>CM042245.1:50193633-50676133 GCA_023566225.1 Romanogobio albipinnatus | reverse complement strand
CCTTAGTTCCAGTGAAAGGAACTCTTAATTCTTTAGCATACCAAGACATTTTGGACAATTTCATGCTCCCAACTTTGTGGGAACAGTTCCAACATGACTGCGCACCAGTGCAAAAAGCAAAGTCCACAAAGGCATGGATGAGCGAGTTTGGTGTGCACAGAGCCCTGCACAGAGTCCTGACCTCAACCCGATAGAACACCTTGAGTGAATTAGAGCGGAGACTGTGAGCCAGGCCTTCTCGTCCAACATCAGTGCCTGACCTCACAAATGCACTTCTAGAAGAATGGTAAAAAATCCCCATAAACACACTCCTAAACCTTGTGGGAAGCCTTCTAAGAAGAGTTGAAGCTGTTATAGCTGCAAAGGGTAGACCAACTCCATATTAAACCCTATGGATTAAGAATGGGATGTCATTAAAGTTCATGTGCATGTAAAGGCAGACGTCCCAAAACTTTTGGCAATATAGTGTATTTTATGAGTTGCTTTCAGTTAAGATAGCGCAAAACATGCATTTTAGTCTAGGACTAGGCTTAAGCCTTGTCTGTGAAACCAGGCCATTATTTTGTAATTAACTTGAGCAAGACATTTTTTTTAAATGCTGTGTCATGCACAAGATGCTGCAAAAGACACAAGCACAATCTGTCAGGAAAAGTCTGTCGTGTTGTGTGTTTTGCAAACCTAAATCAAGTAGGTTCACTTGATCTGAGACATTGTACGGGTCACATGTTTTAGGCCATGTTGACACCTGGTATTAACATCCATCTCGGGTGATCCGATCACACGTGGTCAGCCAAGACATTGCTGTTTACACCTAATAGCGACATGCTTCTCAAATGCGTCTCCTGTGACCATGTGTGATCAGATTTCAAAAGCAGGGTCAGTAATTTTGTGGCTACATACATCACGTATTATGTCAGCATTTTACTGCATGATATTTAAGCACAACAACATGGGAAAAGCACTAAAAAGTCACCACACTGTTGCCTTCCAATATAGGCCTACTTTCAACATACAAACGCTGCAATTTATTGTATAAACTGAAGATATGCTGTGTTCATTTGTATATAAATGTGCATAATGTGTTATCAGCTTTTCAATCAGACGGTTGTTTTCTTTTATAGCCGCAGTATAAAACCCTAGTTTTGATGTTTGGGTGTTGAGTAGGTTCATCACTGTTGTCTGTGATACATCAGGATGCATTAGCATTTACAACTGTTATGGTTTATGTGACCAGATCATAAAACACGTTGGACCCTGTTTACACGTTTAAACGTTTTATATCCGTTCGTTTGTGCCAAGCCAGACCGCTTATCTGCCCCGGGCATCCATCATAAAGCCCCAGCATGTCGCTCCAGTGTCCAGAGCGGATCTGTTCAGTTTTACCACAAGCTTTTCCCATATGCTTCAAACTGCAGGGGGCTGATGATAGTGCGTAGGCTGCGGGGACAGACAAGTGTCCTGTCTACCCCAACCTCCCCTTAGCGTGAAATCAGCAGACTCCACGGAGGCTGTGACATTGGTCATGGAGGGACTGCTGGGAATGAGGACGTGTGTGCAGCAGCCGTGTGGGGTCAGGTGGACAACAGGTGCCGTGTGACCCACAATCCTGCATTACTTTACTTCTAATGTCTCTGTTTCTCTCTCGGTTTACTTTTAAAGGAGGGAGCTTGGCGTCACCCTTCCAGCCCCTGGAGCTGGCCCTGAGCCGTGGCTCATTAGCACCTGGTTCTCCCCTGACCTGGAGCTCTTTCGGCAGGGAACCAGCAGCCTGATCCCCTAGTGGCCTAAAGTGCTAAACACGCATTTCTATCCTTCCAATAACATTGCAGAAATATGCCAGGTGTAAAGGATTGTGATTTTATTTTGCTTAATCAAAGATTCGGATAAGTTAGGTGATCACATTACACATTGTATAAACATTGTATAAATAGGCTAGGAGAGAGGAAATGAGGAAGAGAGAGGAATTTAACTGGGAAATGTTGCACGCAGTGTTGTTATTGTTAGCTAAAACTAAAATGTTTTCGGCTGATATAAATTAAAATATAGGTATTAGATTACAAAAAATTAAATTACAAAAGCACTCAAATTTAAAACTATAAAATAAATGTATAGCCAGATGTAACTCATCTGTGCTAATATACAAACTATTTGTTTGTTTTTTATGGCCAAATCCAGTAATCAAGTCACCTTTATCCTGATGATCAACAGGAAATAATGATTCAATGATGGAAACAGACTTATATATAGACTGTATAAAAGACAATAGTGTAATCGGTCATTATTCAGGTTTAAATGTGTTCAAAGTTCATCAGTTATGGAAAGAGTGACATTCATCAATAAAGCATCTACAGAAAGGGGCTGATAGCCAATACAACTTACTTTATAATAATTAATGATAAAAGATTAAATTGCTGAATTTAAATGCACACTTATATTTACTTGTTTATAATTTTATATTTAGACAATACAACCAGAGCACAGATATTCTTCCAAACTCCACTAATGAAGCAAACTTTTCCCAGGACAAGAGTGTTTATGTTAACAATCGAGACACCCTTCTGAATATGCAGCGACATGTAGAGCCGCCTCTCAGTTCTTGTTTTTATTCCTGCAAACATATTCTGTGGTGACTTCAACTCAGGTCACGGCACGCTGAGCTCTCTCAGTGTCTCGGAGAGAAAGTTTAGCACAGGGTGTGTGGAGAGGACCGCTCTGGAACATGAGTGTTCCAGCAAGCGTGACAGAGACTGACAGCTTGATTTATGGCGTGGCTATAAGTAGCCACGACGTCGGCTGCCTTCAGCGGGGTGGAGTCCCAGCAGACACCTAACGCTGGCTCCTTGTGCCACTGAAGCACAACCCACTGACAAAATACTGTGTGTGTGTGTGTGTGTGTGTGTGTGTGTGCTTAAGGCGGATGAGCAACAGTCCCCAGCCAAGATGCCAAATCTGCATGTTTATCTGATCTTGTGCCAGCCGCTAATCAATTAAAATCCTGCTGTCCCCGAGGGTAGAGTGGAGCGAAGAAAATGATTCCTCAGGCTCCCCTGAGTGAGATAGATGGATAGATGGATAGATAGATAGATAGATAGATAGATAGATAGATAGATAGATGGATGGATGGATGGATGGATGGATGGATGGATGGATGGATGGATGGATGGATGGATGGATGGATGGATGGATGGATGGATGGATGGATGGATGGATGGATGGATAGAATGACAAATGGATTTTCATTTTAATATTATATTTAACAGTTATTAAACTAATGGTGTTTTTAAATTAGTGTTCGATGATGACAAAGGTCATTGAAATTAAAGGTTTGGCAAAATGTCCTCAATTAAAAAAATGAAAGGGATAGTCCACCCAAAAATTGTATGGACAATGTTGGCAATCAAAATGACAATTGACTTCCATTGTATTTTTTGTCCGTACAATTGAAGTCAGTGGGAACCAAAATTATTTGGTTTCAAAATTTATGTTTGTTTTTTGTTTTTCTCACAAAAGAAAAAAAAAGTCATACAGGTTTGGAACAACATGAGGGTGAGTAAATGATGACACAATGTTCCTTTTTGGGTGTATTTTCCTTTTAAATATCCCATATGGATGCAGATAAAGCCAATAATGCACAGGTATTTTGTGCATACCTAGTTAGAAGTTGTCATTTGCTTAATTTATCAGTGCGATTTGTTCAGAATTTGTTTCCACCAGAATTGTAACCTGTATAATCACCACAGTCATTCTTACTTCAATTCACTTCTGATGCCATCTTATTTTATTAAAACTTTACAGTTGCAACAACTCCAGTAACTATGGCATTTTGGCGAACGCTGTGGCAAACAGCAGTGCGCAAACCATTTTTCACAACCTGATGAACAGAGCTGTATCTCGCAGACTTGAGCGAGGGCATTTCCTCTCAGACGTATTGTCCAGTGCGGTGGGAGGCTTGTGTGACCCGTGTGGCAGCCGTCTCATTGGCTCGTGGTTGTCATGGGGATGTGCCTTGGCGGAGGTGCTAGTGGATGGAGTGATTTTTTTTTGCTTCGAGCAGGTGCTCGGCATCTTCCTCAAGCTCTGAGAGGAATGGCACATCCCTCATTAGACATTCAGGATCTAATTACACGTATCTACGTCCTCATCAAGCCAGCTATCTTTTCCTCATAAAATCTCCAGAATCATCTACATCCCCACTGCCACATCAACAAAAAAGAGGTGTATGGGGGGGGGGGGGGGGGGGGGGCGTGATGGTGGCAGTCTTTGATCTGATAGAAGGCCCCTGCAGGGATAGAAGCCTGGGCTGGTGCCAGAACCCCTCTTGGCTGACAGTCTCCTCTGCTGGTTGGCAGCTTGAAGGCTTTGGTGATTAATTCTGCTGGGAGGATGAAAGCGGCTCTAGCCAGCGGCTCCCTGCCTCAGAAGGCCATGGACATGGTCTGAGCCCAACCAGGCCCAGCGCGGACCAGACCAGCCGTGCCTTTCCCTATCTGGCCAGCTGCCCGCCTGCCTGCCTGCTGCCTCAGGACCAACCGCGGCAGGTGATGGACCAGGGAGAGTGATGGAGAGGGATAAAGGAGCAGAGGAGGGAAGGGGGAGGGGGGAAGACACTCTGATCCATATTGAACAAGCTTTTCTTTTTGTTTCTCCCCCCTTTTCCCTCTCTCGCTCTCTCACACACAGTTTTATTAGCCAGCATCTTTTATGTTGTGCCGCTATGCCATGATAATCCCCTGAGACGGTGCAGCACCCTGTTTCAAACAGGATGTAAGGCACCGCTGACAGCCACACTGCACCAGTGCAGTGAGCCCTGGAGAGAGAGAGAGAGAGAGAGAGAGAAAGAGAGAGAAAGAGAGAGAGAGAGAGGATTTGTGACAGATGCAGAGGTGTAAAAAGAAATGCAAAAGATGAAATACATTGTCATTTTATCTGTAGCGGTCCGCTAATTCTGCACACTTTTCTAATGTCCTCACCTGGAGTTATAGTAGTACGGTTGGTGTCTGGACTCATTTACAGCCCCGCCCATTGTGTCTTGTGCATGAATACTCCGCCTTCACACACAGGAAAGGCCGAATACAAAGCCGAACAGCTGGGGTTGTTGTATGCATGTGTGCAGATTTCAGCTGTGCATGCAATAAAATGCTAGGGAACACGTGTGCGCTTGTTCGTTTCTGTGCAACTTTTCTGATATTTTTTTCTGATATTGTTTTTTGTTCCCATCATGCACTGGGGCTTGGATAATTAATGAGGTTGATTTTTTTCACTGTATTTATCATTGCTTTTGTTGTTAGGTTTAGTAACTTGCCATTTTGTGACATTTGGAGTTCATTTTCTACTCAAAATTCATACCCAAAAACGATCCATCGAATGTTACCGTCACTGTGTATTGTGTACCAAGTGTTGAGGTCTCTGTGTACAAGTGCTGTGTTACCAATATACGTAGATATATTATTCATTTGCTTATTTACTTCGATGTTTCTAAGTAAAACATACAATTCAAAAGTGTGGTTTAATTCAGTGTTATATTGTATAAGTATAAAGTATTTCAAAGGAAACTTTCTTTTGTTAATTTTATTTCACTTTATTGATGGGCGTCACTATTTTGTTTTCGATATGATACCGATACTTTCAAGGCCAGTATCACCGATACCGATACGATACTTCTATACTGAACTTTTTAATTCTTACATTTATTCAATTATTAAATTACTAAGAGTAAAATTAACATTATATTTGAAAGACATTTTAACATTCAATACACCTAAATTGCAACTTATTAGATCTTATATATATGTATGTATGTATGTATGTATGTATGTATATATATATATATATATATATATATATATATATATATATATGGTTAAAACATGTTTACTTGTAGTGGTAACCATGGGAATCTACAAATACAAGTTGAACTACGGTCATGGTTCATTTTCATTTTCATTTTCACAAGGGATTGCCAGTGACAAGACATTGAATCCATAAAATACAACCTTTTTATTCTGATAGTGTCATTAGTTACATAATAGAACACGATCAATATCAACTTTTAACATTACATTTAAAGAGTGTAATTGAACTATGTAGGCTACAATTTCTATTTGTTTATTGTGAAATAACTCAAACATATTATGTTTTTCTGTCTTCTGATGAGCATTGTTCTGGGCTGCGTTTCCTAAAGCATGGTTTCTTATGATACACTCATAATGGTTCTATATGGCACTAAAAGTGGTTTTTGGCTCGTAATCATAGGGGAACCTTTTTAAGTGCTGTATAGAACCAATCTTGGTTCTTCAGCGGTTCTTTGGCTGAGGTACCAGTTGAAAACATGTTGAAATATGGTGCTATATAGCACCAAAAGTGGTTCCCCTATGATAACGACAAAGAACCCCTTTTAGTGCCATATAGAACCTTTTTTTTTTTTTAGAGTGTAGTTTTGGGAAACGCAATTCTGTTTGAATACAGTGTCATCAGTGAGCGAACGCTCTCTCTGTGATTGATTCGTTTTCTGTCTTGCAACATTTGCGTGTGTTCAGAATCAGATCATGGTTCAGATGGGCAGGAAAATAGTTATACAACACAATTATTTGGTAACATAGGTTATTCATATTGTATGCATAAAATATTTTTAAATAAACAAGATTACTGGTTAAAAAAAAAAACGTATATTTTTGTTTGAGTATCGATACTTTTCGATGCTCACATCAGTATCGATATATCGATACTTCATATATACCCATCCCTACTTAACTTAAAGTAGTTTACTTAATTCCATATATGAAATTAACTTAAAAGATATGCGTGCAAAAATGAAGTAAATGTAACTTTTTTACTGTGCAGTAAAGACATTTATACTGTTACAAAAGTGCTGTGAAAATATATAGCGTGCAGAGTTAGTGTATTTGTTTGGATGTCGTGGTTATAAAGGCAAGTAGTAATGGATATGTGAAATTGATTGGCTGTGGGAGTTGAACACAACATTGAAACAACCAATCAGAATGCGAACAGAGTTTCGTGGCTGAACTATTCATTAAACTGTTTTTTTTACATAAATATTAATAAGAAATGTTTCTTGAGCACCACATTTCTGAAGGATCATGTGACACTGAAGACTGAAATAATGGCTATTCAGCTATTCAGCTTTGCAGACCGGAAATAAACTACATTTTAAAATATGTGAAAATTGAAAACAGTCATTTGAAATTGTAATAATATTTCACAATATTACAGTTTTACCATATTTTTGGTCAAATAAATGCTTAGTGAGCATAAGAGACAACATTTCTGACTGACCCCAAACTTAATGAACGCTATTGTACAGTTCAAGCTATAGGTACAGTATCTTTTTGATGACCATTTTCTTTCATTTAAATTGAAGTAGGAATGCGCCGATCCCGATACTTGAATTGAACAGAATTGAAAATATAGTGATAAACAACAGCATTTAACTGAATAGATCACTATAAAAATGTACTTACTAAAAAAAACTACTAACTACTGTCACACTGCTCCCAAGCACTGTATCCAAACATAGGATTGGATAAAAGGATCCATAGACACAAATTAGACCCTGGCTCTGTTTTAATCCTGTTTAGCTAATCATTAGATCTAACTTTGCTACAAGGCCCTTTTGACCAGTTCATCCCTTGAATTGTGGTGCTTTACAAAATTGCATAAGTCTTTGCAATGCACAACTATGGAACTTTCTACGGATCACTTGTTTGTTGTGTGTCGACTGTACCATAAACAAACACACACACACACACACACACACACACACACACACACACACACACACACACACACACACACACACACACACACACACACACTGCAGTTAAAGGCTGTGTCTGGAGCCCTGCAGTGGTATTTTAAAGAGACCTTTATAACCTCTGACCCACTAACAGTACGCCAGATTGCACATGAGAGGTAGACTGTAATCTCTATCAATGCATACCATTTTACATATCTTCTTATTAACCTTGTATATTATTTCTAGGATTGTGAATTCTTCCATTTGTGCTGTCTGCTTATTATACACAGATTTCAATGAAACGTGTAACCCACTTCTGATTATTAATCTTCTTACTAGCAGATTATCACTGGAAAACCGTTCAGATGCTTTTAATCTTTAATTAGAATTTCCGGTTTTGAGACAATTAATACATAGTCTACAATAGTCTACATATTTCATAATCAACTAATCAGTCCTAAAGAAGCCTTGTGTGATTAGACTGATTTAGCCACTAAACTCTCTTTTATGCGGTTTAATTTAGAAAATTCTCGGAGAACGTGCTGACAGTTTCTGGAGGTAACATTATTTTACAGTGTCCTTGTTACATTTACATTTAAGCATTTGGCAGACGCTTTTATCCAAAGCGACTTACAGGGACCTTATTACAGGGACAATCCCCCTGGAGCAACATGGAGTAAAGTGCCTTGCTCAAGGACACACTGGTGGTGACCGCTGGGATCGAACCAGCAACCTTCTGCATATCAGTTCCATGGTTTAACCCACTGGACCACCATCTCACATTACATATGTTACTTACATATGTTACACGTACTTACTGTAGTAATAACAGTAAACTACATGCAACTAACCCTAAACTAAACCCTATTCCTAACCCTCCAATTACACTGTAACACGGACACCTTAAAGGTCCCGTTCTTCGTGATCCCATTGTTCAAACTTTAGTTAGTGTGTAATGTTGCTGTTAGAGCATAAATAATACCTGTAAAATGATAAAGCTCAAAGTTCAATGCCAAGCGAGATATTTTATTTAACAGAAGTTCCCTTTCAAAGCCTACAGCGAACGGCTGGCTTGGACTACATCCTGGTACTTCCTTCATAAATGACGTCAATAGAACAGTAGAACAGACTAACCTCCGCCCACAAGAATACGTGAAAAAAGGGGGCGTGGTCTTCTTGCTGTCCCACGTGGAGAAGAGGATGTGTCGCGTGGAGAAAAGGAATTGTTGCGTTTGAGTGTGTTTGTCGTCGTGTCGTGACGCTGTTATTTTCATCCCAGAGTCAAATCACCTTTGTTTGGCTTTCCCAGGGACGCTGTAGAGATCATTGAGCGCATACATCTCCCGTTAAGAGGCGTGACCTTTCCACGTGCGCTAAGCTGCTGTCGAATCACAACACAGGAACCGTGCCACGTTCGCTAAGCTGCGGTCAAATCACAACACGGGAACCGCTGGCACAATCAGAACTCGTTACGTATTTCTGAAGGAGGGACTTCATAGAACAAGGAACTCATCAGCCGTTTTTAGGACAGTGAAAACAGCGGTGTACAGATAAGTAAATTGTGTTAAAAATACTGTGTTTTTTTTACACGCGAAACATGAACACATGTTATATTGCACACTGTAAACACAATCAAAGCTTCAAAAAAGAAAAGAGAACAGGACCTTTAAAATAAAGTGTAACCTTTCAGGATGCTAAAATTATGGTATGTGTCTCCTAAATAATAAGATGAATATATAATTAATATATAAAATGAATATATTTAAAAATATATATATTATCATCATTATTAGTATTAAAGCTATAGCTAAAGTTGCAGCTAATCAATTAGTGAGTTTGACTAATAGTCATTTTGATAACACTTTATTCCGATGTTGCACTTTAGACATACTATAAGTAACTTTGCAACTACATGTCAACTAGCCGTCATTAGAGTATTAGTAGACTGTTTGCTTAATATCTTCTAACGCTTTATTTTGATGGTCCGCCAACACACATTCTACTGACTATAAGTCACTTTGCAAGTACATGTCAACTTATTTTACTAACCCGGACCATAACCTAACATCTACTAATACCTAATGAGAGTTCGTAGAATGTCTAATGTGGACTATCCAAATAAAATGTAAACGTAATTTGTTTTAGCTTTAATATTCTTTTTTAAATTATTTTCACCCATTCTTAGTAAGTAATACTGAAGAGTATTTTGTGTGTGTGTGTGTGTGTGTGTAAATGAAATATTGCGTCTACTCTAACTGCTGTCTTTTGGTTTACATACAGTGCTGTACTATGGTTGTGTGTGTGTGTTTATGAGTGTTAGGTCCACCTGGACTATGTCGTTATGTATTTATGGGGTGGTGTGTCAGACAGAGTGACTGTATACCACCTTTCCTCTGTGTGTGTGTGTGTGTGTGTGTGTGTGTGTGTGTAATACAGGTCTAAGGCTAGATGTGGTTCTTGTTAAGGCCCAGTGAGCAGCCAGGGCAGCGCAGCCACGCAGCTGGTCTCGAGGCCAGGAGACTGTGTCGAGTGTGTTACTCTCCCACCCTTCCCCGGGAATATCCCTCGCTCTGCAAAAAGGAAATACCAGATTAAAGCTACATTACTCCAAGACCGGTTTTCATGCTAGCTGCCCGCCTCCGTCTGTTCTTTGCGTTTTCTTTTCCACACTCTCTCCATCTTCAGTTTCCATTGTGTGTTCTTTTTGGGGTCTTTTTTGTCCCTAAAGACAGCCCCTTGTTTTCTCTTTTGGCCTTTTCCTGCCCTCATTCTCTCCTTCTAGTTTTCCCCCCTCACCCTGCTTATGATTCTCTCTCTCCGGCTCTTTTTTTCTCTCACACATACCCTCTCCTGGGTGTAACATTGTTGGCAGTCTGTGAGAGAGGCAGCAGCCAGGGCTGTAAGCATATCCTGTGGGAGATCAGTTTTCAGCTGTGTGTTTGCGTATGTGTGTGTGTATGCATGCCACCGTTGTGCTTTCTTTCTTTCTCTTTCTCTCTCTCTCTCTCTCTCTCTCTCTCTCTCTCTCGCTCTCTTTGTTGGGAGTTTTTTCACCTGCTGTAGGGACAGACTCCCAGGTCTTAGAGAGGGCTTTACAGTGGGCGTGGAGAATGCTGCTAATGTTTCTATGCGCAGCTTGGCTTTAGCCATCTACTCTCAATGTCCTGCCTGTGCTGAGTCCATACGGCCCCGCACACACACACACAGCCACGGGGGCCTGTCAATGATTAATAGCTTCTCCCTGAGTGGCATCTTGGGAGGCCCTGAGAGAGAAAGAGGCAAAACAAGAGCTCTGTTTTCCCCTCGGCTCTCCTCTCTTCCTCTTCTGAGAGAGTATTCACTCTCAATCCACTCCAGAAAGCTAGATTTAAAAGAAGATGAGGACATTGTGTGTGTGTGTGTATGATCAGGAGAGATGGCAACAAATTTCATGTCCTTAAATACAATGGGGTCCAAAAGCTTGAGAGCACATTACCTGGGGTTTAAAGTCTAAAATGTATCATGTTTAGAAATACATTTTTAAACATTGAAGAAGAAAAAACAGTCTTTTTTTTAAATATGCTTTTAAATATTATTTGAACTTCAGCAATGCAAAATAAAAAGAGTTAAAATTCTGAGAAATGTATGCTTTTAAATATTATTTATAAAAACAGAAGCACTTTTCACTTTTGAAAATTGTTTACTTGATAATGTTTTCAGTTATTTTATCTTATTCTTTTTATCTATGCTTTTAAATATTTAAAAAAAAAAATCTAAATTGATGCCCTTTCACTTTTGAAATTTGTTTGCTTGATCATGTTTTTTCTCATTTTATTTTATAATTTTTAATTGATATGCTCTTAAATATTATTTGTAATGAAAAATAATGGGAAAAAAGAAGCACTTTCACTAGTGGTCTCAGTGGTTTGGATTCCACGGTTTGCTTTCTCTGTCTGGTCGTACAGCAGTTGCAGTCCGAACTAAATTCAAGAGTCTTATTTTCAAAGTCAGGTCATAATGAACTCGACGACTCCAAAGCGTCCAAAGTCCAAAGCGCTGCGTAATGCATTCGGAAACTTAAAAGAGCCTTTCATGCTTTTATGCAAGTTTTATCAAGGCTGAAGCACCAGGGCTTTTCAAGTCGCCCAGGATGAGACTGTATGCAAAAATAAGTTGATAATGATTAGAATAGTGTAATTCCTGTCTCAATATGGTGTAAAGTGACTCTGTGAATATCCTTGATGATGTGTCAACAGCACATGGACTATATCAGGATTGTACAGGCTGTGAGCCAATTTGATTATGGTGATATTATAATGAGCGGTGAAGCGTAATGAATGTCCTCTACATTGAGAGTTCTTTTCATTTGCTGAGTAGGTGAAAACCAGCATGTATCACAGTAAATAATGATCCACCCGGAGGAAAAAAGAGACTTGATGGAGTTTATAGTTATGTAGCAAATTTGTCTTCTTAAATTCCTCTGTTTTCGACAAACAGTATAGATTTTGATAAACAGCATACGTCAGTCAACACCCCACTGTCATGTTTTCAGGCCATTTCAAGTTTGATTTTGGCATGGCGTAAAGTGGTGATATATAAGTAGCTGTTTACTTACTTTTAATCAGTCCTTCTATTAGCGCCATCATTTTGTTCATTCACACCGAAAACAAGAGGCAAGATTTATCGCACAATCTAATGATTACCAATCATAGTGCCTCCTCTCACATCGTTTTTCCCCATTCATTCTCAGTTACCCCCCACCAAACCCATCGCATGCTTAGGGGCTCTTTCAAAACTCAATGGGCTCAGGGGAGGCAAGAGAGACGAGGACTCCCGCTGTAACTTTACCCACTGGTGTCACTGTTGGACAGTGTTTCTTTAGAAAAATGAGTGATTTATGCACATTTAATGTCACATTTTGTAATATTTGTGTTGTTTTCTTTTTTAATATGGATTATTTTCTGAGGAGGCACTGCCTCCCTTGCCTCCTCGGAGGAAACGCCCCTGGTCAGATCTTTTCATTGTAGACTTTGAGCACAGTTTGAGACGTCAGTCAAAACCCCACTGTCATGTTTTCAGGCCATTTCAAGTTTGATTTTGACGTGACGTAAAGTGGTGATATATAAGTAGCTGTTTACTTGCTTTTTAATCAGTCCTTCTATTAGCGCCATCATTTTGTTCATTCAGACCGAAAACAAGAGGCGGGATTTATCGCACAATCCAATGATTACCAATCATATCCAATCATAGTGCCTCCTCTCACATTGTTTTTCCCCATTCATTCTCAGTTACCCCCCACCAAACCCATCGCATGCTTTAGGGGCTCTTTCAAAACTCAATGGGCTCAGGGGAGGCAAGACTCCAGCTGTAACTTTACCCGCTGGTGTCACTGTTGAACAGTGTTACTTTAGAAAAACGAGTGATTTATGCACTTTTAATGTAGCATTTTGTAATATTTGTGTTGTTTTCTTTTTTAATATGGATTATTTTCTGAGGAGGCACTGCCTCCCTGGTCAGATCTTTTCATTGTAGACTTTGAGCACAGTTTGAGACGTCAGTCAAAACCCCACTGTCATGTTTTCAGGCCATTTCAAGTTTGATTTTGACGTGACATAAAGTGGTTATATATAAGTAGCTTTTTACTTGCTTTTTAATCAGTCCTTCTATTAGCGCCATTATTTTGTTAATTCCGACCGAAAACAAGAGGCGGGATTTATCGCACAATCCAATGATTACCAATCAAATCCAATCATAGAGCCTCCTCTCACATTGTTTTTCCCCATTCATTCTCAATTACCTCCACCAAACCCATCGCATGCTTTAGGGGCTCTTTCAAAACTCAATGGGCTCAGTGGAGGCAAGAGAGACGAGAACTCCCGCTGCAACTTTACCCACTGGTGTCACTGTTGGACAGTGTTACTTTAGAAAAATGAGTGATTTATGCACATTTAATGTCACATTTTGTAATATTTGTGTTGTTTTCTTTTTTAATATGGATTATTTTCTGAGGAGGCACTGCCTCCCTTGCCTCCTCGGAGGAAACGCCCCTGGTCAGATCTTTTCATTGTAGATTTTGAGCACAGTTTGAGACGTCAGTCAAAACCCCACTGTCATGTTTTCAGGCCATTTCAAGTTTGATTTTGGCATGGTGTAAAGTGGTGATATATAAGTAGCTGTTTACTTACTTTTAATCAGTCCTTCCATTAGCGCCATCATTTTGTTCATTCACACCGAAAACAAGAGGCAAGATTTATCGCACAATCTAATGATTACCAATCATAGTGCCTCCTCTCACATCGTTTTTCCCCATTCATTCTCAGTTACCCCCCACCAAACCCATCGCATGCTTTAGGGGCTCTTTCAAAACTCAATGGGCTCAGTGGAGGCAAGAGAGACGAGGACTCACGCTGCAACGTTACCCGCTGGTGTCACTGTTGGACAGTGTTACTTTAGAAAAATGAGTGATTTATGCACTTTTAATGTCACATTTTGTAATATTTGCGTGGCTTTCTTTTTTTAAAATATGGATTATTTTCTGAGGAGGCACTGCCTCCCTTGCCTCTTCGGAGGAAACTCCCCTGGTCAGATCTTTTCATTGTAGACTTTGAGCACAGTTTGAGACGTCAGTCAAAACCCCACTGTCATGTTTTCAGGCCATTTCAAGTTTGATTTTGACGTGACGTAAAGTGGTGATATATAAGTGTCTGTTTACTTGCTTTTTAATCAGTCCTTCTATTAGCGCCATTATTTTGTTCATTCAGACCGAAAACAAGAGGCGGGATTTATCGCACAATCCAATGATTACCAATCATATCCAATCATAGTGCCTCCTCTCACATTGTTTTTCCCCATTCATTCTCAGTTACCCCCCACCAAACCCATCGCATGCTTTAGGGGCTCTTTCAAAACTCAATGGGCTCAGTGGAGGCAAGAGAGACGAGAACTCCCGCTGCAACTTTACCCGCTGGTGTCACTGTTGGACAGTGTTACTTTAGAAAAACGAGTGATTTATGCACTTTTAATGTCACATTTTGTAATATTTGCGTGGTTTTCTTTTTTTTTTTTATATGGATTATTTTCTGAGGAGGCACTGCCTCCCTTGCCCCCTCGGAGGAAACTCCCCTGGTCAGATCTTTTCATTGCAGACTTTGAGCACAGTTTGAGATGTCAGTCCTTTCCTCTGGGTTATATTGATTTAAAAAATATATATTTTAAGAAGCATGGCATCCAGCACACAGATTTTTTATTGTGGTTATATTGTTATGGCATTAGTAAATAGAGCTGAGCAGAGGGGTCTGCAGTCAAAGGTGAGGCTAAGAGAAGACGAGGCCCCAGGATTGAGAGAGTTCAGCCGAGTCTCCATCTGTAAGAGCAGGCCGAGAGGAGGTGGAGGGAGGGAGAGAGAGGGAAGGGTGGAGGAGTGGGGCCAGGAGGTGAAAGCCAAGCTGGAATTTGTGCGGTATGCAGAGAATGATGATATTTTTCCTGCTGGGCGGCTGAGAGCTGCTGCACTGCTGTGCATTGACCAGCACACACACTCACACAAAGAACTGAAAGCTCTATCACACTCTCTACCTCACACAGACTCTCTCAATCTCTCACCCCTCCCTCTTATTCTCTCTCTCACACACACACACACACACACACACACACACACACACACACACACACACACACACACACACACACACACACACACACACACACACACACACATTCTTCAGCTATAGGCACATTTGGCCTTGTAGACTTTTCACACTCATTTGTTTAATTGATTTGTCAGTGGACACAGATGCATCACAGGATTGAGTATTGTACATGTATGGGTTTTATAATGTTATGTGGTGAAAATTACATTTTAAACATTTTCAAAGGTTACCTCCTTTGTCTTGCCAGGGCTATTTTATGCTATTTTATTTCCTAAATATACGCAGCTGTTTTTTACACTTTTTTTTATTTTTTACCAACTTCCCTTTGAATACACTTTATCACAGGCAACAAAAATGCTTGCGGACCATTTTTGGAAGTCATATTTAAAAAAGAAAAATATTTTTAACAAAGATTTAAATGGTTTATATTTCACTCTTTGTTTAGATTATCATAGTTTTTATTATTTATTTTTAGAATATTAGAACGTCTGGGTGTGAGGCAAGGGTTAAATGAATCGATACGCATATAAAAATGCATTTGAAAAGTGTCAAAAATAAATAAAATAAATCATTGTAAAAAGTTTCTATGAATGTGAAAAAGAAAAAGCTGAAATCTGTTGCAATAAAAATCAACCAAGGCCTAAATGGGCTTGTAATTGAAGAAACACCCGCACACTCTCAAAAAAAGAGTGTATATCTCTGATAATCTCTTTTTTTATTTTCCTTTTGGATTGTATTCCTGTCCTCTCCGTTTCAGCGATCATACCATCTAATATTCCTGCTTTTATTCTTCACGATGACAAAAATACTCACACTCTTGTCCTTTGTTCTCCTTTCTCAGTATCTATCGGTTTGTTCTCTTTTCTCCTTCACAATTCTTCTTCCCCTGGCGCTCTCTCTCTCTCTCTCTCTCTCTCTCTCTCTCTCTTCCCTGTCTCGCTCACTGGCTCCACCCCCTCACTTCTCTCTCTCTCTCTCTCTCTCTCTCTCTCTCTCTCTCTCTCTCTCTCTCTCTCTCTCTCTCTCTCTCTCTCTCTCTCTCTCTCTCTCTCTCTCTCTCTCTCTCTCTCTCTCTCTCTCTCTCTCTCTCTCTCTCTCTCTCTCTCTCTCTCTCTGCTCCGGCTGCTGGCACGCCTCCAGTGCCTGACAGTCACAAGATTGTTATTTCATTTATTTAGTCTTTTTTCCCCCTCATATTTTCTCTCCGTTGTGTCTCTCTAAATATGTGCCATTGTTCAGAATGACCTTATCGGTCATGAGCTGTTCTTAGAGAGCCCGTTTCATTTTAGTTATACAAAGTTGGAGAATGTAATTGTCTACAGTCAGGTATTATGTGGTTTGTAGTTTGGTTTGGTAGGCGTAGTTATCATATAAACTGTCGACTATAAGCTAAATTATTTGTGACCCTGTACCAAAAAAACAAGTTGCACGGGTATATTTGTGACAGTAGCCAACAATACATTGTATGGGTCAAAATTATCTATTTTTCTTTTATGCTAAAAATCATTAGGATATTAAGTAAAGAATGGAAGAATGTTTCATAAAAATACATACCGTAAATATATAAAACTTTTACTATATGCAACTTTTTTTGCATCCTCAGATTCCAGATGTTCAAATAGTTGTATCTCGGCTAAATATTAATAAATATAAAGCTTTTTTTTTTTTTTTCAGCTTTCAGATGATGAAAATGGACCCTTATGACTGGTTTTGTGGTTCAGGGTCACATTTGTGCAGAACTTTTTAAAATCTGAAATAATGTCCGCAGTCATTTGCCCTGTTCCAAACCATAGTGCACCACCAACATTTTAAAGAGGCCCTTAAATGATGTCCTTTTTTTAAAGTCTTGATTTTGTGGTCTAAAATGTTCAAAAAAACACCTTGTTTTTCACATACAGTATTTGACATTGTTGCAGCACCTCTCGTCCCAGTCTGTCAGTAACGTTCTTAGTTCCTGTCTCTATGAAGCATCTCCTTCCGAAAAGATTGGTCAGCTGTACCAGTGTTTTGTGATTGGTCAAGAGTGTATTAGGTCACGCCCCTTATACATAACCACAAGTTTAAATACAATACTAACGCTACTCAACCAGGCCTTGTCCCGTTTTATGGGATATGCCGTGGACGGGAGTTATTTAAATGAGCAATATTGTTTGTGATGTGTGCAATCGAGGAAGAAAACTCAAGACTACAATGGAAGTACAAGTGCACAGTGCACACTGATATAGAGATTAACTCCCTTTGCAGTGACTGTAACTTTGCCGACGTTTTCATGCTCAAACAGCGACATTACACACTTAAAAATGTTGAAAAGCATAATAGGTCCTCGTAGATATTGCATCTTGAAAGTCTCTAAGTCTGTCCAAAAGGCTGGTAACTTATTAATGTCTTCAAAGATACTTTTGGCAAATAAAAGGCATCTTCAGATATATCTTTCCCAGAATGGATGCTATTTAAGATGGCTTTGTATAATATACAGGTCCTTCTCAAAAAATTTGCATATTGTGATAAAGTTCATTATTTTCCATAATGTAATGATAAAAATTAAACTTTCATATATTTTAGGTTCATTGCACACCAACTGAAATATTTCAGGTCTTTTATTGTTTTAATACTGATGATTTTGGCATACAGCTCATGAAAACCCAAAATTCCTATCTAAAAAAATTAGCATATTTCATCCGACCAATAAAAAAAAAGTCAACCTTCAAATAATTATGTTCAGTTATGCACTCAATACTTGGTCGGGAATCCTTTTGCAGAAATGACTGCTTCAATGCGGCGTGGCATGGAGGCAATCAGCCTGTGGCACTGCTGAGGTGTTATGGAGGCCCAGGATGCTTCGATAGCGGCCTTAAGCTCATCCAGAGTGTTGGGTCTTGCGTCTCTCAACTTTCTCTTCACAATATCCCACAGATTCTCTATGGGGTTCAGGTCAGGAGAGTTGGCAGGCCAATTGAGCACAGTAATACCATGGTCAGTAAACCATTTACCAGTGGTTTTGGCACTGTGAGCAGGTGCCAGGTCGTGCTGAAAAATGAAATCTTCATCTCCATAAAGTTTTTCAGCAGATGGAAGCATGAAGTGCTCCAAAATCTCCTGATAGCTAGCTGCATTGACCCTGCCCTTGATAAAACACAGTGGACCAACACCAGCAGCTGACATGGCACCCCAGACCATCACGAACTGTGGGTACTTGACACTGGACTTCAGGCATTTGGGCATTTCCTTCTCCCCAGTCTTCCTCCAGACTCTGACACCTTGATTTCCGAATGGCATGCAAAATTAGTTTTCATCCGAAAAAGTACTTTGGACCACTGAGCAACAGTCCACTGCTGCTTCTCTGTTGTCCAGGTCAGGCGCTTCTGCCGCTGTTTCTGGGTCAAAAGTGGCTTGACCTGGGGAATGCGGCACCTGTAGCTCATTTCCTTCACACGCCTGTGCACGGTGGCTCTGGATGTTTCTACTCCAGACTCAGTCCACTGCTTCCGCAGGTCCCCCAAGGTCTGGAATCGGTCCTTCTCCACAATCTTCCTCAGGGTCCGGTCACCTCTTCTCGTTGTGCAGCGTTTTTTGCCACACTTTTTCCTTCCCACAGACTTCCCACTGAGGTGCCTTGATACAGCACTCTGGGAACAGCCTATTCGTTCAGAAATGTCTTTCTGTGTCTTACCCTCTTGCTTGAGGGTGTCAATGATGGCCTTCTGGACAGCAGTCAGGTCGGCAGTCTTACCCATGATTGCGGTTGAGTAATGAACCAGGCTGGGAGTTTTTAAAAGCCTCAGGAATCTTTTGCAGGTGTAATTAGTTGATTCAGATGATTAGGTTAATAGCTGGTTTAGAGAACCTTTTCATGATATGCTAATTTATTGAGATTTTCATGAGCTGTATGCCAAAATCATCAGTATTAAAAAAATAAAAGACCTGAAATATTTCAGTTGGTGTGCAATGAATCTAAAATATATGAAAGTTTAATTTTTATCATTACATTATGGAAAATAATGAACTTTATCACAATATGCTAATTTTTTGAGAAGGACCTGTAGATATTAACCATCAAAAATAGGTTAGTCTAATAAAAATACGTTATTGTACCTAATATTTTGTATGCATTATTGAGCATTTTGGTACAATATAAAGTTATTGCCTATGTACAGTGTTCCAAATCAGTAGTATGTAGGCAGTGATGCAGTTCACTAGGTTTTGGAACAGAGCTATTGTGTTTTCAGGCTTGAAACTATAGATACAACAACTGTACCAGAATTGTTTGCTTTATTCTCTTGGTTCTCTGTCCCTCTCTTTTCCCTTCCCCTGGTTTTCCGGACAGGTCATATATAAGAGTGCGAGAGCCGTTTTTTCATTCTTTTGTCTGAGGCAACTTTTGAGAAATTCCTGACTTGACTCCCCCCCTCGTCTCCTTGAATGAGAAACTGTCAGTTTAATTGGCTGTGATCTCGTATGCAAAGCTGCTTTCATTTATTGCACTCAGGTCTTATCCTTTAAATATGGATAAGATGATTTGACGAGAAAAAGCACAGGGTCCTCAGCCGACTGTGTGCTTTGAATTAAAGCCAGACACACTGGGGTTGGTCCCATATTATTTTTTCTCAAACCGTGATATATATATATATATTTTTTTTTCCTCCTTCTGGTGCAGGAGATTTCCACTTATTAAAAATTCTGCTCTGTCTGAAAGTCCCTGTCCGTCTCTCCAAAAGTCTGTAAAGCATATCAGCGGGCAGAATATTGCAGGAGTCGGAAATGGGAAGCAGTGAAGTGGCAAGGCCTTTTTCAGAATCACTTAACGCTCATAAACAAAACACATCTGCAACAAAATCTGCAATCATGTCAGCTCTAATCCTGAGAGACAAATCTGTTTTAGAGAGACAAGAAACAAGGTACAAAGAGAATAGGAAGGCAGGACTGTTTTGTTACATTTATGGAGAAACTCTTTGCGTGTGTTAGTTCATTTACATTTTATTCACAACCTATTTTATCTACATAACTTAAAAATCTATTAAAAATGTATAATTTTTTGAATTTTATTTAATAATTGTATAAACTTTAACGGAACTTAATGATATTAAACTGACTGACATTAAATAAGTGTGAGTACTAACATTACTAAAACTGAAAAAATTAAAGCTAAATTAACAGAAAAAATATAAAATATAATAAGAAATGTGTCTAAAATATATAATCAAACAAGACAAAAACAAACTAAAATTTAAATATACAATAAAGGTTCATTCAAAATAGTACTATAATAACTAAATAAGTAAGATTTACTTAATTTTTATTTTTTGATTAGATTTCACATATGGAATTAAGTAAACTCTACTTAACTAAGTTAAGTTAAATTAACAAAGAAAATAAGTCATTTTAACTTGGCCGGTAAAAGGTTGAGTAATTTCCACTTAGTTGAAGTTTCCTTTGCAATACATTTTACTCCAAAAATATAAAATTGGATAAAACCACACTTTTAAAGTGCATGCTTTACTTAGAAATATCTAAGTAAATAACATAATAGATATTGTGTAGATGCCATATCTACTTAATAGAAGTGATGCGGCACCTGAACACATGAGACCTCAATACTTGGTACACAATACACAGTGACTATAACATTCGATGGATCGTTTTTGGGTATGAATGTGTAATTTTGAGTAGAAAATAAACTCCAAATGTCACAAAATGGCAAATTACTAAACCTAACAACAAAAGCAATGATAAAACAGTGTAAACACAGCTGGAAAACAGCAAAAAAATAAATCTCGTTAATTATTCAAACCCCAGTGCATGATGGGAACACCAGATATTTACGCTTTAATTTCTACAAGCTTAAATTGAATACTAATATAGAATGTACTTACTTTTTAAAATTCTTTCCTGAACTAACTTTTTCATGTAGAAATTGCATTAGTTTTTTCTGTAGTATTTACTTTACCACAAATTAATTTTTATCAATGAAGGATGTGAAATCAAATGTAAGGTGGAACTTGATGGCAAAAAGGCATTTTGATTTCTTGTTTTTTAAGTATTGTACCTATAACTTCAGAGCGACTCAGTTATGGTACGGAGAGAAATCAAGGCAGCGAGCTGTCGAGGGGCCGGTGTGTGAATTCCCCGCCTGGCCTGGGTTTAATTGAAGTCTTGTGTCATCGCTGTAGTAACACGAGCAGGTGGATGTTGCTGAAATGTATTAACATTGGTTCCCTAATAGGGTCAGTCTAGAGCAACCTATTTCTCTCCTTGTTTCCTCTCGAGTCCTTCTCTGGCTTCATCTCAGACTCCATCCATCCGAACACACTTGCAGATTCGTAAATATGGCTGTGAATATTTGCAAATTTGTGTTGTTTTCTATTTAGCCACTCCGATGTGGAGATCTCTAGTGGAGCAAAACAAGAAGATTATACAGAAAGGTATTGGCTGTGTATATCCCCCTCTTTCCTTCCCACGTAATGCCATGGAGTATGTAACAACATTAATCAAATCTATCTAAAATCAGGGACTCTGATACACTCTCAGATAGAAATGCAATGCAGGGCCTGGAATGGGCTGATAAACATCAGCACAAGACTGAGTTTCCAATTCCTGCCTCAGAATAGACCCTGGGCTGAAATGAGAGGGAGGAAGAGGGAGATTGAAATGCGGGGGGAGAGAGGGAGAGAGAGGGAGAGAGAGGCAGCACTCTCCGGCCCTGTCTGTCGGAGTGAATGAACCATGTGACAGGACATGTCGCGTTGAGTGACAAAGCAAAAAAAAGAGAGTGAGAGAAGTGGCAACACAAAAGTAAAACACTATCCACAGTTTCCCAGCATCCAGCCTCTCACAGAGAGAGAAACAGGAAGGGGGGGGAGGAAGAACAGATGGAAAAAGTTGCAGATGCACAGCAAACAGGACATCGTGTGGGTTTTATGAGTAGATATATGCAGGTTACATGAGTTTCATGAAAGTGTGTGTGTGAGAAAAGTAAAAATCTGTCATTTACTCACTCTCATGCTGTTTAAAACTAGAACAGAAAGCTGTTCTTTACCATAAAATTAAAAGAATGGGCTCCAAAAATAGTCCATATGACCAAATCAACATGTCCTCCAACCAATACGCCTATAGGTCATTTGTCACTTCCCTGAAATATGACCCATAGGAGCGTTTACTAAAGTTGCGCCAATATCGACAACAGGACACTTTCATTTTAATTCATGAAATACAACCCATAGGAGCGTTTACTAAAGTTGCGCCCCTATCGAAAACAGGACACTTTCATTTTAGTTCATGAAATACGAGCCATAGGAGCGTTTACTAAAGTTGCGCCCCTATCGACAACAGGACACTTTCATTTTAGTTCATGAAATACGACCCATAGGAGCGTTTACTAAAGTTACGCCCCTATCGACAACAGGACACTTTCATTTTAATTCATGAAATACGACCCATAGGAGCGTTTACTAAAGTTGCGCCCCTATCGACAACAGGACACTTTCATTTTAGTTCATGAAATACGACCCATAGGAGCGTTTACTAAAGTTGCGCCCCTATCGACAACAGGACACTTTCATTTTAGTTCATGAAATACGACCCATAGGAGCGTTTACTAAAGTTGCGCCCCTATCGACAACAGGACACTTTCATTTTAGTTCATGAAATACAACCCATAGGAGCGTTTACTAAAGTTGCGCCCCTATCGACAACAGGACACTTTCATTTTAATTCATGAAATACAACCCATAGGAGCGTTTACTAAAGTTGCGCCCCTATCGACAACAGGACACTTTCATTTTAGTTCATGAAATACAACCCATAGGAGCGTTTACTAAAGTTGTGCCACTATCGACAACAGGACACTTTCATTTAAATTCATGAAATACAACCCATAGGAGCGTTTACTAAATTTGTGCCACTATCGACAACAGGACACTTTCATTTTAGTTCATGAAATACGACCCATAGGAGCGTTTACTAAAGTTGTGACCCTATCGACAACAGGACACTTTCATTTTAGTTCATGAAATACAACCCATAGGAGCGTTTACTAAAGTTGTGACCCTATCGACAACAGGACACTTTCATTTTAGTTCATGAAATACAACCCATAGGAGCGTTTACTAAAGTTGCGCCACTATCGACAACAGGACACTTTCATTTTAGTTCATGAAATACAACCCATAGGAGCGTTTACTAAATTTGCGCCACTATCGACAACAGGACACTTTCATTTTAATTCATGAAATACAACCCATAGGAGCGTTTACTAAATTTGCGCCACTATCGACAACAGGACACTTTCATTTTAGTTCATGAAATACGACTCATAGGAGCGTTTACTAAAGTTGTGACCCTATCGACAACAGGACACTTTCATTTTAGTTCATGAAATACAACCCATAGGAGCGTTTACTAAAGTTGCGCCACTATCGACAACAGGACACTTTCATTTTAGTTCATGAAATACAACCCATAGGAGCGTTTACTAAATTTGCGCCACTATCGACAACAGGACACTTTCATTTTAATTCATGAAATACAACCCATAGGAGCGTTTACTAAATTTGCGCCACTATCGACAACAGGACACTTTCATTTTAGTTCATGAAATACGACTCATAGGAGCGTTTACTAAAGTTGTGACCCTATCGACAACAGGACACTTTCATTTTAGTTCATGAAATACAACCCATAGGAGCGTTTACTAAAGTTGCGCCACTATCGACAACAGGACACTTTCATTTTAGTTCATGAAATACAACCCATAGGAGCGTTTACTAAAGTTGTGACCCTATCGACAACAGGACACTTTCATTTTAGTTCATGAAATACGACCCATAGGAGCGTTTACTAAAGTTGCGCCCCTATCGACAACAGGACACTTTCATTTTAGTTCATGAAATACAACCCATAGGAGCGATTACTAAAGTTGTGCCCCTATCGACAACAGGACACTTTCATTTTAGTTCATGAAATACAACCCATAGGAGCGTTTACTAAAGTTGCGCCCCTATCGACAACAGGACACTTTCATTTTAGTTCATGAAATACAACCCATAGGAGCGTTTACTAAAGTTGCGCCCCTATCGACAACAGGACACTTTCATTTTAGTTCATGAAATACAACCCATAGGAGCGTTTACTAAAGTTGTGCCACTATCGACAACAGGACACTTTCATTTTAATTCATGAAATACAACCCATAGGAGCGTTTACTAAATTTGTGCCACTATCGACAAC
Organism: Romanogobio albipinnatus; assembly: GCA_023566225.1. NCBI lineage: Eukaryota > Metazoa > Chordata > Actinopteri > Cypriniformes > Gobionidae > Romanogobio > Romanogobio albipinnatus. Next base: position 50,651,530 of record CM042245.1, on the reverse strand, counting down.
AGGACACTTTCATTTTAGTTCATGAAATACGACCCATAGGAGCGTTTACTAAAGTTGTGACCCTATCGACAACAGGACACTTTCATTTTAGTTCATGAAATACAACCCATAGGAGCGTTTACTAAAGTTGCGCCACTATCGACAACAGGACACTTTCATTTTAGTTCATGAAATACAACCCATAGGAGCGTTTACTAAAGTTGCGCCCCTATCGACAACAGGACACTTTCATTTTAGTTCATGAAATACAACCCATAGGAGCGTTTACTAAAGTTGTGACCCTATCGACAACAGGACACTTTCATTTTAGTTCATGAAATACAACCCATAGGAGCGTTTACTAAAGTTGCGCCACTATCGACAACAGGACACTTTCATTTTAGTTCATGAAATACGACCCATAGGAGCGTTTACTAAAGTTGCGCCCCTATCGACAACAGGACACTTTCATTTTAGTTCATGAAATACGACCCATAGGAGCGTTTACTAAAGTTGTGACCCTATCGACAACAGGACACTTTAATTTTAATTCATGAAATACGAGCCATAGGAGCGTTTACTAAAGTTGTGCCCCTATCGACAACAGGACACTTTAATTTTAGTTCATGAAATACGACCCATAGGAGCGTTTACTAAAGTTGTGCCCCTATCGACAACAGGACACTTTAATTTTAGTTCATGAAATACGACCCATAGGAGCGTTTACTAAAGTTGTGACCCTATCGACAACAGGACACTTTAATTTTAATTCATGAAATACGAGCCATAGGAGCGTTTACTAAAGTTGTGCCCCTATCGACAACAGGACACTTTCATTTTAGTTCATGAAATACAACCCATAGGAGCGTTTACTAAAGTTGTGCCCCTATCGACAACAGGACACTTTCATTTTAGTTCATGAAATACAACCCATAGGAGCGTTTACTAAAGTTGTGCCCCTATCGACAACAGGACACTTTAATTTTAGTTCATGAAATACGACCCATAGGAGCGTTTACTAAAGTTGTGACCCTATCGACAACAGGACACTTTCATTTTAGTTCATGAAATACGACCCATAGGAGCGTTTACTAAAGTTGCGCCCCTATCGACAACAGGACACTTTCACTTTAGTTCATGAAATACAACCCATAGGAGCGTTTACTAAAGTTGTGCCCCTATCGACAACAGGACACTTTCATTTTAGTTCATGAAATACGACCCATAGGAGCGTTTACTAAAGTTGCGCCCCTATCGACAACAGGACACTTTCATTTTAGTTCATGAAATACAACCCATAGGAGCGTTTACTAAAGTTGCGCCCCTATCGACAACAGGACACTTTAATTTTAGTTCATGAAATACGACCCATAGGAGCGTTTACTAAAGTTGCGCCCCTATCGACAACAGGACACTTTAATTTTAATTCATGAAATACGAGCCATAGGAGCGTTTACTAAAGTTGTGCCCCTATCGACAACAGGACACTTTAATTTTAGTTCATGAAATACGACCCATAGGAGCGTTTACTAAAGTTGCGCCCCTATCGACAACAGGACACTTTCATTTTAGTTCATGAAATACAACCCATAGGAGCGTTTACTAAAGTTGTGCCCCTATCGACAACAGGACACTTTCATTTTAATTCATGAAATACGACCCATAGGAGCGTTTACTAAAGTTGTGACCCTATCGACAACAGGACACTTTCATTTTAATTCATGAAATACGAGCCATAGGAGCGTTTACTAAAGTTGTGCCCCTATCGACAACAGGACACTTTAATTTTAGTTCATGAAATACGACCCATATGAGCGTTTACTAAAGTTGTGCCACTATTGACAACAGGACACTTTCATTTTAATTCATGAAATACAACCCATAGGAGCGTTTACTAAAGTTGTGCCACTATCGACAACAGGACACTTTCATTTTAGTTCATGAAATACGAGCCATAGGAGCGTTTACTAAAGTTGTGACCCTATCGACAACAGGACACTTTCATTTTAATTCATGAAATACGACCCATAGGAGCGTTTACTAAAGTTGTGACCCTATCGACAACAGGACACTTTCATTTTAGTTCATGAAATACAACCCATAGGAGCGTTTACTAAAGTTGTGCCACTATCGACAACAGGACACTTTCATTTTAGTTCATGAAATACAACCCATAGGAGCGTTTACTAAAGTTGTACCACTATCGACAACAGGACACTTTCATTTTAATTCATGAAATACAACCCATAGGAGCGTTTACTAAAGTTGTGCCACTATCGACAACAGGACACTTTCATTTTAGTTCATGAAATACGAGCCATAGGAGCGTTTACTAAAGTTGCGCCCCTATCGACAACAGGACACTTTCATTTTAGTTCATGAAATACGAGCCATAGGAGCGTTTACTAAAGTTGCGCCCCTATCGACAACAGGACACTTTCATTTTGATGCATTGTTCCCTTTTATTCGCGTCATATTTCAGGGTTTATTCGGGCTGAATTGGTAGAGCATTGCAAAATACAACATCATGTAATCATGTGATCATGCAATCGTGGGTTCATAGTGTATATGCACTATAAATCACTGGGTAGGTTTAGGTCTAGGTTTAAGGATTTTTGCTAAATGGAAATATGACAAATGGTGGTAAAAAGTCCACACATTGCATTTAAATGAACCCGCATTTTGATTGGTAATGACAGTCATACGTCATTTCATGACGACAGACGTAACACTACACTGTCATTATTTTAACGCCAGATAGAGGGCTCATGGCGTTAAAACGTAAATAAAGGTCGTAATAAGGTGTTTGAAAAACGACCTATAGAGTAGGGTTTTTTTTTGGAGGATATCCTTGACCAAATATACAGTTAAATTTAAGTCGTTCACTGATGCTCATATCTGCCTCGGCACTGAAAACTCAGTGGCTGTGTGTATTCAAATATGTCCTGTGAAGACATTTTGTGGCAGGTTTGATGTCAATGAGAATGCCTTTGTTCTTGATCAAATGCATTTTAGTCATTTGCATATGCAGTAGTGGATGTTAGAGATGATGTTTTTCAGTGAAGAACTAGATTTTAGTTGGTTGCACTTGATTTTACAGTATGTGCACTTATGTGTACATGGGTTAAGGTTAGGTTTAAACCTGGTTAGGGTTATAACCTAGTTATTGCCTAGTTATTGCAATTACTATAATAAGTACATAGTATGTGCATGGTGAACAGAACTGTAAAATAGTGCTACCTTTGTCTTTTTCACATTATTATTAAGATTATTAAAATATTCTTCACGCTATGAAATGGTTCTTTTAAGAACTGATCACCGAAAGACTAAAGGCTTTTGCTCCAGAGGAACTTTTTCATAGTTCCTGTAATTATTGTTGGAAGTACCTTGCTTTTTGGCGTGTTCACACCGAGAGGAACTGGGAAGGATTTTAGTTATAGTAAGGCCTTTTGGGGGGACTAAATGACCTCTAATTCAGAGTAGGTTCTAACCCAGCAAAGTGTACGCTGGTTGGCCGAACACATGCCATACGAAACACCGGCCCCCGCCATTTTTAAAAAGCCACATAAACGCAGTTTACACATTTACTCCAAAAACATTGACAGCAATAAGACATAAACATAGAGAAAGCTGATGTTAACGGCATTCTTTCCTCAGCCTCCATGTAGAATTGCAAGTTGTCGTATGAGATTTCGTCTCTTAGCCTCTTTCAATCGCATAACTTATAGGCATACGACTTAAAATTCAACAATATTATTGATTCGACTGCATTGACACTATTGGATGAGAACTGAACTGAGCTGGACTTTCTTCAGAACTGCTTTATAGATAAAATGAACTGATTTAATAATTGATGATTTTTACAATGGAACTGAATCAACACTGAAATGAACTGACTTCAGCTGAACAATGACACTATTTTCTTTTAGAGCTGCTGTACAGCCCAAATTAACTGTTTGTATAATTGAATCATTTTCCTGTTATCGCTTTAAAGCAATCTGTATTGTATAAAGCGCTGTATAAATTAAGGTGACTTGACTTGACGTCTACATTCCATCTCTGTTACACCAAACCCATGACACACAACAAAAACGCCATCCTCCAGTTGTTGAATCCCTCACTTAAATGATGGCGCTGTCGGCCGGCTTTAGTCACTTCAGAGTTCCTACTGGCGATGTGAATGCACTCAGTAAAATAGCCAAAGGGGGAAATCTGGACCGCCTAGTTCCAATACCTGAGATCTTATAACTACCCGGTTTGAAAGCCCCTATTCTTTGGGGAACCCAAAATGGTTCTTCTGAGGCATCGCTGCCAAAAAAAAAAGCCCTCTTTTGCTTTTTGTCCTTTTCAGTGCTTGACAGCATCCTTGTTTTCATTGTTTCTATATGCTCTTTTACATGCAGCATTCAAAATGTCTTTATTTGTTGGGTTGTGTAAATGACAGAATTCACTTTTTGGTGAACTACCCCTTTAAATATGTAAAAACAAGTGGGGAGTGCAAGAAACACAAGAGGACGAATGTTGGTGCTTACAGTGTTAGAGAACAGGGTAGAGATGTCAGCAATATAAAACGATTGAAGATTTGGTGTGTGAGAGAGAGAGAGAGAGAGAGAGAGAGAGAGAGAGAGAGAGAGAGAGAGATGTTGAATACAGAACGAGGGAAAAGAGAGAGAGAAAGGGGGAGAACGAATGCTCTGCATACCGCATGGCGATAACGTCAGACACTTTATAAATTTCCCTGGCTGAGTCGGACCACTGCCTCAAGGCAGACACAAGCTGAGCTTCTCCATGTCACACTCAGAGCCTCTAAATCTCAGAGAGAGAGAGAGAGAGAGAGAGAGAGAGAGAGAGAGAGAGAGAGAGAGAGAGAGAGAGAGAGAGAGAGAATGGCATTTACAGTCGGCTGAGAGAAAAATGATGGACGGTCGCAACAGAGTGAGAAGTTTTCGTCAGGAAAAAGGAAGGACAGCAAAAGAGAGGAAATGGGATGGAAAAATGGGCCAAATGGCCAAAAGCAATGCAATTCATCTTGTAAAGCATTTGTTTTAGGAACAGAAGTACTGCTTCTGATGTAATTTCTAATTTTAGTCCCTCATAACAGTCATCTTGAAATACAGTCATTTTGCTTTGTCATTATACAGGAGCTCATACGGCGAGTGTCTTCTCTTGAGTATCAGCTGTGGGGGAGGACGTTAATACACCGTCAGTCAAAAAGTTAAAGTAGTCAGCTGTTGAAGTCATTTTGACATTTTGAGTGAACTGTCCCTTTAAGATCAAAACCATTAGATCACGTATTTGTATTTCTGTGTATACCCACCCTTGCCTGCTCCAGCCACTTCCTGTCAGCAGTCCAATCTATATGTTCTTTTGAAAAGCTGAAACAATGGTGGCTGCCTTTTTGCTGATGCTTCAGTTTAAAGCTACTCTTTGTGCTCGTGGGCCTGGCGCATGTAACACTGTGTGTTAATAAGCAGCTAACTGCTAAAGCGGGATCTTAATATGACTCACTCATCTATATTGCATCCTGTTTTTAGTTATACTTTTACCACCACTTGATGTCTGCTGCCCATTTTAGTAACAGTTTTACATCCTGTTCTTGTGCTCAGGCTCTCGGAATTATCACAAAATTATCATAGAATGATAATATTATTATATGGAGGTGGCAGAGGTACCATGGAGATAGATAGATAGATAGATAGATAGATAGATAGATAGATAGATAGATAGATAGATAGATAGACAGACAGACAGACAGACAGACAGACAGACAGACAGACAGACAGACAGACAGACAGACAGACAGACAGACAGACAGACAGACAGACAGACAGACAGACAGACAGACCGTTTAGCTTGTTGTAAGAGACGTCCAGGAATCATCCATTTTCTCTGGCATTTAAAAGAGGACAAAAAACCTGAACAATGAGTTCAATCAGGCAGTATGAAGCTATAAGTGTTCCTTCTCCCCCTGCACTCTGTGTTTGTGCACTTGAGCCGGTATTGAGAGGTGGACCCGAGAGCCCGGCACTAAACTTGATCAAACCGGTCTATTTGTCTTTAAAGCTCCCGAGACATGCTTCACTTCCTGTTGTGTAACACTGCCTTTTCTACATCTCTGACAGAGCCACGCAATACCCAGGGCTAAGAGAGAGAAAAGAGGCACAGTTCTGTTGCTGCTCAACACGTTCCGCTTTACACATGTGGCTATTCCAGAACGTTCCTTGCTTTTAAAAATCTGAATGTTGAATTTGGTTTGCAAACATTGTTTAGAAACATTGAATTTGGTCTGGAATCGTGACAAATTGTCAGTTCACCGTAATTTCAATCGTATGGCTTCAGAAGAAGTTGTTTGTGGTGTGTTTTTGAAGCACGCGGAGCAAAACGATCACGACAGAATTTTCATTTTTGGAATGAGAGATCCTTTAAAATGTGTGTATTTTCAAATAAAGATCCCATCTGTTCTTTTATATGACTGTCATTCACTTAATGCGTGCCATCAATGTGTGGTATGGCGGTAAAGTCAAGTTTCTTGTAATGGCAATAGTGCCATGTTGGATCTACTAGATTTATCTAATCCAGATTTCTGCTATTGTTGGCAGCACAGGGGGGGTTTTTTCTACCTTGCTCAGGATACATCTTTATTCCATTTCAACCAATAACTTTGATCCAACTTCAAAACATCTGGCCAGCTACAAATTCCACTGGACTTACAAACCCATCGGACCTACAGTGCTTTTTGTATATAGTGCTTGGAAAAGTGTCTACCTTACTAAAACATTACGGATGAACCTCTTAGATAATTCCAAATGCCACAGTGGTTTTAAAAATATATCCTCCTGTGGAGAGCAGCTCAGCCCGGCTGTGTGGGGTCTCGACGGATGTGACGGGCTGTATTTCTGTGAAGAGGTTTTAGCTAGTACTGTGCGTCCCCCCGTCATCCATCTCTCATCCACTTTCTTCCTTTTAGCACTCTCCCTCTCCCTCTCCCTTTCCATCGCTTCCCTCTTTGAGTGGATTCAGAGCACCACACACAACACTCACGCCCTCTCTACCACCCACACTCTGAGTAACAAATCTCCTCCTGTGTAGCCCGGCGGACACACACACACACACACACACACACACACACACACACACACACACACACACACACACACACACACACACACACACACACACACACACACACACACACACACACACACACACACACACACACACACACACACACACACACACACACACACACACACACTCGTCTATCAGCTTTTACCTTTTAAATTATAGAGCCAAGCCAAAGAAAATCATAGAGGCTAAGAAATAAAACATTTTCTTGTGTCTTACCCAATTTTGTATGTTCGCAAGCATCTCTTCCCTTTTACCATCCTGTTTCCCAAGCACGTCTTCCCGTTTTATCTTCCTCTCTATCTCTTGCTGTGCAGTGAAGTTTTTTTCACCTTAACTTTTACTATGGCGTGTATTTTAGCACGTAGGCTACTAATCAATATATATATATATATATATATATATATATATATATATATATAATTTTAATTCAGTCAGAACTTATATTGTCGACTGTCAAAAGGTGCGCCTGACAGTTTGAGGTCAAGGATTAACGCTAAAATGGGCGGTTTAGGCGCAACAAAGCTTCCAATCACTGGTTGTCTTTTTTTCCCCCCATATCGTTTTTTGTTGTGTGGTGTGGTTTTCAGTCTCGCACTCAAGTTTCTTTCATGCACAGACCTCCTGCCTCCAGAGTGCCGCTGGAGAGCTGCATTTCACTGCATATGAAAGCAGATACGATCCAGAACATGTGGACCCGTCACCTAATACAATCAGAACAAAGGGGAAAACTGTGCAACACAAGACTGAGTCCCATTTTGTTCAGAGAAAAGAAATGACAAAGAGAGAAAAAAATCGTCTAAGGTAGCGTGTGTTTGTCTGAGAAGACGAAGCCTCCAAACACTCCCCTAGACATGCACAAATCAGCCAAGTCTGACATAGTTTTCCTTCATTTTCCTAAATTTTGCCTAGAATTTAGAGAGCGCCTATACTATATGGGTCATTTTTGCAAATTTGTTTCCATCTCTGCATGTGTGTGAAGGGTGGGGCGAGAGGGCGACAGATTGGGTCTCCTGGCTCTGGCCCCTCTGTACTCACACTTCCAGCAAGGTCACATGACACCAGTCAAACTCTGTCACAACCTCACTGGAGGAGAGCTGGCAACAACAAACCAGAGCAAGCCTAGACGCTACACACTCAAGAATTGCCTTCACTCTCAAACCTACCGTTTCATCTGGCATTTGACGTACAGTATGCGCAGTAAAGCAGTTGTCTGCTTGTAAAAATGCCATATGGCCACCATCCAGCCCGCAGTGTGAAAAGACTGCTGTGGATTAGTTCTAATGAGAGCTATGACTAAAACCTGAGAGAGTTAGCCATCATACGCACTTTCACCACAGAGTTGCTCTTTTCAAACCCAAATCTCTCTGTACGACGTGAGTCACAAACAGAAAAAAAATCTGTTTAAACACCAACACATGACTCTCCAGCGGTGCTTTATATAGTCCAGTTTCAACATTTCAGAACAAATTAAGCTCAATAGTATTTGTGGAAGTAAATGCCAAATCGATATCATGCCAAAAGACAAACTATATGGATGTAAAAAAAATTGGCGTGGGAAAAAAAATCACTTACTATTGTCTTGTGTGTGAAGTTATATCCAGTTTTAAAACTTCATTGCCATTACAATGCAATGCCACAAACCAGAACACAACTGTAAAATGATTGAAATGATTTAAACAAATGCATATTGTGTCTTTATCTACAATGTACTAACATATAAATTAATCATTCAATACTCATTCATGTTTTTAAATTGTACTTATATTAAAAAAATATTATTTTACATGTAGTAATAACAGTAAATGATGCATAATTACATGCAACTAACCCTCAACCTAACCCTACCATAACCCTATAGTAAGTACATGTTAATTAATATTAGTCAGTGCTTAAATATATAATTACACGGCAACAATGACACCTTAAAATATAGTGTAACCAAATATAAAATACCTGCATGTAATTAATTGCTGTTAATTACACTGATGACCCTTAACCCTACCCAAACCACTAAACCAGTCCCTAAACCCCAACGTTTTGCAATACAATATAAACACAATAAGTAAATTGCATCTAGCAAATGTTTTTTTTTAATGTAAATAAATAAACGCCTAATATAAAGTGTGACACAAATTTTAAATGTAAGTGCTTTTATAAAACTATGAACTATTAGTCTATATAAAATTATATGTTTGAAAGACAACAAGGGACGGTTGAAATTATTTGAGTGCTCGGCTATTGATTGAGCTAAACCCAGAATATTCAGAGTAAAGCGGGCTTTCTGTTGCTCGTATCATACACACGGACATCTGAAGTATTTCTTCCTGTGCAGAATAAAGCGACAGAATGTTCTCTTCGCTCACATTTGGCCTTATGCAGTTGTTCAGAACGGATAAACAGCAATGCCACACACAGAGATGCAAAACCTAAAGCACCTCTCGTGTGCCATGTTTGCTAGACGGTGCCGGTCTCCTGAAGTCAGACAGAGTTCTTGCACCGCACAGAGCAAAGTCAAACAGTGACTCACAAATTCTTGCCCGTTTTCCAGCGATGTGGCAGCTTTCAACCACCTTTTCTCGAACACCGACCGAGTCAGATTTCCGTCGTGATTTTGAAATGAAGCAATAAGTGACTTTTATCACGTGATTCGATTGTTTTTGGTCTGTGCTTGATTTAGGCTGTCTGAGCAAATCACATGGGCCTTCTTTAGACTTTAGACAAGAGCAAAATACCCTTCAACCCCTCCACCCCCATTCTGGAAACTTCAAAGCGTCTCACTGTAACCCAGAAACACCTTCAACCAGAGGTATACAGGTTGCTGCTAATGTTTCAAGTGCTTTGTTAACATTCCCAACGGTAAAAACGGGCTGTATTTTTATTTTATGTTTTTTTTAAATCGCGTCTGTTTTTCTGCTATGCTGACTCGGTTCATCCAAAATCATAAAATAGTGTGGTTTTTATAACTTTAAGATCTAAGCGAGCAAGATATCAGAATGTCTGACAAACATTCCCAGTTGTAAAAATGCAAGGGGGAAAAAAAATGTAGCTCAAGGGAAAGAGAAAGAAAATGTATGAACTCAGCAAAGTTAGTAAAAAGAGATGGCGGCAACCTTCAGAAGGGCTTAAATTCTCTCTCGCTCTCTCATCAAGCGCCCCCGTTTAAATCCTCCACCCCTCCGGACGGTGGAGGGGAGCAAAGACTAAAGCTTAAATGCTTTGAATGATGGTGAGGAATGTTTAAAAGTGTCTGTTTGAGGAAAGGGGGTGGGCTGAGGGATTTTTTTTTCTTAGGGGGGGGGGGGAGGAAGACTGAGACTCCCGTGGGACAAACCCCGTCTCTCAGATCTGGTATGCGTGACTGAGCAAGGAGAAGAAAAAAATCCCAAACCTGGCTTCTTAACTTAGGCAAACAATAGCAACTGTTGAGAGCAGGATTTATAATATTTCGCTGGGTGGAAAAAATCCAACGTTAAAGTCACTAAATTGAGATCAGATCCAGTATATTATTGGATTGAGAGAGAAAAAAGGCAGCATTGCAGTTTTAACACCCTCACTAGCACAATTAAGGGAAGCATCCATTTTGTTGCGCTTCATAAATAATGTAACAAACATGCATGCCCTTAACACACAAACATCACTTCCATCGTCCTTCTAAAACGTTCTTTCTATGTTTGCAATGAACCAAACAACCCCTATTATAGCAAAATGATCTGTGATAATGCCTAAAACATTGACATCTATAGCATCAAAAGGGCACAAAACCACACCGAATACATGAATTATACCAAACTCGTAACGGAATTCCAAGTGGCTCTTTTATTTATATAAATATCAACTTTAATGTTTTTACTGTAAGAATATAAAACATTTTAATTTGGGATTCTTTTTACAAATACATTTACAGTACATTAGGACACAGTAGCTTCTCAGCAGGACTCAATACATGTTGCAGGTCGATACATCATTGGTACATATATAGGCCTGACATGCATTTTGCGTGTTTACCCTCGTTGCGACCATGTCTTTTTACGTGTAAAGTTGAATAGTAATGTATTTAAAACAGACAGATTGTTTTATAACACGATGTGCCCTGTCTCAGCCCTGCGAAGAGGCAAACAAGGTGTCAGTGAATTGCAAACAGGGTTTTTTTCTTTCTCAGGGACAAAAATTCACTTCAATTTGAAGTACAACGCTCTGAATCACAGCCATTAATTAATATCTGCTTACATAAGCATAAATACATCAGCAGAGGCAACCTCTTATTCAAAGCAGGAATTAAAGGCTTTCAGGCCTGTAAAATTGAGCAAAAACTAAAAGCGTTTTGGAAATATAAAAGCTTTAGTGTACAAACCCAGTATTTTTTTTTGTCTGTCTTTGCATAAGGGCGTTTGACATAATGTCCATGAACGTTTATCTTAATTCGCCATCGGGATTTTAGTAGTGTGTCAGTAATGGGAGATGTATATTTTAGGTCCTGTAGTCGATAACTATTTCTTTCTCATTTTTTAAATCTACCTAATTTTTAATGGTCCTGTGGTGTGATAAATACATAAAAAAAAGAAAAGAAAAAGAAGTACAAAGACTGTCACAAAGCGGCGTGTTTAATAATGACTGAAGAATTAAAATATTTTAAGGTGAACTGTCAAATCACAGGACAACCTTTTGCTTTTTCTGAAGGAAGGGAAATAAAAAAAGTGGTCTTTTTTGCTTTCCTTAAGCCAAAGACGAGATAAGGGGGAGGGAATTGTTTTGCTAGGCACAAATTCTCATTCTTGTTAAGAATAACAATATAATACATCTAACGAGGTAGCCAAAATATCGCGATACTTGGGGAGGAGGCGGTTTAATATTGCGATCTGTTAAGAAAAACATTTTTTATGTGTGTGTGTGTGTGTGTTAATAGCAATAACTGACACGTGTATCACATTCAGCATTTTAAGCCTCTTTTTATGTACTTTGCTCTATTGAAATCCACCCATCCCCCTCCCGCCCTCCTTCCTTCCCTCCCTCTCTTTCTCTCTCTCCTTCCCTCCCTCCCTCCAGAAACCCCCCAAGTTTCACCTCACTTTCTCACTTTCAGTCATCTGCCAAAGGCCCAGGTTCAAAACTTTAAGGCAGGGGAGCTGCGTGATCCTCTCCAGTCCCCTCTTTGTGATTTTCGTACATCCATACAGATCGATGCCGGTCAGTTGCGTCAAGTGGTCTGCGATCAGCTCCAGTCCTTTGTCTGTAATCCGCACGCACTGACCGATGTTGAGCGTCCTCAGCTCGTGCATTTGGCGCACCATCCTGTTGATGCCATCGTCACTGATGTGGCACGAGCACAGCGACAGCGACTTGAGCTGGTACAGGCCCTGCGCGATATAAGCCATGCTCTGGTCGCCGATCTTGTCGCAAAAGGACACGTCGAGTCCGGAGAGTCTCAACGTGCCCATGGCGAGGTGCATGATGCCCGTGTCGCTGATGTTGTCGCACGAGCGCAGGTTAAGGCTCCACAGGCTCGTCATGTGAGAGAGGTGGATCATGCCAGCGTCCGAGATGCCCCCGCAGAAACTCAGGTTGAGCACTTTGAGCTTAGTCAGGCCTTTTGAAATATGCTTGAGGGACAAGTCCGTCAACTTCTGGCAGTCCTGCAAGGTCAGGTATTCCAGGCTGAGGCAGCCCTCCGCCGCGCTCCGGGTCATCCCGGCCAAGTGCCCGATGCCCACGTCCGACACATGCCGGCAGCTCCTCAAATTAAGACTTTTGAGTCTGTGCAAACCCCACGCGATGAGCAACAAGCCCGTGTTCGTGATGTTACTGCAGCCGCCCAGTTCCAACACCTCCAAGTTTTTCAGATACTGCGCTATTCTGCCTAAACTGGAATCCGTGATCTGCTTGCAAAGGCTCAGGTTCAGCACCCTCAGGGAAGGGATCTCCTGCACGAACGCGTGCCCCAGGCCGTTATCCGTTAAGTTGTAGCAGCCGCTCAGATTCAAGCTCTCGATGTTGGGCATCCCCTGGATCACATAGCTGAGGCTGCGCCGCAGGCTGAGGATCTGCACGCGCCTGATGCCTCGCGCCTGGAGGCTCGGGAACAGGGACGGGTTCGCCCGCCTCAGATGCAGCTTGGCTTCCACCCCCCTCCACACGGACTTGTGGTAGGACGCGTCCCTCCACGCCGTGCACACTTGGGCCACCCTGCCTTTGTCCCTCACGTCCAAGTAGCTGAAAATCATGGCTAAAATCTCCGGGAAGAGACACGAGATGTGCGTCTCCATCTTCCACGCGCTCAAGAAAACAAACGGCGGCAAACCCCCACCAACGGTCACCGTCGCGTCTCGCAGTCCCCTTAGGAGGAGAAAAAAGGCTTTTAGAAAGCTCCTCAAGCTTTTCTTTTTACATTTAAGTGGGTAAATCGACAACTCTCCGTCCCGAGTGATCCTTTCAGTGGCGTAGGAAGGATTCAAAAGCAAAAATGCCTCCCAAAAGACGCTTGATCCGATTCAGACCGACAGCGAACGGGCGGTCAGACGGCGCTGCTGCCCGTTTGGCGCTTTGATAATAGTCTTCGCTCGACCCGGGGATCCAGACGGTCGTACATTTTCAAAAGATGTCTAAAACTGCCACAAACCTCGGGAGAAAATAAATTCAGTCCGCTATCAGATAAAAGAGTGAGGTTTCGTTTCGCGTTTCTGCTCCGCTCGCACTCATTGCCAAGCCGAGGGGCTTCCTGCTGCCTTTGTCTGATCTTTTCAAACTGACTTGGCAGGGCCGCCAGCACAGAGCGGCTGTGGGGGAGTCGCGCAGATTTAAAACCTGCCTAAACGACGCAAATTGTTTAACAACAATCTTAAACTTATAAAGAGGCACCACATATATTAGTATTTAATGTCCTAGTTCGTGTTCTGTTTCCCTGTAACCTGTTATGAAACATATTCGTGTTGTGTGTGTTTATCACCCCCCTTTTTAAAAGCAAAGTGGTTTAGCCCAACTCAGCTGGAACAGTAAGAATAGTTCCCCTGGAAACCAACTTCTTACAATTCAGTTCACTTTACTCTTAACCCTTCAGCTTCCGTGTCAGATGGTGAAGTTGTTATTTCAGTTTTATTTATTATAAGAGTAGAGCTACTTTTTAAAGTGACATTTCTCTTTAAGTGTGAATTATAAAACAAACACTGGGAAGGGGTCATTGTGAAACGTTTCCTTTTGCTTTTTTATTTATTTTTTGCATTGATGACCTTTCTTAATTCTTTAAAAAATGATATTCAAGAACATGCTTTAAAAAGTTCTGTAGTTCTGTAGATTAATATCACTGTTTTTAATCTTTTATAATAAAATAGGTCATTTAGTCATGCTGCTGTTCACTTCTTGTAAAAGAAACATTTTGCATCACAACCCTAACAAAAAGGCACGCGATGTTATGCTCTATGAATCTGGCAGTAACAGCCTTTTTGCCCCGTCAGTCTTACGTAAGGTAGTTTTTATTCCACCTTTTGCATATTTCCCTGTCTTTGGGCCTCAGGCCCCCCTCTGTGGGCTCTTTGGCATTGTTAGCCGATATGACGGGTGCATTTGCAGAAGGTACTGGAGTGTAGCAGAAAGAAGGAAGAAAAGCAGCACACACACGTTTGTGTTTACAAAAGAAAATGCTGCACAGCACAACTGACAGCACAAGTCCAACCCTCCCCACTCTGGCTCTCTGTCTGTCTCGAACCTTCTCTCTAGCTCACCACATGTCTGTCTCTCTCTCTCTCTCTCTCTCTCTCTCTCTCTCTCTCTCTCTCTCTCTCTCTCTCTCTCTCTCTCTCTCTCTCTCTCTCTCTCTCTCTCTCTCTCTCTCTCTCTCTTCATAAATGTAACTTTTTTTTCCCCTCACCTTCCACTCACACTGATTCAGGTTATAATTGTGAAAAGCACAAAACTCTAACAACATTATGTATGAAGCAGCACAGTCCTGCAAGTTCACATGAACTCAAAATGGATCCTGTTTGCTTTCTTAATACACATTTCTGGCCTTGTTGTTTATTATTTATATGGCATGGAAGCTTGTTTGAATAAAATAGGTAATTATGACATTTTAATCTCACAATTCTGACTTTTTTCTCACAAAAAAGTCTGAATGTTTTTCTGTGATATAGACTTACAATTGCAGAGAAAAAAGTCAGAATTGAGAGGAAGAAAAGTCAGAATTGTGAGACAAAATTTGCAATTGTGAGATATAAGTCAAAATTCCAAGATAAAAATGTGCAATTGCTAGAAAAAGTCAAAATTGTGAGATAAAAACTCGCAATGACTAGAAAAAGTAAGAATTGCGAGAAAAAAGTCAGAATTGTGAGAACTCGCAATTGCTAGAAAAAAGTCAAATTGCGAGATATAAACTCGCAATTGCTAGAAAAAAAGTCACAATTGCAAGGAAAAAAGTCAGAATTGTGAGATAACTTGCAATTGTGAGAAAAAATGTCAGAATTGTGAGATTTAAACTAGCAATTGCTAGAAAAAAGTCAGAATTGCGAGAAAAAAATTCAGAATTGCGAGATAAGAACTTGCAATTGTAAGGAAAAAAATCGCAATTGTGAGAAAAAGTCAGAATTGCGAGATAAAAACTTGCAATTGCGAGAGAGAAAAAACGCAATTGCGATAAGAAAGTCTGAATTGTGAGAAAAAAAGTCAGAATTGTGAGATTTAAACTTGCAATTGCGAGAGAGAAAAAACGCAATTGCGATAAAAAAGTCTGAATTGTGAGAAAAAAAGTCAGAATTGTGAGATTTAAACTTGCAATTGCGAGAGAGAAAAAACGCAATTGCGAGAAAAAGTCAGAATTGCGAGAAAAAAGTCTAAATTGTGAGAAAAAAAAGTCAGAATTGCGAGATAAAAACTTGCAATTGCGAGAGAGAAAAAACGCAATTGCGATAAAAAAGTCAGAATTGTGAGAAAAAGTCAGAATTGTGAGATTTACACTTGCAATTGTGAGAGAGAAAAAACGCAATTGCGAGAAAGTCAGAATTGCGAGAAAAAAAGTCAGAATTGAGATTTAAACTTGCAATTGCGAGAGAGAAAAAACGCAATTGCGAGAAAAAGTCAGAATTGAGAGAAAAAAGTCAGAATTGTGAGATTTAAACTTGCAATTGTGAGAAAGTCAGAATTGCGAGATAAAAAACTTGCAATAGCGAGATAAAAGTCAGAATTGCAAGAAAAAAGTCAGAATTGTGAGAACTCGCAATTGCTAGAAAAAGTCAAAATTGCGAGATATAAACTCGCAATTGTTAGAAAAAAAGTCACAATTGCAAGGAAAAAAGTCAGAATTGTGAGATAACTTGCAATTGTGAGAAAAAATGTCAGAATTGTGAGATTTAAACTAGCAATTGCTAGAAAAATTCAGAATTGCGAGAAAAAAATTCAGAATTGCGAGATAAGAACTAGCAATTGCGAGGAAAAAATCGCAATTGCGAGAAAAAAGTCTGAATTGTGAGAAAAAAAGTCAGAATTGTGAGATTTAAACTTGCAATTGCGAGAGAGAAAAAACGCAATTGCGAGAAAAAGTCAGAATTGAGAGAAAAAAGTCAGAATTGTGAGATTTAAACTTGCAATTGAGAGAAAAAAGTCAGAATTGTGAGATTTAAACTCGCAATTGCTAGAAAAAAAGTCTGAATTGTGAGAAAAAAGTAATGATTACGAGATATAGACTTGCAATTACAAGAAAACTCAGCATTGTGAGACAAAATTTGCAATTGCAAGCAAAAAGTCAGAACTGCAAGCAAAGTCAGAATTGTGAGAAAAAAGTCAGAATTGCGAGAAAAGTCACAATTGCTTGAAAAAGTCAGTATTGAGAGAAAAAAAAGTCACAATTGTGAGATAGAAACTTGCAATTGCGAGAAAAATGTCAGAATTGTGAGATTTAAATTCGCGATTGCCAGAAAAAAGTCAGAATTGTGAGAGAAAAAAAGTCAGAATTGCGAGATAACTTGCAATTGCGAGAGAAAAAAACGCAATTGCGAGAAAAAGTCAGAATTTATATCCCGCACTTTATAACTCACAATTGAGAGTTTATATCTATATTTTTATAATATTTATATTAAAAAGTCAGAATTGTGAGATAAAAAGTCGCAATTATCTTAAAAAAAGAAAGAAAGTGGAAACAAGCTTCCATAATAGGGGCACGTTATTTTAAGAGGGGAAAAAAGTCTTCTGAATCTTTCATAAAAACTTGCTTTATCTCTGAAACAACTTTCAACTCACCAATCCCTCTTATGTTTTATCGCCCACTTAACTAGTGAGTGTCAGATTACTGGAAGAAGAAAACGCGCTCCGTCAGTTGAATTCATGTGCTCTCTCTAACAGACAGGTCCTGGGCTTGTGGACAGATGAAGGGCTCTAAATGTGCGCTCTGCCCCGATGCCCAGCATGTAAGGGGGCGAGAGGTCTGTGACAGCAGCCCCTCTCCCTGGCTCCTCCAGCCGGCCTCACCGCCAGAGAGGAGGGCCGCTCCAGAACTGCACTGCTGTGAGTCAGAGACTCTCAAAGCAGGCCTGCAGAGCCAAAAGCAGGACTCAAGCTGCCCCTGGAAATATGCAGAGAGAGAGAGGGAGGAGGGGACGAGTGAGAAAGGAAAGGGAGGGGTTTGATTTAGAAAGCAGGCGAAAGCTAACAATTAAAAAGCATGCACTTGCCACAAAGCGACGACGCTATTCATTTAACAGTTTATGATCATCCAGGCTAAATTGCAACTAGCGAAAGCAAAAGAGTCAGAGAAAACAGGAAACATATAAGGATGTTGCGATCACATGGGGGAATCAAAAACAAAAGATTCCGCTGAAGCAAAGTGAAAATGAAGCTGAGAGGCAGTAAGAACTGGAAGGACAAGTGCTACATGCAAATGCGAAGGTGTTGTAAAAAAAAAAAGATCTGTCATGTGATTTGATGTGCTGATTCAGGGGAGGGAGATAATTGGATAATTGCATGCCACAGAACTGCGCTGATAACTGCGCTTGGGGCAACCGTTTCCTAGGAGACGTAGGCATGTGTCAACATGCTGTTGAAAGCTGACACCTCATGAATAGATTTTAGGCTACTTTGTAGTTCCTCTCTCTCTCTCTCTTTCTCGGCATCGTGTATGACTCCAATCTGCTTTTTTGTTTTGCAAGCAGTGGCAGTTTGAGGAGAGATTTTGGCGGCTGTAACTTCCACAAACGTTCACATACATCCAGCTGGCTGAATGGGCTTTTCATGAAATCAGACAACAGTTTCTTCTACGGCAAGGAAAGCCACGTTACTCTATTCAAATCAGGTCGAATCTCCCTAGGAGCTGCACCCCCGTTGGGGTTCTACAGGGGAAACACCAGGAAGCCGATGCTCTCGTTGTCTGTGTAAAGAACAGCCGATGATGTAATACTCTCCCTGCATAATGCATTGTAATGTTAATACCGCTACTGATATAAAATGAGCAAATCCCTTTATATTCCCCTAACGTTTCATTGCTCTGTGTCATATCCATGCACTTTTCCTTTACAGACAGTCTGACGGACTGAGGTGTTTGCTTTCTGCTGCAAGGTTTGTCTTTCAGAGTGTGAATCTTTGATGCTGGTGCTACAGAAATACAGCAATAAGTGGTGTGATGTACAAGGCAAGTTTGATGTTGCTTGCATTGTTCATAGGTATAAAACGGTATTGGGTTTGACATACACAATCAAAAAGTCCAAGACTGCGAATAAAAATGCTTCTATAATCTTTTCTGATTTTATACACCTACACTCTAAAAAATGCTGGGTTAAAGATAACCCAAGTTGGGTTGAAAATGGACAAAGCCAGCAATTGGGTTGTTTTAACCCAGCGGTTGGGTTAAATGTTTGCTTAAAACAACCCAATTGCTGGCTTTGTCCATTTTCAACCCAACTTGGGTTGTTTTTAACCCAGCATTTTTTAGAGTGTACATTTTTAAAAACAAGTTATAACAAATTAATTTCAGTGACCTAAAAATAGTGTAATATATTAGTTGATTTTATTGAACAATGTACAGTATAATCTAACATAACAAAACCAAGAAAAAAATTACAAAATAAAAATGTATAAATATAATATAATAAAGTATATGCATATACACTCTAAAAAAATGTGGGGTTGTTTTAACCCTATGTTGGGTCAAATATGGACAAACCCAGCCGTTGGGTTACATTTTTTAAATTAATTTTTTAACCCAACAGTTGGGTTTGTCCATATTTGACCCAACATTGGGTTAAAACAACCCAGCATTTTTTAGAGTGTGCATATATATATATATATATATATATATATATATATATATATAATTTTTTATTTTTTTTATTTTTTTATAATAATTTAAATAATACACAAACTATCAAATTAAAATATATAATCTAAAATAACAAAATCAAGAAAAAAAAATTATTTGCATATATATATATATATATATATATATATATATGCTGAAAATGAATCCATCACAGGAATAAATTAGATTTTAAAATGCATTACAATAGAAAAAATACTTATTTTAAATTGTAATAATATTTCACAATATGTTTATTACATATGTTTTTATTGCCTTGGTGAGCATAAGCGTTTTCTTTAATGAACATTACCAAAAGATTATTCAAAAGTTTGGAATAATAAAATTTTTTAGTTTCCAAACTTCAGTATTGTAGTATCTATACACATACTCATATTATTTTTTATTATAATATTTTATTCATTGACTTTTGGCCCCACTGTATTTTTTTTAAAGTTTCACCCTCTTACCCCACCTTTTCTGTCTCATCTTCTGTTTTTTCATGTCTTCGACTTCTTTCCTTTTCTTCCTCTCTCTCTTTGCCTCTGTATGCCTGGAGCCCACAGCCAGGTGAGGCCCCTCCAGAGAGTAATTACAACCTGAAACAGAGATCGGAGCCCTGCGGCGCTCACCATCAAAGCAGTCGTAGGGAACAGCCCGGGCTGATGTGGTGAAGAGGAGAGACACTGACAGGGCAGAAAACAGTGGGTTCTAAAACACACTCTCTCTCAAACGCAACCTCTCTCTCATAGCATGACCAACGATAGCAGGCCGTTTGGCTGCACAATGGTCACATTGCTCACCAAAGACCTTCGGGAGACAAAATAGAGAGACAGAGAGAGCGAGAGAGCAAAACAGACAGAGAGATGACTGAATTAGTCTGCTGCGTGTCCGGGCCTGGAGAGAGGGAGGGACTAGGAACGCATTGAAAAGTGTTCTTCAAACAACTGTGTGACTCAAGGGCAGAATATACACACATCAGCCACCCAGATAGTAAAGCCCTCAGCATCAGGGGCTTTTGAGACCCAGCGCTAAGAGATGTCATAGGTCCCGCACCCACAAGGAGAGGTTACTGTTAATGCAAGTTTTAGTGGTGAGGTCATGAGCTATGAGTGTTAAGAGGACTGTTTTATCAACAAAGACTGTTTCTAGCCCTTGGGAAGTCTGTGAAAATGTGCTTTGCGAAAGTATTTAGGCCCATAAACCAACCAGGTTATTTTTTATTGAACTACGGATCAATCATAAGCCCATTTTTCATTAAAAGCAATATCATTTTTATTTCATGCTCTGTGCTATTCTTCTAATCACTGAAACTTTGTTAACACTTTATTTTAGGGTTCAATTCTCACTATTAACTAGTTTCTTATTAGCATGCATATTACTAGGATATTGGCTGTTTATTAGTACATATATGGAAGGGGAAAAAATCCCTTTCCAGAACATTCTCATTCAACGTTCCCAGCTGGTGGAACGATCTTCCCAACGCCATCCGAAACGCAGAATCATTGACATCATTCAAAAGCCAACTTAAAACTCAGCTCTTCCGCGAGCACTTAACCTCATTAAAAAAAAAAAAATTCCTTTCCTCTTTCTCCTCCTTTTTCCCTCCCTACTCTAGCCTGTACTACACTGAGCAATGTACACGGTCTCAGGATTTCAGGCTCTTATTGCGCTTCTCGACTCTTCATGACCAATCGCTTCATGTTTCCCCAAGTTGTAAGTCGCTTTGGATAAAAGCGTCTGCTAAATGCATAAATGTAAATGTAAATATAGCACATATTAAAGGTGCACTGTGTAAATTTTAGCGGCATCTAGTGGTGAGGTTGCGAATTGCAATCGCCCACAGCTCACCCCTCCCTTTCGTAGCACATAGAGAAGCTACGGTGGCCGACACAGGACAAAGATGTCGTCTGAGACAGCAGAGAGTATCTAGCACTCTGTAGAGAAGTTTGTCCGTTTAGGGCTACTGTAGAAACAAGGCGGCGCAAAATGGTGACTTCACTGTAAGGGGACCCACGGTGTATGTAGATAGAAATGGCTAATTTTAAGGTAATAAAAGCATAACGGTTCATTATGTAAGGTCTTTATACACCACTGAAAACATAGTTATGTATATTATATTGCATTTCTGTCAATAGATCCTCACTGCACCTTTAATGCCTTATTCTGCATGACCTTACATCCCTTATACCCAATACCTAAACTTAAACATTACAAAAACGACCTTACTACTATTAAACAGTAGGAGTTTGAGGCAAAAGTCGTAGTTAATCGTGAATATGTGTTCCCCATACTAAAGTGTTACCAAAACTTTTAATGCGCCATTGTTTTATGATAATACTGTATACAAAAACACTAAATCAAAATATGCTGTTTGCAAAGGTATTTGTTTCAGATGCAGTTGCTTTGCACTTGGCCTTTTGCTGTGAATCAATAAAGTAACTTTCATCTTTTCTGGATGAAACCCCTACAGTTAAGGTATCGTTTTTCAGGTTGTGAGCCTGAAGGACAGCTATGAAAATCAAGGCTAATAAGCATTCCAAAGAAGTTAAAGCAAATGCAAAGCCTATTAGGAAATGGTACAAAACAATATCACAACCCCAGCAGCCTACTGTTGGTTTAAAGGTGCAATGTGTAATATTAACAGCTAGCGGTTGAAATGGGTAATGCAGTCCAAATTCAAAATATTGGAGAGAGTTTTTTTCTCCCGCCCCCTCCTCCTCAGACTCGACGCTCACGCGGGTTGCCAAATTGAGGACACTCAACAGGAGCGAGCACAATTGACCTAATGAAAGGCGAGGAAGCTTACACACTGTAAGTTGATGAGTTGATTTATCCACGTTTTAAAGCTCCCGTTCATAGAGACTTTTAGTTGGGTGCCGAGTAGGGTTGGGTACCGAAGTCTGTACTTGTAAGGGCACCGACCGAATTACGTCGGTACCACAGAGTACCGATTGACATTAAATCAATCGGTACCAAATTTCGGTACCTGAGAACGCATCTGGTGATTATAGACTAGTGTCTGTAAATATTAAACTGCAAAAAGACTATTTAAATACGAATCCTGCGTGTCTCTGTGCGAATGAATGCCGTAGTCGCACGGTTTAACTCACTCACACACACTGAAAATCACGTGTGACAGTCGTGTTTCCATCTCTGCCATCTCATATGAGGACATGAGCTCACAAACATCCTCTCCAGAGCCACTGAGAGTCACTTTATGAGCATTTTAATGTTTCATTTGAGAAAAACTACTGTCATATCATAAACACACAGAAACTCAAAAGGTCTTCACGTCAACCCGTCAAAATAAAAGTTTGGCTAACTTGACAAATATATTCCTGTTGTACAGTAGAATTTGGATACACTCAAAAAAAAAAAAAGGTTCTATATGGCACCAAAAATGGTTCTTGGCTCGTAATCATAGGGGAACCTTTTTAACATTTACATTTACATTTAGTCATTTAGCAGATGCTTTTATCCAAAGCGACTTACAAATGAGAGCAATAGAAGCAACTAGAACAGTCAAGGGCAACAGTACGCAAGTGCTGTAACAAGTCTCAGTTAATCTAGCACAGAACACACAGGACAGAATTTTTTTTATTATTTTTTCTAAAATAAATTAGACAGACAGAAAATGAATAAAATGTTAAGTGCTATTCTTGATTGGTCAGGTGCTGCTGGAAGAGATGTGTCTTTAGCTGTTTTTTTTAAATGGCTACAGACTCGGCTGCTCGAATTGAGATAGGCAGGTCATTCCCCCGGGAGGGGCGGTCCAGGAAAAGGTCCGTGAGAGTGATTTCATGCCTCTTTGGTATGGCACCACAAGGCGTCGTTCACTGGCAGAACGTAAGC
Source organism: Romanogobio albipinnatus (assembly GCA_023566225.1). Classification (NCBI taxonomy): domain Eukaryota; kingdom Metazoa; phylum Chordata; class Actinopteri; order Cypriniformes; family Gobionidae; genus Romanogobio; species Romanogobio albipinnatus. Next base: position 50,628,303 of record CM042245.1, on the reverse strand, counting down.
TCCTGGAGGGTGTGTAAGTCTGAACAAGCGAGTTTAGGTATATTGGTGCAGAGCCAGTGGTTGCTTTGAAGGCGAGTACCAGTGTCTTGAATTTGATGCGAGCGGCTATTGGCAGCCAGTGGAGATTGATGAAGAGAGGCGTGACGTGCGCTCTCTTCGGCTCGTTAAAGATCACCCTCGCCGCTGCATTCTGGATCAGTTGCAAGGGTTTGATAGTGCATGCCGGAAGGCCCGCTAGAAGAGCATTACAGTAGTCCAGTCTGGAGAGAACAAGAGCTTGGACCAGGAGTTGTGTGGCCTGCTCTGATAGGAAGGGTCTAATCTTCCTAATGTTGTATAACGCAAATCTGTAGGACCGGGTTGTTGCAGTAATGTGGTCAGTGAATTTTAGCTGATCATCAATCACAACTCCAAGATTCCTGGCTGTCCTGGACGGAGTTATGGTTGATGATCCTAGCTGAATGGAGAGATTGTGATGAAGTGCTGGGTTGGCTGAGACCACAAGCAGTTCTGTCTTTGCAAGGTTGAGGTTGAGTTGCAGGTGATGTTCCTTCATCCAGGCAGAAATGTCTGTTAGGCAGGCAGCGATACGAACACCAACCGTGAGATCATCTGGTTGAAATGAGAAGTAGAGTTGAGTGTCGTCGGCATAGCAGTGATAGCCATGTGCATAGCAGAAAAGCCATGTTTCTGAATGACAGATCCCAGTGATGACATGTAGATGGAGAAGAGAAGTGGTCCAAGCACTGAGCCCTGTGGAACTCCAGTGGCTAGATGATGTGACTTAGACACTTCACCTCTCCATGACACCCTGAAGGTGTATTTTAAGTGCTGTATAGCACCAATTTGGGTGTTTCAGTGGATCTTCAGCAGTTCTTCAGAGGTTCTTCACCGGTTCTTTGACTAAGGTGCTATATAGCACCTCTGAAGAACAGCTGAAGTACCTCTGAAGCACCAAAATTGGTGCTATATAGCACCTATTATTACAAGCCAAGAACCATTTTTGGTGCCATATAGAACCTTTTTTAAAGTAATAAATTACAATTTTTCTTCATGTTTTAATTTTAACCATATAAAGCTCAGTTGTGCAGCACTTTGTTTGACAAAAAAGTTTAATTAAATTAAAAGATAAATTCAATGAATGTCTTTTGTCTTCATTTGATTACCAGAAAACACATAATTTTAATAGAAATTAAATTAAAAAGAAAAATGAATTGTTTTTATGAATTAAATTTACTAGTTTACTAGTAAATATTTCAGTATACAAACATCACAGACAATGGCAGACAGCGACCAGGGAAGCTCTGGCATAATGTCTATAACACTTCTATAAACGACTTACAGGTTCTATACAGTTCTTGATGTAAACATCCCTAAAGTACAGAAAAAAGGTACCATTGGGTACCGATACCGCTTAAAATGTGAACGGTACCCAACCCTAGTGCCCAGACTTTTTACGTCGGGTAGAATCTGCGCGATCTCTGATCGCTGGCTTCCATGGCTTCAATACGCAGTGTTTTCTGTTTGTACTGGAAACCTGTGGTTTTGAAATACTATTGGGTAAACGGTAACGTGCGTTATCGCACAGACAAAAACAAAAACAGACGTTCCGACACAGAACGCAGATTTCAAAGTAGAATAACTGGCATTGTTCTTCAGAGAGAAGTATGTGAACCTAGCATGTTACGTAAAGCTCTGCAAACATATGGAATTGTTATGCGTTCAGTCAAAAATTGCATACAGCACCTTTAATTATCAAGAATTAATCCTTTCTCAAAATATCTGCACAAACAATGAAATCTGACAAGACTTGAGCTCAAAAAGAACCTTGTGAAAGCAAGTGTAGGGTGTGCCAAAAAAAGTGCCCATTGTGATGAAAAAGTTTGTCTTGTTAGATAAGACCAAGATGAAACTTTTCAGCTAAAATCTGAAGTAATATGTATGGTGCAAATCTAACACTGCCCACACTGCAAAAAACTTCACATTTACTTTGAAGTATGCTGGTGATAGCATCACACTGTAGGGCTGTTTTTCATCAGCAGACACTGGGCATCTTGTTAAAATGGAAGAATGGATTGTGGGGGAAAGAATACATGGAAATACTGCAGAAGAGCCTATTTCAATCTCCGAAAAAGACTAGAATAATTCTAAACAGCAAGCCATATTAGCCCCTGCAAAAGCTCAAGAACGGAAATGGTGATTGGTTCCATGTGATCTTAATCCAACTGAGAATCCCTGACATTATTATTTTTTTAAATTACGGTGCTCCTCAACTGACCTGAATAAACCTGAAGCAAATCTTCCCAGACAAATTACAGAGATCAAAGCTAATACATATTTGCCCCAAAATACTTTTTGTTAATTATTATTTTAGTTCTAAGGATTGTTTTGTGTTTCAAATAAGAAGTACAATATAATTAATACTATTATTATTATTTAATATTCTTTTGTTTCAGCCTTTGAAATAAGAATTTCACAGAGAAATTCACTATTATTCTAAATAGTGTGTGTTTGTATGTGTGTGTGTGCCCGTTTATTTTTGGTTCATCTCGCCATAGCTGTCAGAGAGTATCTCTTTTAGAGTGTGTTGATTGTGGAGAAGAAAGCCGAGCTGTTTGTCTCAGTGCAGGGACTCAGAGACAGCCGTCTGCTGACAGCGCACCGAGCAGCTGTGCAGCCCTCATAATAACAATAATGAAAACCTAAATAATTGATACATTCTCGCAGAAATGCATTGTTTGCATTTGAATTAAACATTACAAGAAGGTGTATTGTGTGTGAGAGAGCAAAGAGAAGTTTTAAACATAAAGGGCCGGAAACGCAAAACTTGAAAGCCGGGATTAGTACGCAGCTGATGTGCAAGTCTGGTCTGGTTTGTTCTCCTTCTTTTGCTCTACGGTCCCTTTTTGCCCATCTCTCCTTTCCACCTCTCTTGCCCCCTCCCAACCCGTTCCTGTTCCTCTCATCCACTTCAGGAAAGTAGGCTGCGCTTGCGTCCCGAGGGGTTGATCCGATACAGGTCAGGTTAATCAATCCAGGGGGAGTGAGAGGCAGTGCTGGGAGTTTTAATCAGGCCGAGACTGTGGAGACTCCGACCTCTCCACCCTCCAGCTGCCTGCTTCAAGCCAGCGTGTTTGTATGTGTGGTCACGTTTGAGGACTTGTCCTCTTTCCTCTTCCTCAGCATGTGCGCCCACGTATGAGCAGTGCTGCAATCATTTCGGTACCTCCACGCAGTGGCTCTGTTCACACAAAACCGCAGAGTTTGATTCACCTATGCAGTTTGATAACGAATTGTCTGTATAGTGAAGCTGCCATCTTTGATGTGCGATAAAACTCTCGTTTCTGAGGGTCATGTTGTGGTCCCAGGATGGTGAACTGGGGGGCTGGAGAGAGGGAGGAGAAGAGGAGGTGGTAGGGAATGGAAGGGGCTCTCCGGGGCAGCACAGGAGGACTGATGGACAGCCAGCGGCTTGTCAGAGTGCCAGGACTGAATTGGGCACGGTGCCCAGGCTGGCAGCGGCCTCCAAGCTGACTGGGGAGAGAATAAGCCCCCCATACTCCTCTGAGATAAGAGTGAGAGACATAGAGATAAAGAAAAGGACATGAAGAAATCAGCATCATATACAAAACTGACCTATATACTTCAGGGTCAGATGAGCAAAGTGCATCCATTGACTTGTTTGACCCCCAAAAAACAGGATCAAGCCTTTTAGTTGGCATGCTTTTTAGCATTTAATCAATGCCTTTGCACCCAGTGCATCTGACAAATCTCTAATTGAGACTCTAATTGTATTAGAGAGAGTGAGCAGGATTGTGGTCGCAGACACTCTCGCAAGCAATCTTACGATTAGATATGAGGGGTAACATGGCTTTTAGCATGACTGGGTCATGATATGTAATACTAAAAAGGCTGTCTTGATCAAAAATGGATCTGCTTGTAGATCATTTAATCGATTGTGCTTAATAAGACATGCAAAGTCATAGCATGTGAACACGTTTGTGCATCATGTCTTACAGTTTCCCATTGTTTGCTTTTGATGTTAAGAAAAACCCAAAGATTTTAATGTAAACATGGCTTTCTTGTGGTGTCGTCGCATGAACCGCTGTAAAACGTTTTTAATGAGCTGATTTTTCATAGCTATTGCACACAATAAGTGCGCTGACATGCATGATGCTGCACCGATTATGCTTAATAAGCGGACAGCATGTAAGGTCATGTACATACCTAAATCTGTGTGCTTTCATGAGGGAAAGGTCATAAACGGTGTAAGCAGAACTTGATCGCAGTTAGATTTTTCCATGCACAAGCTTTTAGCTTATTCATTGTACGGCATGAATATTTGCTGTGGCTCTATAATAGTTTTGATGCAAATCATGTGTTGCCAGTTTAGTGATTGGTTTGCTATAGTAAGCTCTTTGGGCACACTTTATATAGGTGTCCTTAACTACTATGCACTTGAAATAAGTACGTTGAACTTATTGTGTTTGTGTTGTATCGTGAAACATGTTTGCTGCTATTAAGGAAGGATAAGGGTATGTTTGGGGACAGGTTTGGGTAGGTTTAAGAGTGGGTTATGGTGTAAGATAAGGGTCAACAGTATAATTATAGATGTAATTACAGTTGTTTATTACAGATGTAATTACATGCATGACATTTTTTAAATATAAGTACAATGTAAAATCATGTATGTACACAACAAGTGCATTGTATAAAATGATTAGTTTAAATGTTAGACACCTAATATAAAGTGGGACCAACTCTTTTTTTTTTTTTTATAGTTATCAATGTTGATAGTTATCAGCAAATATTTGCATTTTGATGTCAGTAGATCATTTCAAAATGTCATGTAAACATTGTGTTTTTGCATTGTCCATTTTTTTATAATGAGTTTTTCGATAGTTACTCGTGTTTTGATGGTCATTTCAGTTTGCTTTTGGAAGAACAAGAACATGAGCCAAACTCCTCCAGTACCATCACCCCTCAAATCTATAACATGTGCTGTGTCCCCCACCGGCCTGGGGGGACTGACCCCAGACCCATCCTGTCCCGTCCCGGTGAGGAGCGGCTGTCAGGGCGTCATCTCCAACCCCCACAATCACGTTGGGAACCTGGCAGACACATGGTCTCTCCATGCAGCAGCTACAGGCCCCTGACTGCTGCGTCCATCTAGTTATTAGAGAATAAAGTAGCTCTAACAGCCCCTGCGCTTTTATAGCAGGATCCCTGCTGGTTCTCCACACTACACCAGGTCCTATCAGACTTCTTACTGGGAACAAATTGACGGAGAGGAAGGAGGAAAGAGAGAGTGAGAGGGGGCTGTGTGCGTCATATAAGAGAGAGAGTGACTGATGTGTGGCCAGTTTGGCCTGTGTCTGGTTTCCTGAGCTGTCAGAGCAGAAAGCCATATGGGCTCGGAGGAGAGCACGAGAGAGAGAGCACGAGAGAGAGAGAGAGAGAGAGAGAGAGAGAGAAAGAAAGAGAGAGAGAGAGAGAGAGAGAGAGAGAGAGAGAGAGAGAGAGACATGCGTTCACTTTCAAAACGAGAGCAGCGTGCATGAGTCATCTTCTTCCAGCTTTAAAGAGGGAAATGAAAAAGAGAGTACAATCCCATCTTTACCCAGCAAAGGCGGCACAGAAGCTGCAGCTTAAATACCCCAAATACCCCAAAACGGAAGAGTAAAATTATATTTAATTATGGATACATACAAACATATTGTGATAACAAAGTTCAATGCCTTATTTTTATAACACCAAGTGTAACTGGGACACCCATCCAAATAATTGAATTCAGGTGTTCAAATCACCCGATTCAACTCCGCCACGAAGTGGTAGGCCACGTAAAATCACAGAGCGGAGTCAGCCAATGGACAAGTCTGGGTATGGCGGTTGCCAGGAGAACGGTACTTGCCTGACTGCATTGTGCCAAGTGTAAAGTTTGGTGGAGGGGGATTATGGTGTGGGGTTGTTTTTCAGGGCTTGGGTTTAGCGCCTTAGTTCCAGTGAAAGGAACTCTTAATGCTTCATCATACCAAGACATTTTGGACAATTTCATGCTCCCAACTTTGTGGGAACAGTTTGGGGATGGCCCCTTCCTGTTCCAGCATGACTGCGCACCAGTGCACAAAGCAAGGTCCATAAAGACATGGATGAGTGAGTTTGGTGTGGAGGTCCTGACCTCAAACCGATAGAACACCTTTGGGGTGAATTAGAGTGGAGACTGTGAGCCAGGCCTTCTCGTCCAATATCAGTGCCTGACCTCACAAATGCTCTTCTAGAAGAATGGTCAAAAATCCCCATAAACACACTCCTAAACCTTGTGGAAAGCCTTCAAAGAAGAGTTGAAGCTGTTATAGCTGCAAAGGGTGGGCCAACTTCATATTAAACCATACGGATTAAGAATGGGATGTCATTAAAGTTCATGTGCATGTAAAGGCAGACGTCCCAAAACTTTTGGCAATATAGTGTGGGTCAATATTTATGCTAAAAATGAATAATCTGGAGGGAAAATTGTTGGATTATGAATTGCGATGGTAGCCTATATAAAACATCATATAATGCAATAGTTTTCAAACTGTGGTCCCAGGAAAAGTTTGGAAAAATGTAATAATAATCATCATCATCATTATAAAAAAATAAAAGCATGCATTTGTACTTATTGTATGTTTAATTCATATAAATATATTTATATATCATTTCATTTGTTTATTTGTTTTTATATGTATGTTTTTATTCTGTTAGCATACAGCCATGATAGAGTCTTTAAGCAGAGTTACAGGAAAAGGAAGAAACGAGGGAACGGCTGGTAAGGGTGAATGAATAGCAGAAGAGGGAGCTTGGCGGAAGGAGAGACGGGGCATAAAACATCTGAGAAGCAGGTGTAGGATAAGGAAATAAATGCAAAATGGCAGAAGAGAAGCAAAACAAGCTGTGGGAGAGACTATATGCTGAGTAAAGGAAGCGGAAGGCGAGAGGTGAAGGGCAGAAAGGAGACAGAAAGATTGTGGAACAGGCTAAAGGACAGAGAAGAGGGAAAATGATGGAATTTCAAGAGTACGCAGTGGGAACGTCAGGAAAATGTCTCGGAGTGAAAGAAAGCAACATGGGGTGGGAGTGACGGAGTTGACAGCAAATGAGAGAGCGGTGAGAGGCATTGTGTGTGTTTGTGTTTGTGTGTGTGGTGTTTGTGTGTGTGCAGCCCACATGTCTTTGATTTGGGAGTCTGCCTGCTATCTGGGTTAGTCACAGACAGCATTATAGAGAGACGCTGCAGTTTTAATGATATACAGCAGGCTGCTCGCTCAGACACCTCAGCACACAGATCTGTCAGGCTTGCCTCACCATTGATCTCCCAGCGGCTGCCGCAAAGCACCCTGGGAAACACAGCTGGACCAGTTAACCCCACCCCCAGCACGTGTAGAGCCCCTCCCCTTCATTTTCGCCGTACCCTGAACCACATGGTGGCGTTCTGTGTGTGGAAAGAGGGGTGGGGGGGGGGGCATTTACAGTACGTGTGACTCAACGGGGAAGCAAGGAGTTTTACAGACTTGTGAACACTTTGGTTATTATAAGTGCTGTGAATTCACAGCCAGCAAAGCTGCTTCACATATGACTGTTTGATGCCGTGATTAAGAGCTTTTTCTTTTTATTCCACGCATTTGTTTTTTCTCCGCATGCAGAAACCGAGGCCTTGGGCAGATTGTTTTGATTAGTGGCTGTTTTTATGCTGGATCTTTGGTATGGGTGGCATCTTTTCTCTTTCAGTCGCTCTGTCTCAGTCTCTGGCGCCGGAGCTCTTTGTGCGCCGTTGTGTAACTGGAGGATCATCACAGAGTTCAAGATCTCTCCTGAGCTTTAGCCAGGTTGTCTTCATCTTCGCTCGCTCACACATTCACACACACACAGGCACACACCGTCTGCTCGGCTCCAGTGTTTTTCTTGTCTTCTCTCACCTCTGTTTCTTTCCTGTTCTGTGTCAGACGCTGAGATGTGGAAGCTGTTTACATAAACACTCAAAGTCAGATCCAAACCTTAAAGCAATAGTTTACCCCAAAAATGAACAATTTTGCAGCATTTACTCAATCTCATGCCGCAATATGGTTTTATTTATTCTCTGGAACACACAAAGAGGTGTTGGGCAGAATGCTCACGCTGCTCTTTCTATAAAAGCGAATGGTGCTGTCATGCACCAAAAATGACTAAAAAGACACTTTTAGGATAGCTTTGTGTGAGGGACTAAAACACAATGAGCTCTCAATGCTCATTTCTGCAGTTTGAATATGGACATTTTGCCAATATTGGCTTACAATTTGGTTTTCTCCTCATGTGAATCCATAATATAACTAGGAAAATAGCACTCAAGTCATGGGTCAAATTTAACAAATCATGTAAAAATGTATCATCTTTTATTGAAAAATTACATAAAATTTGATCAAACTTTGATAATTAATCTTTTAAACAACTGAGAAGATAGTGATCAAACTGCATTTTATAAAAAAATCACCTGTCAAGTCCTCGAATCTTACATCAGCATATGAAAGTCAAATTGAACGACTACAGGGACTCATCTCAAGATCACTCCTGTCAGAATCAGAATGCATCGTTCATGCATAAAAAAATGAGTGACGTCATTTATTTAAGCCACAAAATAAACTTCATTCCGTGACATAAGTAATGAACTACGCAAAAAGCTTTTCAACCGTCCCCAGCACGTTTTACAATGAGACAAAAATCAAATGACCCCTCATGCACGTTATCACGTTGGAATATTGGAACTAACACACTCATGGGCATCAATCACTTCTGTTTTTTTCCTGTTCTGTGTCAGACGCTGAGATGTGGAAGCTGTTTACATAAACACTCAAAATCAGATCCAAACCTTAAAGCAATAGTTTACCCCAAAAATGAACATTTCTGTCAGCATTTACTCAATCTCATGCTGTTCAAAACCCATATGGTTTTATTTCTTCTCTGGAACACACAAGGGGGTGTTAGGCAGAATGCTCACGCTGCTCTTTCTATAAAAGCGAATGGTGCTGTCATGCACCAAAAATGACTAAAAAGACACTTTAACAGTAGCAGATGCAATCATACGATAGCTTTGGGTGAGGAACTAAAACAAAATGAGCTCTCAAGCAAACATTTAGTCAATATTGGCTTAAAATTTGGTCTTCTCATATGAAGCTATATCTTGGAAAATAGCATTCATGGAAAAATGTATCAGCTCTTATTGGATTTTTTTACATTTTATCAAACTTTGATAATTAATCTTTTAAACAACTGAGACGAAAGTGATCAAACTGCATTTTATAAAATTCACTTGTCAAGTCCCCGAATATTACATCAGCATATGAAAGTCAGATTGAACGACTACAGGGACTCATCTCAAGATCACTCCCGTCATAAAAAATGTCCGTCAAAATATAACGTACAACGTGTTGACCGATGTTCACTAACCCGGATAAGTTTTTCAGTTAGATTGCCGTTTATTCTCTTCAGCATGCAGTGTGAAGTATTTCACTGATCATTCCGATTCAGTTTCAGCAAGTGAAGAACAAATTAATACTCACGTGCGTTATGTATTTATGTTATGGTCTCTGACAGACAGCATGTTGAAGCCGCTCAGGCCGCCATTTTCTCTCTCTTCTCAGAAAGCGATGACACAGTCAAAACATCCGGTAGTGTGGGTTTTGAAATGCGTGAATGCTGGACCTCTGCTTGTAAATACTATTGTGCAGGTTATATTTTGACAGACATCAATGTTGTGATATTCAAATTATGTGGATTTGCGAACAGATGAACTGTAAGGTATTCATTATTTATTCAGTGAAGTTATTGATGCCCATGAGTGCGTTATGCCCATGATTTTAGTTGTAATATTCCAACCGACAGCCAGCCTAAGTTTTTGACGGACATGATAATGTGCATGAGGTGTCAGCTATGTTTGATTTTTGTGTAATTATAAAACGTGCTGGAGACGTTTGAAATACTTTTGGCGTAGTTCATTCTACTTAAGTTTATTTTGTGGCTTAAATAAAGTACATGTTGCTCAGAGACTGACATGTTTGGCTTGTCAAAAATGTTACATTCAGCTGTCACTCAGGGCCGTGCACAGGGGGGTGGGCCGGTGGCTAGAGCCACTGCCCCTCTGCCCTCTCGCAGGCCTATGGTCGCCACCCATCCCCGCTAAAAGTGTTCTGTTTTCCCTCCACTAAAGATCCACCGATTCCGCCAAAACGCTCCCGTGTTTTCCCGCTCGCTCCCCAGCGTCACTCAGAGTCAGAGGAAATCTGGAAAGCGGAGACGACAGTTCCAGAATGTCGTCGCATTAACAGTATGCATTACAATCCGCGGAATTAGTAATTTGGTAGTTTGTTTTTGTATTTATGTCAGTATTATTTTGTTCCTGATCTTCTATTAGTGCTAACAACTTGTACAAAATACACGTTCTTGGAAGAGAATTATAATTCTTGTCTAATCAAGTTTGATCTAATATAAATAACATCAACTTTGCTGTCGATGGCACACTTTGTAGAATATATAGGCCTAATTTCATATAATAACCCATAAACTGTTGCAGAATATATAAATTACTTTTGATATAATTCTTATTAGCTACTATTTAGGCTATACATATTCCGTGTCATAATGTAAAATACTCAAAATAATCTACTTAATTTTATTTTGACAATTTAGTAGAATAATTGAATAACTGATCAAAGAAAAATCTGAATCCCAGTAAAAGATAATCATCTGAAAAGTATTTTTTTATGACTTGTGAGCATATCAATATTTACTTATTTAATTGCCCATATTTTAATTGAAGATATGTCATAATAAAAAGAAATAATAGATTTTGTCATAATAGAAATCGCTAAATTAACCTATTTAACCATATTAACCATAATTAATGAAAGTGAAGATGCCTGAAATGTACATCTAACTCATGAAAATATTAAATAATAGCCTGTTAATTACAATAAGTATTAAATTAAAAGAAAGAGCAATAACACCAGTAACAACATGCCACTTGGGGCCTTCTGTGCCAAATATGGTTGGGTCATCTTACCCCAAGAGTGTAATTTTATGTTTTTTCTTCAAAATTAAAGCTATAACATTTACTCCACAAAGCCAAAAACATTGTGTCCACAAATCCTTCATTAACAAATAGACACAAAAACTTGGATATTCAATATAATACAATGTCATGTATCACTATTTTCGATAGACACACTAGTCAGTCAAAACAGTTTTGATCTAATTCTAAGAGTAAGATGGATCATTTGTATGGTACAAGCACCCAATCCTTGCCCCAATGCCACCTCACCCCAGTGCCCCTTTTTTTGGTTTGGGCCACTGCCCCTCAAAATGTCTGTGCACGGCCCTGCTGTCACTAATGTGTTGACCTTTCAAAATCAAGTTAAAGGGGTGGTTTTGATTGCACAAAGTTATTTTTATCGTCTCTTATAACAAAATTATTTTATATAAACCCATGAATGCAGATCCCGTTGTTGCCCAGAATGCATGGTTTTCTACAGCAATTTACTGTTTTAATGGAAAACGGTATGTACTGCCGTTTTTTACAGCAATTTTTTTTACAGCAATTTTTTTTACAGTGTAATAGTGAAAAATCTATTTATATAAAAATGTTGTTCCATTATTACCCCTAGCAGATTTTGACTCTCATATAAACTGCTGTTATGATGCTTTCATGGTCATTTTTGTCATTATTGGAGCTTGAGTCCTTGGTCACCATTCACTTTTATTGGATGAAAAAGAGGAGCATCATCATTCTGCTAAACATCTTGTTTTGTTTTCCATGCAAGCAAAGAAATAATACGGGTTTGGAGTGACATAAGGGCGAGAATTATCATTATTTAACAGATCTGCCAGCACCGGCAAACGCGCTGCTAATATAAGTCTGTACAAATCTGCAAAGCCCAAATGAAGGCAGACTCTAGATTCTGAAAACCAGCAGAAGCTGGATGCTCAGATTCTATTCATGCATGCCATTGATGTCATCATTTACCAACCATAGCTGGCAGCGGCACAGATGGCATAGAATAGACCGACAGAGAGAGAGAATGACTGTGTCCATTTAAGGTCACGCTGGAATGTGTATTATTAGAACCGATTTCAGGCAGTATGAATAATGTATAAGCGATGCATATGTGATATATGTGAGCACACTTGACTCAACTTCTTGTATAAGTTGTATTGCTCACAGTCAGAGGTGATCTGCTGGAGTGAGAGCATCTGTCAGGTCGAAATGACTCTTACCTCGAAAGACCTCACAGGAGTCAAATAAAATTAGAGGGAGTTGTGTTAATACACATGAGCTTTGGCAACGCAAAAGAAAAATGTGAATCTTTTTCTTGTATGCATATTTTCCGTAGCACCTGCAAAGAGCTTAATGCATACTGATCAGCACGAGGCTTCAGTCGTGTGTTACACTAGCATTGCGCTGGGTTGCGCTGCGATTGCATATTCCTCGTGAGAAAATGCTTTCGCTAGTTTGGCTGTCTCTATTCATTTCTTGTTAAAGTGCGCCACCATGTGATAAGATGCAGTAACACCGTAAGGACGTTCAATTGTGAAATGGACTCTTACAGAAACTTTGTGCATTTAAGAGGGTACAACATTTAGAAAATGATTCATGATTGTATTATTTTATTTCATTAATTACATAACAATAATAATAGTTGTTGTTTTGATATCACTATGTAGGCTACTTTATTCAAAACGACTCGAGAAATGCATTTATTCTACTTTATATTGATAATTAATTGCCTTTTAATTTATTAATTTTTATTTTCAGTTTTTCCTTATTAACAATTAGGGTGGTATAACTTACATAATACATTTTGCATTCGTATCATAAGAATTGTCTATTGATCATTATACATTGTAGTTTTTAAACGATTCAATTCGATTTTATTCTGCTCAATTTTATTTTTAATTCTAATTGTGCTGTAATAACTTAATCAGCACACCAGGTGGAGCACACGCTACTGACTATACTAATAAATTGGAACTCAAATGAACCACTAACATCATGCTTGAAAATGAGAGGTTTATGTGCATTGTCGGAGTAGCCCGAAGTCAATCCATTAGACATTCTTTGATTTTTTATTTTATTTTATACAAGTTCCCTCTCAACCAGTGTCCAAAAAAGGCCTGTGTTGCCAAATAACTCCAATGACATTATTAGACATGCCTATTTTGACACTGCATTTACAAACACAGAATAAATCACAAGAGTACGGTAATTATAAGCGCCACACCGTGCATAGCGTAAAGTAAAATAAATCGAGTTTATTGCTCACTGTGCGTAAGTGAGGGAGGGGCATGGAGACGAGCCCAGGTCTGCGATGGGAGGCGTAAAGGTGATGGCTGGGCGTGTGGATTAGAGGAGATGAAAGGGTCCGGAGAGGCGCTTTATCATGCACAGACTGCTCGGAAATTGAGTGGCGTCTCTCACACCAATTCTGACATGTCTGTAGGACGGCACTCAAAAGAGAGGTGTGGGGGTGATGCTGGAATGGCACAGGGCTCTCTATATAACTCCCAAACCTCTCCGAGAGTCTGGAGCTGTAAAACACTCATTGTATTTGCATTCCTTACACCGCACTTCTGAAGGATAGGGTGCAATGTGGCTGTTTATGTCTGCAATGTTGGTTATCAGCTGTAAATTCGTCTAAAACGGGTGCGCTGATAAAATTTCCCCCCACATTATAGCTCGGTTTAGTCTTGGTTGCTCACAAGTGTGAGTGGATATCTCATGCCCAAGTGCGTTTAATGCAACTGCGTCTTTTATGTGCGAAGTGATTTAGAGGGTAGCAGGAGTTGAACTGTCAAAGATCACATGCGTGGCTTTTATTCCCCATGTCAAACTGGGATTTTTTTGTTTCCCCCTTGTTCGGATTTATTGCGGCAAACTATAGAGCTAAAAAGAATGGAGTTTACACGGATTTGAACTTTGATGGAAGAATGATATTTTCCGAGCCGTTAACTCTTTTATCTAGCTATCTCTCTTTCTCTCTCTCTCTCTCTCTGTGTGTGAACTTTGCCATTATTACTTTTGTCCGAAGCAGATTTTCATATAAATGGCTTGAGGTGCGCAAGTATATCCTCCTAATAAAGGCATTGTGGCTTAATTTACCATGAGCCCAAAACGCGCTCTTACGCACCGGAGAATCAAAGCTCCTCTGGTGATGAACCGGATTCTCATCTGCTGCCCTCTTGTGTTGTTTGGCCTCCCCAAATTCCTCACCGCGCAGCGGCTCCCCTCGCGCTCCTCCTCCTCTCCATTGTATCCGCGTCAAAACGAAGGGTGTGCGGAGAAGTGCGAGCAGAAGGAGGGAGGGTTAAGTTGTGCCATCGGAGCGCAGAGGTGTTAGTTCATATCGACAGAACCGGCAGGGACAGAGGGGGAGAGGGTTTGGACTATCACCACCACATTGCACTTATGTCTTTTCTTCGTTCGTTTTAACTTCCATCCATGTTGCTTATATCCATTTCACACCGACATCCACTTTCGTTGCGTTTTATGAAGCGGAGTTTAAAAAGAACATTCTCAACAGATGTCAGACTCCGTTAGTGCCTCGGGTCATCTAGGTGTTTTACGCACAGCTGGTGTTTAAAACTGAGCTGGGGCGAGATTCAGGGAATTCAGAGGCACTGCACTTCTAGAGACTTTATTTTTTAGTCAAGTTACTAAAGGAAGCAGCTCCTCCGAGTGGAATACTATAATTTCCTAAATGTTTCCCCAGAGGAGGCTCTTCGCATTTCCATTTCTTGGACGAGGAAGGATGGATGTGAGAATGAACCAAGGACACCTACTTCTGGCAGTGACCCTCATCGTCTGCAACTCACAGCTGCTGGTGGTCGCCAACTCATGGTGGTAAGATTGTAATTGCAAACTATTTTAAGTTACATGTGTATATTTCTAAAGAATGTCATCTTTAAGTCATGTGTGAAGGATGAAACAATGCATAAGAAAACGATTCACTGAGAACAAATGTGAAGGCTTTGTCACAATATTTACCTTGGGCAACAAATGGTCAAACTGTTTGTAAATAAGGGAATTCGAGGCAGCATGTCCTGAGGACAACAGGTTTTTCCAACAGTTTTCAACTTGATAATAAGTTCTCCAGGCACCATTTAAGCTGTGCACTCACTTTCACCAAAAAAATAAAAAACTAATTTGCTTGAATTCATAATTATTGAAATGAATCATAGATGTAGATTTTGATTTGGTAAAGTAAAGTAAAAAAAAAGAAGAATTTTATTGCAGCATGCACAAGAACTTGCTGCTACCAGTCCAGACTCCAGTGTAGTACGCATCAAATTTGACACTAAAGATAATAATTTTGTGCCATGCATGCTGCAGGTTAGTTGTACATATTTGATTCAAGGCTGATGGAAGGCACTTTGGTCTTACTTTCTCAGGTCATTAGCCATGAACCCCATCCAGAGACCGGAGATGTACATCATTGGAGCACAGCCTCTGTGCAGCCAGCTGACAGGCCTGTCTCAGGGTCAGAGGAAGCTTTGCCAGCTATATCAGGACCATATGGTTTATATTGGAGAGGGGGCGAAGACGGGCATCAAGGAGTGTCAGTATCAGTTCAGACAAAGGCGATGGAACTGTAGCACGGTGGACAACACATCAGTGTTCGGCCGCGTCATGCAGATAGGTGAGTCACCGTGATGATGCTTAAAATGCAATTTAAAACAAGTATCTAAATTGATCAAATGCACAATAATAAAGCATGCAGCTTTCGAAAATCCCTCTGAACCCACAATGCTCTCGAGTTAGAAGGGTCTGCAAGGAGTTCATGTATTTTGCTTAGAGTTGTCAGCTATAAATTAAAGTCTAGACTTCTTGATTTCATGATTTCAGCTGTTTAATTCCGGTTTTCCCCTTTGAAAGATGATAAAAAGAATACATAAAACATGCAGAAATACATGTACATTGGTGTATTATTTAAAGGGATTATTGTTCATGTTTTTTTAAGTCGTATAAATCATAATCACAATGCATGTAAACATATAAGTGGTTACATTTATAAAATATAGACTAATTTTACAAGTATTGTTATTTTAAATGAAACACATTTATATAGAAATATGTATATAGGCTATTATTTGATTATCATAAACGAATATTAATGTATGGTACTTTATTGTTTAATTGTGTCCCATTGGTTATAATTGTGAAAAGAGAAATTGTGGTTATAAAATGCATTTGTAAAATATAAATATCAAATATAAAACGCATACTTTTTGTTACACGTTTTTGATAAATGTATAGTTTTGAATATCTGTTATAAAGTGTTAATGTGCGCGCTCAGCATGCGTCAAATCGCTCCGCGTGAACATTACGCGTTGGTCTCTTGACATCAGTTGGTTGGTTTTCATATTACATTGCCTTTTATAAATATATTATTTTATGCCTGCAAGTTTGCATGCGTGGAGATCTTTTATACAGCATATTTAAATGAAGAAAGTTGCTCTACGTACAATCTTTCAAGTATGAAGCAGGGTGTACTTGTCTTGATGCATGCTCGTAGGCTATGCGTGTCGTTCAATTGAGTGTTAGTTCCGCTCATCAGTGAAACAAGGTGTAAGACGCGACATGCCCCCCTCTCATGCCCCACTCAAATAGCACGGGACTTATTTGCAGTCAATCGCGAGGTTTATATTGAGGTGTTAGTCGGGCCATTGTCCAGAGTCGCTTTTGAAATGCAATGACACGATGACACAGAGTCGGGATATCCGGGACTCTATTTGAAGTCCGGGCACCAAAGGCCAATAAAAGTGGCCCTCCAAATTCAATAGGGTCATCGCTGGAATGCAGGTACACACCCGTTTACACGCGACGCTTTGTGTGTTTGATGCAGTGGCGAAACTGGAACCGATTTTCCATATTTTTTTTTTTAAATATTGCAATTATTTTCTCTGTCTTAGTGTAAAGTGCAACGTTTTCTGATTTTATCTATCTATCTATCTATCTATCTATCTATCTATCTATCTATCTATCTATCTATCTATCTATCTATCTATCTATCTATCTATCTATCTATCTATCTATCTATCTATCTATCTATCTATCTATCTATCTATCTATCTATCTATCTATCTTCTGTCTGTATCACTGTAAAATATTTAAGTACCCTAAAGTTTAGCCCTTAAATGTCTTAATTTATGCATAAAAATATACTTAAATAAGAGTTGGAACTCTAAAACCCGCACAAAATCATGTAAATTATTGTAAAAACAAGTCATGTGTGGGGTAAATCCCCTAATATTATGAGCTATATGCTCCTGTGCTAAATGTTTTGTTTCTTTTTTATAAAATGCACAAAATGGTTACTTGTGGTCCGTCTAGTCAGGGGCGAGTTCACTTTCATTAAGGCATTGAGGAAGGCCGGATCATTGAAAAGGAATTCTCAGGGCCTGCAGTTTAAAAAACGTTTTGTTTGACAAATTTCCTCTCATAATTATGGTGTCGCTGAGCATTGATACAAGCTGCTTATCTCTAAATTTGGTTGTACCAGCACTTTTTAACATGTTTAAACAGCTTTTAAACGTTAAACGCTATTAACTGTATTGCCTGTGCTGTTGAGGTATGTGAAATCTGCATTCCAGATGGCTTATTAGATGGGAGGGGGGGGAAATCAGGTAACACATGCACAACAGATGCGAAAAAGAGCACAAATTTTTATAAACCTAGCGCCTCTTTGGCAGGAAAGCTTTGCGGGTTATCATATGCCTCATATGAAGTGTACCAAAACTGGAAAATCTGTCAGTTCTCTTTTCGCTCATGTTTTAATATATTTCCATTGAGATATAGATACAACAATGGGACAATGAATCAGCGCTGTCTGTGTACATGCACACGTTTCTGATAATCTTATCTCTTACTGCAGGGCTTACCAAAAAGATTGTTACCATCTGTGGGGTTCTGGAAATGAGTTGTTTTACTCTCTGCCTTACTTCCTAAGTGAATAATCAAGAAAAATAGTATTCTGAAGAGTTGTGGATGATTTAACAAAGCGATTTGCAGCCGATGGAATGTCGTCCATGTCCTAATGGTGTGTTTTTCTGTGTGTGTGTGTCTTCCACAGGCAGCAGAGAAACAGCTTTTACTTACGCCATCAGCGCAGCAGGCGTTGTGAACGCGGTGAGTCGGGCGTGCCGTGAGGGCGAGCTCTCCACCTGTGGCTGCAGCCGAGCAGCACGTCCCAGAGACCTCCCGAGAGACTGGCTATGGGGCGGCTGCGGGGACAACGTCAACTACGGCTACCGTTTCGCCCGGGAGTTTGTGGACGCCCGTGAGCGCGAGAAGAACTACCCACGTGGATCGGTCGAGCATGCACGCACGCTTATGAATCTACAGAACAATGAAGCCGGGAGAATGGTGAGGAAATGAACACACACATAGATGACTGATCGATTGATAGATGGAAATTATTGGATAGTGATTGGAAGTGTCCCGTACCGTGGGCGTTAAATCCCCCATGATCCACCTAATTTTGTTTTGTACAAGAGTCTACAGTGCATTGGTTTGGTTAAGGTGTGTTTCTTTAATGCATAGCGAATGAATCATGGCTGTTGCAACCTCTATTGTGATCTTGAGAAATAAGAGGCCAGATGTACTCTCGAACGGATAAACATGGCTTTTGATATGTTTGTGCGTGAATAAACCAAAGCCAGCCCTTACGTCTCCTGCAGATCACCACAAACACAATAACAAACAGTTACTTCACCTCTGTTGTTCAGTCAATGTGTTTACTTAGCTATACTCTGCGACCACAATTGTCTTTAGAAGTTAGCTAAATCTGACAAAAATCTTCCTTTGGAGATGTCTGATTTTTAAGGAGTGGGGTCAGTGTGTGGTCTATAGTAATTATATTTAACTTTTGGGGATGTGCAATATCATATTTTCAAAATTGACTAGCCGGTGAGTCACCACAACGACTAGTAAGTTATTTTGTCTTAAGAAAGCCCTGTATAGTTAAGATTTACCATTCCAAAATCCAGTCAGTTCAATAGGAATCCATGAAATTGGGAATCATGCAGATTTCGGCAGCGTTCAAGTTAGTCACTCATTCACCGCATTGTCCAACAGACAGCTGCTTGGTTTGAAAGTGATTGAGCTGTGCTTCATACATCACTATACTATTGAAATTTTGCTAATGTGACCACTAATTTAGGCTGGTTTTGAGTCACCTGTCCCGGATTGGACATGTTGCCTGGGGGGCATTTACATAAGATAAAATCAGCTACACTGAATGGAAACAAATGCAGGGGTCTGAATGCATGTTTTTATTTGACTCTTGAAATGGGTTGTAAAAATGTTATCTTGCGGTAGGACACATGAGCAACAATGCAAAGACATTCATCTGAATGTGCTTTCAATCTGATATATTTAAAGACAACTTTTCTGAGAGAGTTCCTGTAGTTAGAGCATGGTGTTTACCTGAATAGTTGGTTGTTATGTGACTAATCAGTCATTGAGACTTTAGCTTTAAATATAAATAGCAGTGGTCTTCTCATTTAGATTACAGGCTAGGGAGAGAGCTAATTTAATGAAAGTGAACAAATGTGCCTGTGCTAGACCAGCATCCCTTACAGTCTGCTGGGGGTCAGGAGGTCAAAGCTCCACTGGGGATGTTTCTCATTCGCTCTTATCACATTCAGCATGTAGCTCAGATTCCCATCCAATCTCCCTTTTATTCATTTTAATAGAGTACGGAGAAGGAATAGTTGTTGCGTTTTTATAAGGTGATGTGTGGCAAATATGTTTAGTCAGGAACGCTCTGACACTGCACATTTTCTTGTTGAATGGCTTCTAGCTGTTTTATAGAACAGCTATATGGTGGAATGATTATTGGAACGTTTCCAACTATGTGAGTGTGTGTGTGTCTGGCTCCAGGAAACTGTGGCCCCCCTGCCACGTTCAGGTGGGCATAAAACCTGAGCGGGCCATCCTCTCTGAGAACGCACTGCAGAATGTCACCACATCCTGCCAAAACACACCATCAAAACTGGAATGCGTTCCCCCGTCCCCTTGTGAGTCCCACGCTTTGTCATCCCACACCCCGATCCCATCCTCTTTCCACTTAGTTATTTGAGTGCTTTTAAAACGAAGCAGCCCCATAAAAAGTCCATTTGCCTGCCGATGTGGATGCTTGCCGTGCACAGAGCTCCGCCACGTATGTTTGTCTTAGGGAAGATGAGTGTATTTAAGGTGTTTACAGAAGAGAGGGCCTCTTTCTGGAGTTATGGCACATCTGAGATCCCTGGCTCTTCTCCTGGAGGTTCCCTGAGGTGAGGAGGTCAAGGTCTGGACGGGTTCTGCACGGGCATGCGGGGAAGATTATATCTTGCGGTGACGCCAAGCAACTCGACCACCCTCAACCTGGTCCTTTTTGTTCTTTTTTGAGTTAATGGCACCTGCTTTTTTTTCGGTGGAGGTGGATTTGAAGGTGTGGTGTGACCCCCGATACTCCCGACTTCCTGGCGTTCCCTTTTTGCCGGGCCTGTTTGCCGGAGATTTGTCTTGCTTGGAAAGGCTTGGTCTTGGTGGGCTTTTGTGGAGGCGACAGAAGCGTGTCGGATGCCCCTCGGTGTGGAGTCGGGGCGGGGGGATAAGACGGGTGTAGTGAAAGATGGTGCGTGTGGTTCCGGTGCTGTGGGTCACAAAGGCTCATGACCCAGACTGTACAGAGAGAGGAGGCCTCCACCCTCTATAAAGATCACCTGCTTCTGTGTGTCTTTCATTAGAAATCAACTGCAGCGGAGACAAACACACACACCTTAATCTAAAGCACTTTATTACTCACTCACACACACTCACACGCAGGCGGAACGTATTTTAATACTTTGCTGAGGCTTTCTGTCTCACTCAATTTATCTGCATTACTAATGTTTGAATGCTTTTGTATTCACAGACACGCATGTTTACTTAGCCATCTAAATGAGGACGTACCGTATACTTCTCTCGTTTTTATCTACGCTACCAGTCAAAAGTGACTGAATCATGTTTTTTTATGATCTTATTAAACTTTTGATCTGAAGACAGCTTTGAAACTTAGATTTGTTAACAAATAGAAATTCTTTACAAAACGAGTTGGACTCTACAGTGAAGGGAAAGCCATAAACGGGAGCTCCTTCAAGACTTGAAGAGTTTTCAAAAGCTGTAATCTAACAAAATATAGTAAGATAAAAAGTTAAATAATAAACTAGCAACAGCAAACAAACTATGTTTTCATGCAGCATAAGGTTACTTAATGAATGTGAACTAAAGACTATAAAAAAAGTATTGAATAAACAGTAAAAAGTTAAATTAAAATAGAAAATAAGAAAATAAAAAGTCAATTGACACAATACATGTAATACATTTACATTTTACTTTAAAAAACAAAAAACAGTGTGAATGGCCCAAACTAAGGTTTTGCCAGATTTAGTCCCCAACGTGTAGCTGAGTAAACCTCATGTAAAAAAAGCTTATATATGTGTTTTAAAAAGTCTTTTCACAACAGATGCATGTGCTACATACTTGTGGCCTTGAAGACTGCTACACTTTTCTTAGCATAGCTCAGAGAGATCTGTATTTGTTTACTCGTCCCGCGTCTCTTATCTCTACACCTCCAGGGATAGTAGTTTGCCGTCTCCGTGCTCCGCCCCGACCCCGCCCAGCAGCCGACCCTGACCCCGTCTGAGCGTGCTCCATTGTGCACAGCACCGCATGCGTGTCCTTTCCACGCACCGATGAGCCTGTCTATCCATCACACCTTGGTCACTTGGTCCAAAAAGAGAAAAAAGCGAGACAGATAGTCAAAAGGAGGGGCGCGAAAAGGAGATAGATGAAAGTGAGGACGAATAAAAGAGAGAAATGGCAGCCTTTATGTGAACACAGTTTCAGTTGGGCGCACATGTTGCATAGAAATGCTCAAAAACCCTTTTGTGTGAGATCATTTAGATGAGGCAGCGGAACTGCAGCTTGACACGCAAGATAGTAATAGCCGAGAATGGCTTGCGTGGTGTGGCCCGCTGCTGTGTGGGAAAGTGTGTGTGTGTGTGTTGTTTCTGGATTGCAGACAGGTATGCAGGTTGGGCCGGTGATGACAGAGACTTGAAAGGTGTTGGAACACCCCTTAATGTCTGTGTGCGAGCAGGTAAAAGGAAGGGGGCTTAAACAGCTGCCACCGGAGGGGGGTTGAAGAGTCGTGGCAGCACATCCTCAAAGACGACCGTTAAATGTTCTCACGTGAGGTGTTAAAGGGAGGAGCACTGCCGGGTCTTAAATGACAGAGAAACAGAGAGAGAAATGTCTTTAATGTTCCCTCGTTCAGGACACTAAACAGACACAAAAGACACAGCAAACAAGACGCGTCACATACCCGCGCTGGCCACCCAACTTGGATTGAGCCCAGACACGGTGGAAAAGAGATTGTGCTCATTAGCTTGTTTTTGTGTTTGTCGGCGAAACGCGTCGCATTGGTATGAAACGTATTTGGCCGGTTAATGAAAAGTAATAGTCTGTTAATGTTACATGTTAAATAATTAAAAGGAAAGGGAAGAACAGCCGTTAGTTTAGTAGGACAATATGTTGAACGTTTCTTTATTGATTCAGCTGGGGGTTTCATTGAATTTAATCAGCAGGAAGTCTGCTGTCAGTGGACGCGGGGCTCTCTGTGTGTTCTAGAACAGAATGACTATTCATCCCATTGTTCTCCAAACGCTCTCACTGCGGCTCTCTGTTTGTAAAGGGACCGTAAACTCAAAGGCCCTCTGGAGGCCCCACCAGCTTCAAACAGGCTGGTGCACTGAACTCGTTTGGCCTCTAGAGAGAGCTGTTGTTCCATCGAGGTTCCATTGTTGCAGCTGTTTGTAGTACTAGGCTGTGTTCCCTAATGAAAATTAATTCATGAAATAAAAAACAACAACAACAACAAAAAAGCAAATTCTTGCTTTTTGCCAAGAATAGGCAAGAAAAGTTCATTAAGAATAACAGTAAAGCTGTGCGTTTGCTAGGGTGTTCTGAGTGATTGCTTCCAATCCCTCAAACAGTAAAAGTAATAGCCATGGGCGTCACTAGGCCCTTTCTAGGGGGGCTGCTGAGGCTGAGCACGAATTTTAGCAGCAGGACTCGACGCCAAGTGCGAGATATGTAGCTAAACTAAACATTTCATATTTGACAGCTGCTTCATTAAGTCAGAAATGTTAAATAAATGACAAAAATATTCAGGCAAATTAATAAACTTTTGTCTAATTTCGCCATTTTGATTTGAAATAGGCCTGTGTAATGTCATTTATAATATAATTAACAAACAAGAAATATTAACAAAGCCGTTTTCTTCAGATTAGGCATAAGATTAATAGTAATGAATGTGTGCATATTGTAAATTGATAATTCCATTTGTTGCTCTCAGTAAATAAAAAAGTTCTGCTTTTTTCAGCTTGTATTGGGCATAAGATTAGTAATGAATGTGTGCATATTGTGAATTAATTTAATAATTTTGTTACCTAGCTTTCCTGTTAGCCTTCGAAAATTATTAATAAAACATATAAATATCAGTTAAACATATGTTTACTTTCTTCACTGACAAAAATGGAAAAACTTTATCAGTCATATCTGCCCACTGACATGGTTTTCAAGCTATTATCAAATTTTTTGGCATTCAGAACATCTTAAAATACACATATGTTGATCATAGAAATCCAAATTTTCTTGAAATGCCCCCAAAACGAAATAATAAACAGCCAATATCCTAATATGCATACTAATAAGATACTAGTTAATAGTGAGAATTGGACCCTAAACTAGTCCTAAAGTCTTACCAATTTATTTTTTCATACCCTCACTGGGGGCTGAGCCCCCCTAAAATGAAAATCCTAGAATCGCACCTGGTAATAGCACATCTTTATCATTCATGTTAGTAGCACTTACTTCTCTGTAGCACTCAGTTTCATTGGGCAATTTTATTTTTATCGTTTAATATTTATTAATATACATTTTAAAATAATGTTTAAAATATTAATTCTAGGCCATTTTATTTTTCACATACCCACTAATTTTAAATATATAATATTACATGTATTGTTTATTACTTGTTTATTTTTATTTTTTACAAAAATAGTATTTATTATTATTATTCACACATTCTCACATTATTTCCCCCTATGTATAAAATAAAATAAAAAGTTGCAATAATAGCTGGATATTATACCATTATACCATATACATTTTATACCATTAATTTTACAGGAAACTCCAAGACAGACATCAATTCGTCTTTAAAACACTTTGTGGTGGTAAATTATGGCATGCATGGCAAATTTTATTATTGATTAGTCTGTAATTTTCAACCCATCATTCTTACAATTTCAACAAGATCTATGTTTGATCTAAATTAGATCATTTTACCTTGGATTTTATCTTACAAACGAGTTATTCCTGTTCATTTAGTGCTTGTTTGTATAACTAACAACAGTAGATGTCACCAGTCTGGTGATATTGGGCATAACAATTATTTGTATAAGCATATCTTGACAGGGAAAGTTTTGGTGCTGGAGATACGTTTGGTTTAGTCTTTTAGTCCTGATTCTTTTCCCCTCCAATTAATATTATCATGAAGTATTCTCACAACACCTCTAATTTGTTCTCCATGTCTCTTTCTCCACTCACAGTCAGTGTACAATCTGGCCAACGTCGCATGCAAGTGTCACGGAGTCTCCGGCTCATGCAGTCTGAAGACCTGTTGGCTCCAGCTGGCTGACTTCCGTCGTGTGGGTGAGTTCCTGAAGGAGAAGTACGACAGCGCGGCCGCCATGCGCATCAGCCGACGAGGCAAGCTGGAGCTGGTTAACAACCGCTTTAACCCCCCGACGGGCGAGGACCTTGTCTACATCGACCCCAGCCCGGACTACTGCCTGCGTAACGAGACCACCGGCTCTCTAGGCACCCAGGGTCGTCTGTGCAACAAGACCTCGGAGGGCATGGACGGCTGCGAGCTCATGTGCTGCGGCCGCGGTTACGACCAGTTCAAGACCTACAAACATGAGCGTTGTCACTGCAAGTTCCACTGGTGCTGCTACGTCAAGTGCAAGCGTTGCACGTCGCTCGTAGACCAGTTTGTGTGCAAGTAGCAGCCTAGGGACGGGACAGACGCCCTGAAGAGGCACTGAGCAATTAGCGGGAGAAGAGCGGGACCCTTAACGGACCCAGAGGGGGAACTTAGAGATAATTAAATGTAAAATGATATATTAAATAGCAACAAATTAAAGTATATAAGTAAGTGTACGTGTGCCGTTGATAGTAATTTAATGACCTTTTCTGACTCAAGAATCAAAAGTTGGACGTCATTGATGAAAAGGAGGCACCGGTGTGATGTATCCTGGCTCAAGCTGTTGTTCTTTGAATTCAGAGAGGCACGAACTCTTTGCTTGTTCTAAAAGGAAGAGCCTACAAACTCTTTAGAGACTCTAGAGGGATCAAGAAACGGTAGAGATGCAGAAAGAGGACGGAGAACAACAGGGCACATCACCCATTGCCTTTTCCAGACCGGATTCTTGCGCGCACCTCCACAAACACACTCCACCTCGCCCATATTAGAGCTCTTAAGTACCTTGAGTCAGAGAAAGGCGGAGTTATTGGACATTGAGTGACCACATGGTGTCATAATGATCTTTGAGATATGACAAGAACAGAATGCTGCCTGTTACCCTTCGCATGAGCTTCTCCCCTAAGAAACCAGGAGAGACGTGTGAAAGATGAAACTAGGAATGAGTAGGACTGAATGCTTTTGCCTGGATCAGAGGAGCATCAAGCAACATATGCACACACACAAAACTCCCCTTTATTCTTACCAAATCGCTGTTGTATCCTGGCTTTCAAAAGTCTGTTTGATGCATTTCAGGGTCTTCCGTGCGCCATATCTGGGAGTTCCATCTAATCTAGAGCAGAGAATATTGTGTTTGTTCTGTCACTGTCTTTGTTGGTTGAAACGGTTCAAAGCCTCACGGTAATGAATGTGTGTCTGGTAACTGAAAATAGGAAAATAAAATCAAGGCTACATAAGGACTGCAAAAACTATTATTGTAACCAAATACTAGTGGTTCAGATTATATTTTATTAATTGCTTCTCATTTTATACATCATATGTATTGTTCTGATTATTATTTTTTGATAAAGAAGCTGTTTGGGGATTTATATGCTAGCAGGGAAGATATTACTGGCCACTGGATGGAACGGGCCGTGAAACAAGACAATAAGATCTTTTGTTCATTCCAGAGTGTTTTGGAGGAAAACTACACTTGTAAATAACAATCAGTCATATATGCAAATAACACTTACAATCTCTTTGACATGTCACTCCACAGTTTTTTGCTGCCCTGTGATCATATTCTTGTTGTGTGTATTCCCCCTCATTCCAACCAGTAATATTAAAAATATGAATAGTGATTATTATTACCTACTAAGCTGCTTTATTTCTGTTTTACTCTCTGTGTTTGTTCTGTTTGCTTTGAGTAATGACTAAATACATCATGACCAGAGTTATGTATTGCATGAAGCAGGGGTTCCCAATTCCAGTCCTCGCGCCTGTCTTCCATTCCATGGCTGCATCCGAAATGACATACTCTCTTGGTACTTATTTTGAATAGGTAATTACTTCACAACCACAAAAAAAAAAGTATGTTCTATATGAATGTTTGTAGTATGAATGCAATCTGGATGTACTACATTTGCCACGTTGCGCTGTGTAACCACCATTCACAAATCCTCTCCCGTGGCCTCATGGGATAGTAAAGTGTACATCGTATGCACACTTCAGAATCTCGTCAGAAGTAGTAGGTCGTCCGGGCACTTTTTGCATGAATACTGTGAATTTGGACATATTCTTTTGTCAAGTACATTTTTTCGCCTACTATATACAGGGAGTGCAGAATTATTAGGCAAGTTGTATTTTTGAGGATTAATTTTACAACAATAATTAAACAACAACCATGTTGTCAATGAACACAAAAGACTCATTAATATCAAAGCTGAATATTTTTGGAAGTGGTTTTTAGTTTTAGCTATTTTAGGGGGATATCTGTGTGTGCAGGTGACTATTACTGTGCATAATTATTAGGCAACTTAACAAAAAACAAATTTATACCCATTTCAATTATTTATTTTTTACCAGTGAAACCAATATAACATCTCAACATTCACAAATATACATTTCTGACATTCAAAAACCAAACAAAAACAAATCAGTGACCAATATAGCCACCTTTCTTTGCAAGGACACTCAAAAGCCTGCCATCCATGGATTCTGTCAGTGTTTTGATCTGTTCACCATCAACATTGCGTGCAGCAGCAACCACAGCCTCCCAGACACTGTTCAGAGAGGTGTACTGTTTTCCCTCCTTGTAAATCGCACATTTGATGATGGACCACAGGTTCTCAATGGGGTTCAGATCAGGTGAACAAGGAGGCCATATCATTAGATTTTCTTCTTTTATACCCTTTCTTGCCAGCCACGCTGTGGAGTACTTGGACGCGTGTGATGGAGCATTGTCCTGCATGAAAATCATGTTTTTCTTGAAGGATGAAGACTTCTTCCTCCTTCCTGCTTGAAGAAGGTGTCTTCCAGAAACTGGCAGTAGGACTGGGAGTTGAGCTTGACTCCATCCTCAACCCGAAAAGGCCCCACAAGCTCATCTTTGATGATACCAGCCCAAACCAGTACTCCACCTCCACCTTGCTGGCGTCTGAGTCGGACTGGAGATCTCTGCCCTTTACCAATCCAACCACGGGCCCATCCATCTGGCCCATCAAGACTCACTCTCATTTCATCAGTCCATAAAACCTTAGAAAAATCAGTCTTGAGATATTTCTTGGCCCAGTCTTGACGTTTCAGCTTGTGTGTCTTGTTCAGTGGTGGTCGACTTTCTGCCTTTCTTACCTTGGCCATGTCTCTGAGTATTGCACACCTTGTGCTTTTGGGCACTCCAGTGATGTTGCAGCTCTGAAATATGGCCAAACTGGTGGCAAGTGGCATCTTGGCAGCTGCACGCTTGACTTTTCTCAGTTCACGGGCAGTTATTTTGCGCCTTGGTTTTTCCACACGCTTCTTGCGACCCTGTTGACTATTTTGAATGAAACGCTTGATTGTTCGATGATCACGCTTCAGAAGCTTGGCTATTTTAAGACTGCTGCATCCCTCTGCAATATAGCTCACTATTTTTGACTTTTCTGAGCCTGTCAAGTCCTTCTTTTGACCCATTTTGCCAAAGGAAAGGAAGTTGCCTAATAATTATGCACACCTGATATAGGGTGTTGATGTCATTAGACCACACCCCTTCTCATTACAGAGATGCACATCACCTAATATGCTTAATTGGTAGTAGGCTTTCCAGCCTATACAGCTTGGAGTAAGACAACATGCATAACGAGGATGATGTGGTCAAAATACTCATTTGCCTAATAATTCTGCACTCCCTGTATAGGGAAGTTTGCGAAACCTGGAAAATGCTGCCTTCGGAGGACACATTTCAAGGCAGGAAGGCACCAAGGCACGTCCGAATCTAATGTTAGCTTCACTTCCTGTCTCCTGAGATCCCTTCATCTGATCGAGTTTAGAAGGCAGCATATTTGTATCCTCCGCTGCCTTTGATATCCCACAATCCTGTGCATTCCATTCTGTGACAGATGAGCTGGGAAAAAAAGATGGCGTCCGAAAGTTGCGTTTGCTGGTCAGTTTGTGTGTAAATGTACGTTTTTTTTAATCAACATTTTCTACTTCTGATGTCATTTCTAGCGAGAAATGACTAATGTAGTAATTAAATATTTGTTTAGTTCTCACCAAAGCTCTCTCTATTTTGCTGTAGATCATTAAACTGTTACACTGCCTAAGGTTCGTGAGGTGCCTTCATGCACAAACACTGCCGTACAAGTCATTGTCTGTTAAGGCAGCGAGGCAACGAGTCAGCTGCCTAGGTTTTCAGACGCAGCCCATGTCTCTCTTATCTGACTCACCTGATTCAGATCTTCAGCTCGTTAAAAGAGGGCTCCATGAACTCGGGTCGGGTGCATTCCAATTGACAGGGTCCCTACGCAGTGTTCACTGCGCCCTACTTCCTGACTATCTGTTGAAGTTCACTTCACTTGACAAAATGTGCTAATTCGCAGCTCCCTGCAATGACATCAAACAGAGACAAAACACAACAAAGTTGCGCTTTTTAGAGTTAAAGGTTTGATGCCATAATATACACTATATTGCCAAAAGTATTGGGACACCCCTCCAAATCATTGAATTCAGGTGTTCCAATCACTTCCATGGCCACAGGTGTATAAAATAAAGCACCTAGACATGCAGACGTTTCTACAAACATTTGTGAAAGAATGGGTCGCTCTCAGGAGCTCGGTGAATTCAAGCGTGGTACTGTGAAAGGTTGCCACCTGTGCAATAAGTCCATTCGTGAAATTTCCTCACTACTAAATATTCCACGGTCAACTGTTAGTGGTATTATAACAAAGTGGAAGTAATTGGGAACAACAGCCACGAAGTGTTAGGCCACGTAAAATCACAGAGCGGGGTCAGCGCATGCTGAGGTGCACAGTGCACAGAAGTCGCCAACTTCTCTGCAGAGCCAATAGCTACAGACCTCCAGACTTCATGTGGCCTTCAGATTAGCTCAAGAACAGTGCGTAGAGTAGGGTGACCAAACGTCCATTTTTCCCAGAACATGTCCTGTTTTCAAGTCCTGTCCTGGCCCTAATATAAAAATGTTCTATCCATTCAGAGGGGGCATACTTTAAATGTATTCAAATTAATAAGGACTCTTTGAGTAAACTTAGTATCATTTGAGTATCTCATTGCCGGGCCGAGTGTCCTGGTTTTTGGTAATCAAAATATGGTCACCCTAGCGTAGAGAGCTTCATGGAATGGGTTTTCACGGCCGAGCAGCTGCAAAGCGCCGGATGCAGTGGTATAAAACACGCCGCCACTGGACTCTAGAGCAGTGGAAATTGGGCTTCTAGAAGAATGGTCAAAAATTCCCATAAACACACTCCTAAACCTTGTGGGAAGCCTTCCCAGAAGAGTTGCAAAGGGTGGGCCAACTCCATATTAAACCCGGATTAAGAATGGGGTGTTATTAAAGTTAATGTGCATGTAAAGGCAGGCGTCCCAAAACGTTTAGCAATATAATGTACTGCTGTAAAGAAATATATAAATTACCTCACTTTCATTGAATGTGCATGTGTATAATACATCCATATAGAAATTAATGAATTATTAATTTCACTTAACCTGTCAACTTTAAAAGCCCTAAACTGAATGATGAATTTATTTTACAATCATTAATATAAAAATGAACATTATTTGGTTCATTTAAATGTCCAAATTTACATATATACAAACATACCTGCTTTGGTTTGGAATCTCCCTTAAGAGGGCTAAATACTCTTTTAAATCCACTTCGCAGTACACTTAGTGTATCGAATGGACCGCACCCATATAAGAGAGACATACAAAATTTGCAGAGCGGGAATAAATAAAGTGTGCAAGTCATAAAAATGATGCTCCTATTATCTATTCTACTGATACAGACTACATCAACAAGCATTATCTATGTGTTATGTGTTATTATACAACTATAATGTAACCTTAACACTCACTCCAATATTCTTCATAAGGCAGCAACCACAAAATAATGGATGCCAAAGTTGCTCAACTGGTGCTTTTTGGAGAGTCGCTGGGTGGGGCAACACTTGGTTTCTTTAAACCGAAGCAAAAACAAACCTCTCAATTCAGATTCCAGTTCCTTGGCTCACACCCTCTTTTACACTGGTCTGGATTAGTTTCACTGCTGAGATGAGTGCGGTTCCCCTCTCCATGATTAGTAGATTAGTTCACAGGTTTTGTTATGCAATTAGTAGACACTGGCACAAACTACATGTGAATGGTATGCAGTTTGGGAGAGTTTCCAGTGACTTTGGCCCAATACCAGGAACAATAAGTATTGACAGGTGGGCATGTGTTTGCATGCCCTCATGTAACATCTGTTTTGCAGATAGGTGAGTGTTTTTTTTTTAGTTATTATTTGGATGGCTTTCAGCTTCATGTTGGGCTGGAGCACACAGGCATATGTTCTACTTGTTTGGTATCTCATTTGGTTTGTATGGTATGACAAACCATGACCTGAGCTGGTTAACTTTAGACAGGAAGTTCTCCAGAAAGCTCATGTAGGTCAAAACACCACATGAAACATATAACCACATACAGCCTGAGACCTCTATGGAAATTAGAGCTTACAGTTTGCATTATATACTAATATATATATATATATATATATATATATATATATATATATATATATATATATATATATATATATATACTATTCAAAAGTTTTAGATTGTACAAATTTCAAAACAATTTTAAAAGAAGTTATTCTGCTTACTAAGGCTTATTTGGTGCATCAATATTATACACGTTCAAAGGTTTGGGGTCAGTAAGATTTTTTGGGGGGAAAGAAATGAAAGAAATGTATACTTTTATTCAGTAAGGACACATTAAATTGATCAAAGGTGACAGTAAAGACATTCATTATGTTACAAAAGCTTTCTATTTCAGATAAATGCTGTTCTCTTGAACTTTAATCAACTGTTTTGATGATAATAATAAATGTTTCTTGAGCAGTAAAATCAGAATCATAATGATTTCTCAAGGATTTTGTGAAGACTGGTGCAAAGAAATCTAGCTTTGATCACAGGAATAAATTGCGTTATTCAAATGGAAAACAGTTATTTAAATTGTAAAAAATATTTTATTTTAATATTAATATTACTGTTTTTGCTGTATTTTGGATAGAATGAATGCAGCCTTGGTGAGCAGATGACAAAAGAGACTTCTTCTAAAAACATTTACAAATCTTACAATCTAAAACTTATGAACGGTAGTATATATTATACTGTATATATACTATATACTGGGGGGGTCACATTTGATAATCACAAATGGTAAGTGATTTTAACCAACATACAGACATAAGTCTTGATTCACAAATAGCTTACTTGTTAAAGCCCAGTTATAATTTCACAATATGGATCATAGTGCATTTGATTTATAAGTTAACCGTTGTCATTGATTTCATCAACATATCAAGTAGCCTAGGCTATCTTCCAAAATTGCACAACTGAAGCTGTTAGCACTGATATCATATCTGAATAACTGATAGGGACGGGAAGGATGTCACTGCATAGTCCAACTTTCTGTATTGCAAATATTTGAATCTGTGCAATTGATTATAAACAATTAATTGCCTTCAGTTCATCACAGGCCCAAGCCAGCAGGATTATAACCATTATAGATGGCATATAGGGGGATATGTCTGCCGTGATATTCACATATTCACAATAGTAGTCGATCAACATGTTTTTGTTTTTAATTATATATCCGCAAATGACAAATATCCAAATGGTTGTGAATGATTTTTAATTAGTATTAAAAAATAATTTGATATTGTGAGAGGGAACTTAAAGGGTTAGTTCACCCAAAATTGAAAATAAAGTCAGTAATTACTCACCCTCATGTTGTTCCAACCATGTAAGACCTTCGTTCATCTTCAGAACATAATTTAGTATATTTTTGATGAAATCTGAGAGCTGTCTCACTCCTCCATAGGCTTTCAGAGGGAATGAAACTTGATGGCCCAGAATAGTAAGTAAAAAATGTCATTTAAGGAGTCCAAATGACTACAGTGGCTCTGTATTAAGTCTATCATGCGACGAAAATACTTTTTAGTAGAATCTACTACTACTAATCTCAGTTCTCGCGCATGCGTCGTGGCACTCCCGCGAACTCTCGTCAGAGGCTCAAATTGAACAACAATAATAGTGGGATAAAGTCGTTATTTGTGTTGTTTTTCCGCTCAAAAAGTATTTTCGTCGCATGATAGACTTAATACAGAGCCACTGTAGTCATTTGGACTCCTTAAATGACGTTTTTACTTACTATTCTGGGCCATCAAGTTTCATTCCCTCTGAAAGCCTATGGAGGAGTGAGACAGCTCTCAGATTTCATCAAAAATATACTAAATTATGTTCCGAAGATGAACGAAGGTCTTACATGTAAGGTACACGAAGGTCTTACATGGAACAACATGAGGGTGAGTAATTACTGACTTTATTTTCAATTTTGGGTGAACTAACCCTTTAACAAAAGAAACAAAAGACATCAAATAAAGCACGAATCCCACAAACAAGTCACCTGCGGACTACAAATCCCATCAAACTGAAACTCGTTCACGAGCCGCATGGGCGCGTTCTGATTGGCCTCTCCTCCTCACGCGAGGGACGTCACATTAAAACGCAACGGTAAGATATCCAGAAAACCCAGCCAGCTCGAGTCAGTCAGTCAGTCTACTGGAACGGCAGCGCCACTCAGACAAAAACACTCACTTGAAGGACAACCGCTCGTCGTTTACACAAACAGGTGAGTAAAAACCCAACACCCACATGAAGTCGATAGAATATATTTTAAGGTGTTCTGACTGTATTTATGCGCTAATTAAGTTGTTTGTGTCAGTATTGCTAGCTGACTAACGTTAGCTTCCAGTTGCTACGTTGCCTAAAACGGGTCGTCTGTTGTTTTCCAGCTTTTCATAAACAGGAATTTAAATCTAAATAATTTAACAGACCGGGATATTCCCATATACGCGTCTTAAGCTTACAAAGAACGCGAAGAGAGCGAAGTACGTAGTCTAAATCCCGTGTATTTGTCACTTTCAGAGTTGTTTGTGTCAGTCTTTGAGAGGTGAGGTTGACCACTAATGGGGCTTTTGTTGGGATTTTTCATCTTTCCGATTTGTATTATCCTCAGTTTGTCTGGTCATAAAGAGTTTTGGCCGAGTTTCACGTTCTTACTAGAGAGATGACAATACAAGATGTTGTTTTCGTTTGGGTTGTAAACAAAAGCGCTTCAATTTAAAGGGACCGTTCTCCGAAATTAAACATCCTGCCATTGTTGTTTCAAAAATATTTTATGCAGGATGACAATCACCATGTTTTTTTTTTCTGACACAAAGAAAGTGAATGACTGATACAGTCATACTGCCTAGATCTACGGTTGTGTTTATGAGGAAGACAAAGTCATAGGAGTTTGTAACAACATAAGGGTGAGTAATTGATGACAGAATTGTACTTTTTGGGTGAGCTTGCCTTTTAAATAAATATAGAACTGTTAGAGGTCAAATGATGACGATGGACATTAGTGGAGGCATTTACTGGACCAGATGATGTCTATGTTAAGCATCAATGTGTGAAAGTGTTTTGACAGCTCACTGCTGATCTTATCGACTTGTCATCACCACTGGCATTTCTGACCTAGTTTTCTCCTGCCTCCCATGAGAACACAAAGTTCTTCTCATTTTTTTGACACTTTATTTTAATTTTAATGAGGATAAATTCCCTCAGTCCACTTCACTATTTCAGATCCTCTTCAATGCTAGAGATATACATTAATAATAATAATAATAATAATAATAATAAATATAGCTGCAAGCAGCCATTATCAGGGCCAAGCGCAAAGAAGACAAGACGTGCCAAAATGGCTGGCAATGTCAGATCAACTGCAGCAATGAACAATTAAAGACCTATTAAGGTGATTTTAGGCAACTATACGATCAATACGAACAATAATAATGATTTATGGATTTATCGCTTTCAACCAATAGGTGGCACAGTTACGAAATTGATGTGGTGTGGTCAGAATAAGGGAACAATGACACATGCAAAGATTAGTGTCAATATATCAAAGCAGCGTGTCAATATAGTGTCAATATGTCATTGCAGAGATATAGCCTCAAGAGGCCTTTTCATTATAAGTATGGACCACATGGCGGTGCTGTTTTGAAACCTTTTAAGTACCTTAGAGGCATGATGCTGATGGCACATACCAAGTTTCATAATGATACATCAATTCATTTGTGAAGTATAGCATTTTATATCATAATACTGCATTGGGGATTTCATGTATTGGGGATACATGGGAATTTCATGTTTTGTTCTATTATAGCGCCACCAAGAGGCACAATGATACCATTTATTTGTGTCCTTGTAGTGAGCCCATACATGGCTCTGTCAATTTTGGTGAAAATATCTAATTTCGTTTTGGAGTTAGACATTTATATGAAAAAAACACATGAAAAATGACTGACACCTGACTTTGATTGGATTTTACACCCCCTTGCTATCAATATTTTGACATTTGGGCATTAGCTTATAGCTATCGACCTATGTTTCCGAACTTCTGACGCTGGTTTCGTCTTGATCGGACTAGCGGTTTCGAAGATATCAGCTGACATTTTTTAATCGCTAAATTGCAACGCTGCACAAACCATAGACCGAAACCTGGCAAATCTGGTATTGTTGGACTCGGCAAGGATTCAGGAGACAAAAAAAAGTTACTCCCATGAAAATAAGTCAAGTTCACCCAAAGTTATAAGCATTTGAAAAAAAAATTATCCACTAGGTGGCGCTGTTTCGAAACTTCTTGGGCTCATTCAGGGCATCATGCTGATGACCCAAACCGAGTTTCATAACAATCTGTTCATGTGTTCATAAAATACAGCTTTTAGCGCATAATTAAAAATGTCAGACAGCAAAAATGGCCGATATGGTGAAATTGGATATCAGACGACTCGGCATGCCGTCCTGAATCTAACGACTTTTATGATTTTTGGACAAACAGTTCAGAAGTAAAAAAAAAATAGCCATTTTTCATATCTCGGGACCAGTAGGTGGCGCTGCGCCGAAATGCTGCATGTTGCCTCAGGTCATGCTTGTGATGACTTGTACCAAGAGGCCAAATATATTTGCGCCACCACCTGTCCAAAGTTGCACTCATGTTTATGCTAATAACTTGGAGTCTCTATGGGCTGCCATAGACTTCGTGGCGGAAGAAGAAGAAGATGAATAATAATAATAAGAATGGGAACGGTTTCAATAGGTGCCTTCGGTGCTTGGCCCCTAATAATAATTATTATTAATTTTGGGTGTACCGATGCCACTATTTGGTGAGTCTCTGAACACCATCACACATAATTGTGGTATTGTTGTAATCATTTCTCAAATTTTTTAACTAACAGCATGTTGTTTTCAAGTGATGTAGCAATTCAGGGCTGCACGTTAACTTTTATTGCACACAGCACTGGTGCTACAGAGGTTGAAAGTTTTGTAGCACAGCCCACAGAATTGTAGCACATGTATTAAACGTCTGTTACCATGTCTGAAAAATGCAAAAAAAAGTGCTATACAATACAAATATTTAAGAATAAAAAAAATAAAATAATAATAATAATTATTTTATTTTACAGAAAACATAAATCATTAGAAAGGTCTAAGGTTTTATAATAAAATATTAAATTATGATCAAAAAATGTGTGACTAATGTCTTAATTTCAGATTCGGCGATGTGATTGGTCAGATCACCTGTCAAAAAAAACTTGCGGCGAAGGGTGAATTGGTTTACAATTTGACATAAAAGCAAATCAAAAATGACTTTCTCACAATACGTTCTTAATGCATATGTTTTTATTGGTGTAGTAGTCAACAATAGTATCTAGTACTAGTATCAAAAACAGAAATAAAACTAATTAAAATCATTTTTGCAGACGCTTCATCATAAAAAAAAAAAAATGTCTGTATTGTATTGGTAATAAAAAAGCCAATAATTAGATTTCTACTGTTGTAACCAGAATGTTATTTTTAATACATCTCCCTCACTATCAGTGTAGTAAGTTGAGGCCCTGTGTGTCTCATTTTGAATATGTGTACCAGGACAGCTCGTCATCTTGAGCTAAATTGGATATCATGGGACTGAAGTCCTGCCCCAAGCCATTTGTACTCTCACATAACCGGCAGCTCCTCTCCCAAAGCAGATTTCATGCATGGGACGAATGCTAAATATAGTGTAGGGATCTCTACTACTACTACAAAGTGCATTTAACTTTTTTTGGTTGTTAGCAAAGGCCCCCCAAATAGTGTCACATCGGCTATTAATAGAGCCTGTGCTTGTCAAAGCTGCCTACTATAAGGTAAGCGTCTTAGACAAACACTTGCCATTTCAAATTGACTTTGCCTATCTGTGCATCAGGCACGTGAACAGCACTCTTTACTGTCGCCTCATTGCCAATCACTGCATATTACGTCTGTGCACCTTAAAATAAGATGTTAACAGAAGAGAAGTAGGGTTTTTCTCTATTTTCATCAGTGTTTATATGCAAAGCTGAACTATAAACTTTTATCCCAGTATACTTATTTGATCATTTGAATTTATGTAACACAGAAATAATGATACTGTGTGGTTGAAAAGACTGTTTGTGAAGCAGTTTCATATCCTTACTGCTCTCAGCTGCTCTCTCTTGGCCAGAAAATGCAGATTTGAGTTTTCTGGTGTGATTTTTGTAAGTTTTAATAGGCACAGGCAAATCGTTGTCATTTAAGTATAAGATTGGGATATTTCGAAACTAAAGGAACTCGCAGCCGTCTAGACAGATTATGTGAAGATGCACATTTTCACAGATGCACATTCATTTGAAATATTTTATATTTTACACCAGGTTTTTTACAAGCAAATGGACTGATACATGTTTTTTTTTTCTATTGTCAAAAGTTTGTTGTTTATTTTTCTGTGTTACAGGCCAAACTGGCCTTAAAGGATTAGTTCACTTTTAAATAAACTTTTGCTGATTATTTACTCACCTCCATGTCATCCAAGATGTCCATGTCTTTCTTTCTGCAGTCGAAAAGAAATTAAGGTTTTGGATGAAAATATTCCAGGGGTTTCCTCCAAATAATGCACTTCAATGGACTCCAAACGGTTCAAGGTCCAAATGACAGTTTCAGTACAGCTTCAAAGAGCTTTAAACGATACCAAACGACGAATAAGGGTCTTATCTAGCGAAACGATCAGTTTCTGTGAGAAACCGAGCAGTATTTATGCTATTATTTTACCTCTTATCAGTAGAACGTGATCATCTCTGAGCTCCGCCATAACTTCTGCCAAGTGAGGTCAAATACGATCATGATCATAGATATATCAATTGTAGATGCCTCATTCTACTGATCCGTGCAGGCGCTAATGAGGCATCTACGTATACATCTATGACCACGCTTGTATTTGACCTCACTTAGCGGAAGTAATGGCTGAGCTCAGAGATGATCACGTTCGTCTGATAAGAGGTAAAATAATAGCATAAATACTGCTCGGTTTCTCACAGAAACTGATCGTTTCGCTAGATAAGACCCTTATTCATCGTCTGGTATCGTTTAAAGCTGTACTGAAACTGTCATTTGGACCTTGAACCGTTTAGAGCCCATTGAAGTGCATTATATGGAGAAATATCCTGGAATATTTTCATCAAAAACCTTAATTTCTTTTCGACTGCAGAAAGAAAGACATGGACATCTTGGATGACATGAGTAAATAATCAGCAAAAGTTTATTTAAAAGTGAACTAATCCTTTAAAAAAATAAATATCTGTAGCCATTTGAAATGTAACCACTGCATTTTAATCTTTGAATTTGATCTAAACATAGATGCTACATACATGTGACGAGCAGTTGTTTTTGTATTTAAATTGCGTTGTATTTCAAGATTTAAAGAAAAAACAGCACTGTCTGACTTTAGCTTTGTGAAATAATGCTACATAAAAGATCCAAGCACAAAAAAAACTAAACAAAATAGAAGATGAACTGACTATAAATTCACTCTTTGTAATATTTCCACACGTATGACATTTTTGGCAATTATTGCACTGCAATTTGTGTGCAACACAGATCGCCAAAATCAAACAAACAAACACATTCTGATCATGTGTTTGGAGAAAAAAACATCCAGTTCCGGGTCAGTGTTACCATGTACAGACTGACCTATTTATCATAATTTTTTTACTTTACTGTTTTTAAATTACCAATACAGATGTGTCCAATAACTGATGTACTAGTTTAACTAGTTTTTTTTTTCTCACTAATAACAAAATGGTCATTAAATAAACTGTTGTTATTATTATTAGTATTATTATGCCACTAACAATTTTTTTGTAAGTTTAAATGGTGAGCTATGCAAGCAATACATAGTTACTTTGCCCTTTAAATCTGTTGTTTATTTTCAGAGTGCATTTTATTGCTATACAGCAATAACCTATTAAATAATAGCCTATTAAGGGGACTGTGTTCATGTTGTCAGGTCAAACCGATTATCAGTCCATCTCTATTATAGTGTCAGCAGTAGTTGTGGTCCTCTGCCGTGTGGAAAGGCACCTTATCAGAGAGGTTGATTGTGTGCCATTGATCGACAAAGCAAACATCTTTTAAATGGCAGGGGAACTGCTCAACTCCTGAAAATCTTCATTGATTTGGATTGCCGTGCTGTAGGTATGAGGCCATGTTTAAAACCAAAATACGATGAGTTGTGCAGCACATCAGCATGTCATTCTTTACTTCCCATAATCTGAACAAGTTGGGATGAAGTTGCCAAGACGACAGTCTCCTCTGGCTCATCCTATTTGTGTAGATAATATACTGGAAAGCTGCTCAGTAATCCTTGTCATTTTGCCTTAGTCTATTCATTTTGACACCAGCAGTACTTTAGCTCATTATGGTGAATTGGAGGTTTAGGCAAAGTGCGCAGTTAGACCTGGGTCACACTGGTTTGCACATGAGCTGGGCCTGTGTCAAAGCAAATGAAGCATTTGACAATATGGTATGTCTCTGGCACATGGTGTGGTGTGAAGGACAGGTTAACCTCTTTCTGCGTCACGACTGGTTGTTGTTATTATTATTCAGTGTCGGAAATGGAAAATTCTTGGCTGAAACAAAAAATACAAAAAATGGTTTGATTTAGCATTGGAGGGGTGGAGGGCTGATGTTGTTTATATTTTTTTAAACTTGGATGAATATCTATAACGTTTTTTTTTTTGTGTGTGTGTGCTGTCAATCAATTATAAAAAAAAACTAATTAATTGCACATTTTTCTGTATTTAATCGTGATTAATTGCACCTAACATTTAAAATGTTTTTATATTGTAGTAATTTCACATCGAATCCCCAAATTGATGTAGAAACAATGTAAAGACAGTATATTTAAAATATTTGATCTAACAGGTAGGAAATATACAGAAATTGAATAGTTATATAGATTAATCCCATTAAGTATCCCAAAAGTTCAGTCAAGAGTCAGTGAGTGATTTTTCTGTCTTTTGTTCTTTAATTTACATTGACAGACGTGTGTGTGTGTGTGTGCGCTCATCTGAAATGCACGCACGTCGCAGATAGCATGCAAATATTGAGTTTCCTGTTGTCTGTTTTTAATGTTAATCAAACAACAAATGACACAGAAATCACTCACTGCTCTTGACTGAATAGCCTTTGTAACTTCAATAATTTATTTAATTTATACAGTGAAGATTATAATATACAATTTTATTGTAATTATTAATCGTTTTATTTGATTCCTTTATTCATTTATGCCTGAAAACTACTGTTAGATACCTGAAAAGCACTGTTTATTTTATATGCATCTTTGCTCTATTGTATGTATTTGTGTTGTTGCTTGTAGTTTGATTATATGTTCTTATTCTCTTTATTTTTATTTGACAGCTGAATATAGCTAATAACTAATTTCCCTCAACCAAGCACATACCAAACCATACCGAAACGTGACCCTAACACTGTGATTAAAAACTGAACCGTGAGTAAATTGAACCGTTTCACCCCTATAGTGTTTACGAGGATACACAGCATTGTGGGCATTTTTTTTTTCTTCTTCAAAATATCTGTATTTTTTTTTTTGGGTATTCACGTAAACACATAGTCAGTTTTGTGAATGTAAACAGTTGAGGGAAAAAAAAAAACATTTATATTAGATTTGTGCATTAGGTCTTAATATAATAAACCTTCTGCTGTCTGTGTCATTAATATTAATCAAGCAAGTAAAGAGGGAATCACTCACTGTTCTTGACTAAACAACTTTTGAAGCTTTAATAATAATCAGTTTATTTGTAGGCTTTTAATACACTAAATACTATGCAGTGATTATTAGGGATGCACCGATCCACATTTTTTCACTTCCGATCCCGATACCTGAATTTGGATATCGGCCGATTCCGATACCAGAGCTGTGTTTGCTTTAATGTTGTTATTATTATTATTATTATTATTATTATTATTATCATTATTGTTGATTTTATATCTGATGCTGAAATAAACTCCTCTCAAGTCTCAACAGGCAAGTATATGTACATTTGTATCAGGGATGAAACGGTATGGAAATTTCACATCATGATTATAGTGACCCAAATTATCACGGCTATCAATATTATCACGGTTTTGTTCAAATAAGATGAAAGTGTTCAGAAAGAACAGATGCACCCACACAAACTGGAGGAAAAGAGGCATTGTGCAAGAATTGTTTTACAATCAAATCGTATATACTAGAAGTTTTGGCTTTTCCTCTTGACTCCCTCTCAAAGGGCCTCTTCTGACAGAAGTTCAGTGCTGCGCTGGTGGTCTGCTCTGGTCTCATGACCAACAGACGGCACACAAAGGCACCTTTAACCTCGCTCTTACTCGGTCACATGACACACACACACCCAACGACTGGCTTCAACAACTGCTTTTGTTTGGGCTTCTCCATTCTCTCACTTGTTTTGGTTCAGACATATTTTTCCGTCTATAATCGGTAAGAAAATCAGATGTTGCAGCTGTGTTTTTATGCGTCGTGTAGCGACATGTTAGTTAGCTGGTCTACTTTTTAAATATGTACAGGGTGTCACTTAACATAATGTACATTTTTGTTGTGTGGTATTAAAATCATAAAGATGTATGTTCTCTTCTTATGTGATTTTATGTGTTTCTGAAAGTCAGAATCGGGCTTCCGATAGTCATGGAATTATCAGAGAATCTTAAAATTGTGATTTTCAGCCCTGGATCTTTATTTTCGGTTATATTTTTATTTTATATTTAGTCATATTTAATATTGCCTTTTATATATTAATCGTTATTATTATTATTTACATATGAAACATGTTGTTTTTAATAATAATAATAATAATAATATATTTATTAATATTTTGTTTTGTATATTAGAAATATATAAAATTAAATATTAATAAGTATACAATAAATTAGGCTATAATTTATTTTTTACATAAAATAAAAATAATTGAATGTGTTGATATATTAATTGTTTTATAGTATATTCATTGTATTATATAATTTATTATTACATTATATTATTTTAAGTGTATTGTAATATATAATATTAATTGATTGTATTATATAATTATATTTATGTACTGTTATCAAACAAAATACAAGTCTCAGAAGCGTTCACTGCACACACTCACATGCATGTTATCATCATATATGTGAGTCA
This sequence comes from Romanogobio albipinnatus, assembly GCA_023566225.1. Classification (NCBI taxonomy): domain Eukaryota; kingdom Metazoa; phylum Chordata; class Actinopteri; order Cypriniformes; family Gobionidae; genus Romanogobio; species Romanogobio albipinnatus. The sequence goes on along the minus strand of CM042245.1, from coordinate 50,585,860 downwards.
CATGTTTGGCAAAGCTCTGTGGTGTTCCTGAGGTTCATCTGCTGCCAAAACATAAAAGCTATGCTACAATTCCATGAATCACCCCATCTATTTTGAATTTCTGTATGTGCGACCTTCTGTAAACCGAGAGGTGGATCCAGTATAGCTTTTCACAAGTCAAGCGTAATGCAAGCATTTCTCTGTCCTATTTAGTCAGTCATCTTAGTAGTACATGCGATTGGTATAATGTGCAACATGACTTGCAGCCAAGTGCTTGTCTATCGGTAGGTCCCGTCTCAGTCTCTCTCCTTCCAGTGTAAAAGTGACTCATTTCCTTCATGCTCACACTTGAACAATGCCACAAAGCACATCTAGAGTCAAGTGGACATGGGCACCGCGACACACAACTTAGTATTGTAGTCCTACAAGCGCTGTTTACTTTTCTTCTCTTTGCATCTTCCTATAGACCTTATGTAGCCCTGCCACTTTTTAGTTCTGCGCTTTTTTTGTTATGTCTTCCGGCTTGTATTTCCACAGCATGAAGGTAAGATCTTACGGATTTATGGATGAACCACTCGTTTTAAACTCTTATGTCTTCTGAAATTTATGACATCCACTTCAAAAATTACAATGCTCAGGTTAACTTTTGTTAACTCTACAATAAGTCAATTCTAGGGGTGTGAATCGTCACTGGCCTCATGATTCCATGACGATTGTGAACCGATGTCACAATGTGTTGCATCCTCAATTTTCAATATTTTAATAATATAAAAATAATAATATTATAATGTTAATGATATAAGTACAAATATATGTCATAGTGCACATATTTAGCAAAATACTTGTTGTCCAGCTGTTTTATAGATCTCTTTCCGTGGCTGAAAAACACTGATTGATCGATTTACGTAGGAGACGTATACATTTTGGTAAGTTGCACTGTATCTTTCAACACATCTTCTATTGTTCAGTCGTGTTTGTTTACTATTAACTAGTAGTAAAGAAAGGGGAGATGATCGGTTCACGGGCAGCTTGAACTGAGGCGCTACAGCGATCTGTCACATCCCATTCATGAACTCATTGTTTATATTTCATAATAAACTTGACCGAGTTTGAGAGCTGAGAATTTGTTTCATATTAAAAGTAACCTGCTCTGTCTTGTCTGATCTGTCTGGCGGGCGTGAGAGTGTGTGAAAAAGTGGCATTTGCGAGTCTCAAGCTGAATGAGTTGGCAGCCCTGCTAGTAACGTACTAAAAGTAGTGCTAGGTGGTATGACCAAAAAAAATCACTATTTTTCTAAATTATACCAGTTTCATGGTATATGACTGTTTTTTTTCTTATGCATGACCGGGTGTTAACCACATTTTCTACTGATTGAGAAAGGAAATACTGCAGTAGATTGACTTAGTATGCCCTATTTTACTGTCATGACGAGTGAATATTGTAGAAATATTCCACACTATAGTTAATACAGGTTTGCAAAGCCCCGCAAAATGATGCTGTGGGGAGACAACAACCGATAAAACACAGACCTGCAACACACTCACTACAGACGCATGAATATTAAAATATGACCACAAACGTAAGCATTTTAAAAATCGAACCCTATAACAACAAACTGCCAAAACGACGGAGAAACGCGGAAGAACATTTAAAAGTTCTAAGGATATTTTCGGTACATTTAAGAGCACTACAGTCTCTGAACAAACGACACACGTCAGTTTAATGCAGAAAGAATAAAGCAGTTTCTTGTTTTGCCCATTCTTCTTTTAATTGTCAGTCTATTAACTTGCATCATTGTCTTCGGCGTAGCAGAATAATCCATCGTGGTCGTGATCAGATGTACGGCTGTAGTATTGGTGTCCTTGTTTGCACATATATTTAATTTGAAGAAGATGTGATTAAATATGTGCGCATACACAGTGCTGGTTCATGTTTTGAGTAAATGAAATATGTCCATAAAGAACTTTAACGCGCTCACTCCGGTCTGTATCTTGTCTATATGGTCCACGTGGTAAGCGTTGATAAAATCATTGCGGCGCTCCGTGCAGAAACCACTCTCTTGCTCGTGCCGCATGTTGTTTGAATTATCCGCTGTAATGAGATCTCAGCTGTGACCTCACTACAGTGCAACAGGGAAACGGGACTCCTCTCAAACAGTGTTGTGTTGCTGCGCCACGTTCCCACCATTGTTTAAGCAATATGCCAGTATTGTGGTGTAATCAAAATTCATATCATAACATGAACCGGTATACCGGCCAGAACTAAAAGAGCATGAAACTGTCAAGTAACTAGTAGGCTAGGCTATAACACGCACACCGCCGCCATTTTACACTAGCACGAGAAGCGTGTATGTGGCGAATGATGTCCGAGAAATGTCAGTAGGCTATAATTGATTATGGTCTATTATTGCATTGCTATGCGAATTTCATTTCAGGGCAATTCCGCGGAAAACTGTCACATCCATAACACCAACACAATGCCATGGTATTTAGTTGGCGTTATGGATGTGACATTTTTGCGTGGAATTGCCCTTCAACACCCTTAGTAAATTCACTTAACCACTCTTTGACAGCGATGCCTTAGAAATATACAGAACTACTGCATAAACACAAGTTTAAACTCAAAATTATAAAGATGGCTGCACGCTTGTTTCCTTGCTGCATAAGGTCTATTGACCTGTGCCCTTTTCTAAAGAGCTTTCCAAGAGTCGGTGGGATGAACGCATGCCTTTTAGGTTCTGTGGGAGTTACACTGCATCTAAGAATTTTAGAAAAAGAGAGATGTAGTTTAAGTTCTGGTGTCATGAATCAGTGACGCTCTCTCAGGTGCGTTTTGACAGTTCTTGCCGTGTCCTAGTGTGAAGACTGCCGCCCTTCGAGAATTAAACTTGTCTTTGCGGATATGGAATTGCTGACATTCTCGAGCTGTGACAATTTAGAGCTGAAAACACAAAGTCAGATGGCAGGTGGTCAGCTGTTTGAGTGGCAAAAGAAAATCAATTTCAAATGTCATTTCCTTTTTTCCTGTTCTCCCTGGTAAGCACTTTTGCTGACTGGTGTCTCAATTGATTTATTTCTTTCTCTATTTTGTTTCTGCGGGAAAAGTCTTAGCTACACAATGGAAATTGACTAGCTGCCTCTTTGGAAGTGCCTTTTGCTCATGAATAGTCACCGATTTCTGTGCAAACTTTGTTCCAGGAATACTTTGTTGACTGTGCATTGCACAAAAATCCTGTCTGCTATAGCCTGTCTTTTAGGATTGAGTGGCTGTAATATGATTTTGCATGTGATGAAATTAGATCTATTTGTTCAGAACACAAGACTGCAGTGTTTTTGGACTGTTTTTTTTTTCAAAACGCTTTTCAAAGTCACTTCAATCTTATTTTAAACCCCTTGTATGCAGGTTTAAATATTAGATATCTTTTTTTTTTTTTTTTATGGTCCAAATGTCAAAAACAAGTCAGATAACATGATAAATGTGCACTTTCAAGACTCGACAGCTGTAGGATGTCATGCGAATATGACACTCATGTGGGAGTTTAATGAGGCCACAGCCTTTGAACACACGTTTTTTTAAGTGAACATAATGAATGGGCTGATAATTAACCGATAATGACTTGTCGGCTCCTCTCCACCCTCTGGATGGGTGGATGAATGTATGGAGACATGTTTGTATCAGTTTTCTCCTCTTGGCACACAACTCCTGCACAGTAGTCCAAGGGAGCAAGAGGGGTCAGTTTCACACTCCTACGGTGTCACATGATACTGGCGCAGTTGATGTGACACCAGAGAGTGCTGAACTTGAGAAGGAAAAGTGCATCTTCATGTTTTTGCCAAACTGGACACAGACCACCGTGCAATTAGAGTTTCTAGCTGAATCTGATTTCCTGGCTTGTGAACAGTCAACTGTTGCCACACTTTTCATTTACAAAAGGAGTGAAACACTCCAAGCAGACGGATGCTGTCAGTTTCACAGCTGGGCCTCTGAAGCCTCTTGCTTCTGTGAGCTTGGCAGACTGCTCAAGGCTTGCAGCTGATATCAACTCAAATTAAACGCACTTCAAACTGGCAGAGAGCGTTTGAAGGAGTGGGCTGATATCGCTCGTGTTCTGTAGATGTGGCGTAATAACCAAGCTAATCTGTATTTCGTTAGAATGTGGATGTAGATTGCTTGGAGATCCTGATTGGCCTTGTTAAAACATTCCCTTTTATCATATAATGCTTTGGGCACTAAATTTGCTTCCTGGCGTGACTTCAGATATGACACTGAACCTCAGGTGACTGGTTTAAACTTAAGTGCCCTTGTGTGGTGCCTGGCAGTGTGGCAGTCTGATGAAAGCATCGCATTAAGGGTTTATCGGTTTTTGCACAGATGTTTCGACAAACCCCATTATGTACTAATAGGCAGAATCGTTGATTTCAAAACGTGTTGTGAAACAGGATTTATAAACTTATTTGTAGTTTCATTGAGTTCTTACTCTATCTATAGAAAGCCTATTGAGTCCTTATCCTTTTATGTAAGTAACCAGCTGCATAACTTCTAAATCATTTTAGTTATGCGTCGCTGTTGCAGTCACATGTATTTTGCTGCCATCTGACCCATACTTTTAGCAAGCAGAAGTAAATGGGCCTTTAATTACAGCCATATGTTTAGTCCAGTTTTGTTTTTTATGCTGAACTATAGTTCAAGTAGTGAGCCAATTGTGCCAATTACACAAGCATGATGATAAACATGGGCATGCAGTATACAGTACTGTTTAGTAGTTTGCGGTCATGAGAATTTGTTCCCCTAATGTTTTTAAAAGAACTTCCTATATTTGTCCTCCAAACTTTTTAGTGGTCGTGTAAAAATCCCCTAAGCATCTCATTTATATATTTAATGTTGTTTATTATGTCTTCACCAGGTCCAGCAGCGAGTCTCGTTTTCTGCTGTGAATCCACGGAGGACAGTTTTGGAGTCAAGCGTCCTCTCGGACCAGTGGTATTAAGAAAGAGCAGAAGCAACAGGAAGCAAGCTGGACGGGGGGGAGGTGAGGGAGGACAAGGGCGCCGCCTTTGTCCTGAGACACAGAGTCTGCACCAGCAGCGATACCGACCCCACCCATACATCCAACTCCGATGACCGGGACACCATGAGTCCTAGTGCAGATCACAGATCGGATGACCCCACACAGAACAGGGTAAGCACAGCACACAGAAGCCATTAGTATATATTAATGATAAACTGATATATAAGCCTTTATCAGACTTAATCAGATTTAGCCAACCACCCTGCTCATAGATATTAGCATTGCTATAAAAACAATGACTACTAAATATTCTGTTTGTAACAGTTGTATAATGAAACAAAAAACTATAAGAAGCAGTGCATTACTGTGATTTGTACGTCAGTCAGGGTGTGTTGTTGGGCACAATGCAAAGTGGAGTCCATAAAAGTCCCATAACCATGGCAAAATCACGAGCACACAGATTTTTGTGTTTTCCAGAAGTATGATCGAATACAATAATGTTCCATAAATCATATATTAATAGTAATAAGCGGACAAATAATGCAGTTCATAAGCCTAACTTATAATTTTAATGGTTTGTAGCAATATGGCGCTTTAAGAATTAATTAGGTGTGCAATCACAGGTGTTTGTATGTAGGCTGTTTCACAACAGATTTTAGACCCCAAACTTTCAGTTTTATAAAGGTGTTTATACCGCAGACTGCACTCATTGATACCAAAGGACATGAAAACCTGCATTTCAGCCACAATAAAGTGCAAGTATAGGATCACAAGTAGCTTATACTGGGTGCTTTATAAATAATTTGCACTCAATAAGATAAGTGCACTCACTTGAGAACTCAATGGACTGTTTATAAAAGCTAATGAACTATTAATGAATGCTTTACAATGACTGCACACACTCTCATTTGCATCTGCAGTCCATTATAGCCCCAGAGACCAGTGAATTCATCATTTTAAGGTGTGGTTTATAGTAGAACTGTGTTATTTGTTTCTGTGAGGTATAATTACTTAGCACAGTCCAATATAGACAGAGTCTATTACTCTCAGAGGAGTCCGAACGGGCTCAGAAGATTGTCGAGAGGAATATGCTTGGGGAGAAAAAGACGGTTGATCTTTTCCTGTTCATTTATGTGATGTTGCTTGTTTATATTACTTGCTCTGTTTTGAATAATTCTTATCATATCTTTACATGTTACCCTGATAGCTGCAGATAACAGTGTTAGTAGGTTTAGAGAGGACTCTTTGTATTTGCATGAGCTGTCGCCCTCTGTTATTTGAATGCGTTCAACACACAATGGTTGTGTATTGTGTAATCTGACTCGGGCAACGTTTGTGTCAGTCATTGTGAGCCACGTGGTGGTTCGCTGCCAGGCTGTGGTGTGGTGTGGTCAGACAGGGCAGGTGTAAAACTATCCCATTCCCAGAAGGCAGCAGACGCCCCACTGGCTTTTTGGGTTAAGGTAGATCCACGAAAACAAGGCCAAGCTAATGAAATTTTAAACAGGCCTCAGGTCAACAGTAATAGACACTGAGTTCTGTCTTTATTTTGCATCATGTCTCTGGTAGACGAGGTTAAATTTTTGTGTCTGCGTAGTGCAAACACTATTTAGGATTCCCCTTTTTGTGCATTAAGAGAAATTGGTGTTCAATTTAAAGAGGCTTTGATTGAACTAAACATCCATCTATAGACAGAAGAGACGTGTGAGCATACTTGGCTATATTCAACTGAGTGTGCCATAATTGTCCAGGTTCACACTGTAAAAATGGTAAATAAAGCAGATTATTGGAGTATGTTTTTACAGGAAAATTGTTTGTGCAATTTACGATCAATTTCTGAGTGAGAATTTTTAATATTGGTTAATGTAAAAATGTGCTAGAGGAACATCTTTGGCTTTTACTGGACCAATAAGATGAAACTTCAGCTGGGATAAGTATATTCACAACTGAAATTGGGTTTAGTTTTAGAATTTTAATGAAAAATGGGACTTAAGTATCGTACTTTTCACCTGGAAAACAGCCAATGAAGCTGGCATTGTGTTAAAACAAACAAACTAACAATCAACACAAACAGCAGGGATAGGAGTTCATATAAATATTCATGCACATGTGTGTGCGGCCCATTACTTCTCTAAAGAAATATTTTGTTCCTTCTATGGTTTATATTTTGACATCCTGCTGAAAAACATTGGTTCAACACTGAATGCCTTGGACCACACGTTGAGCTCTCACTATCTTTTGCTTACCGAAGCATGCACTGAAGCTCACTGCACTAGTACAAATACACCTGTTAACTTGGTTATAGGTCATAGAACAACTGCCAAACACACCTGCTTTCATGCAGATATATGATTTTCTCATTTAAGTTTGATGTAAAGCTACAGTGCATTATGCTAGAGTTGCATTGAAAATTTGATCTTGAGGTTGTACTGTTCTTAATGAGAGTGGGTTGATGTCTTCTGATTGCATTAGGCTCTTTGGTTTTCCAAAGGTAAGCGTTTGTTTTCCTCCAATCTGCAGCTCTACATTGGTGCTATGGCAACAGTGAAGTTAGATGATTGTTTTTTGTATGGTGACAGCAGGAAGACTGGAGATCTATCGGCTCGACAAGGTCAATTTTTAACCAGGAACTACTTAATTCTGTTGATTTGGAAGACTAAGTCAACTTATTTTTTCCATTAATGGAAGTAGGATAAAGTTGAACCTTCATCACTGTAATCACTCGTTTGTGATGATGTCATATGTGACTTCATGCCAGTTTACACTCCGCCATCTGGTGAACCTGAAAATGATTCAGTCTTCAGATGACAGACCCTGATAACTCTTGTCTCACCATACATTCAGAACTTCCCCTGGTGCTTTCCTGTTTGTGGCATTTCTGTGGTACAGCTTGTTCTTCTTTCTAATCAGAGACACGTAATTAATTTAATCATCAACGTGTAGCCTAATTGCAGTTGTTAATTTCTGACGAAACCAATGTGGAGGATTGCAATAGTATAATGATTCCAATTAAAACCTGAATGTCTGGAAATCCGATGGGCTTGGAAATTTGTAAACCATCCCAAACTATTGAGTTCCTCAATTATAATTGTATTTGTTTTGGATGTTTTGGTAACCGAAGTAACCAGTGCTATTGTAATGAGTTCGATCATTTCCATGTTTCTCTTTCTGGTACTCAGGAAGGGAGATATTTTTGGATAAAGAGCTTGATTAATTCCAGCTTCCTGTCCTTAAGGATTCGCAAACGTTGAAAAATCTGTTTTTGAGTTCTGTCTTTTTGCATACGAAGCGAGAGTTTGAGTCAGCGTCACGTGCCTGCATCAACACTGGTGCTGGGTTTAGTCTGTATAAAGGTCAGTTCCTGATTGAGCAAGAAAATTTGGTTCCACTGTTCCAAACATGTGATTTATAAGGCTGAAGAATGGATGGCCAGGGGTCTGCCAACTCGAACGTGGTCCTAAGGGTTCGGTAAAGAGTGAAGGCTGGCAGAACAGCACAAACATTACAAAGCGAAGAAGACGGAGGCAAAAAAATTTGTCCTGTGGGACATCGTCTCCCTGGACGGGCGGCTGAAAGTTACAATCTTGCTCCCGTAGGGGATTCTTTCTAAGTGGTGGTGGTTACAGTGACCCATAGAGGGCACACAATTTGTTTGTATGCACGCTGATGAGGTGAATTGTTAGCTTGTGAGGAGTATAGCCAGTGTATGACAGGTCATCCATGTCTAGCATTTAAGAAGGTAATAGAGGAAAATGTATTAAATTAAAACATTTTAACATAAGCCAATGCTGCATTTAAGCACAAATGTCCTTCCCTGTATACCCAGTCATGTCATATATTTTTGTGCAAGCGTGAAATGATTATCAGTTGCAAATAGTGCTGGCTAAACCGGTTTGGCTGGATTGCATCCTGCTCTCAGTGAACCAAGGGTAAATATGTTGTTTTGCAGGACAAATCTGTGTGAGTTGAGGCAATGTGGTTCTGTACAAAGAGGGAAATGAACTCAAGCTGTGGTCTTCAGGAAATTCTCGGTCGGTTGTGCAATCACAAGTCCTTATCAGTAGATTTTGCTCAATGTTTAGTTCTGTTGATCATGACTGACCTTCAAACCCTTGACATGTTGTCAATGCTGAGATATGGGACAACTATCTATCAGAAGGAGGACTTTCACTTTGAAAAATTATACTAATGTTCAAATCATGGGTTTAATACGAAATTACTACTTTTATTAAATAAGGACACGTTAAGTTGATCTAACGTGACAGTGGAGATATTTTTAACGTTACAAAAGGTTCAAATAAATGCTGTTCTATGAAACTTTCTATCAGTTACATTTTAATTACAATTCAAAATGTATTCAAATACAATTAAAACGGTTACTTTTAAGTTGTAGTAAAAAGTATAAAAAAAAATTCTACTGTATTGTTTGATCAATTAAAATGTTGTCTTGGTGAGCATAGGAGACTTCCTTCTAAAACATTTTTTGAAAGGTAGAAGTGTATGTGTCCATGTGTTTAGCACCATGTGCTTATCAAATTTATGAATATATTGATATATCGAGCAAGGGGAAAATGAAATAGCTTGCTTGTGTAATAAAATGTACTGGTTCAGAGATATGTAGGTGTTGTTGCAGAACTGTTGTAGCCTCTGAACTGTACTAAATGAGACTCGTGGCCCTCCCGCTGAGGCTGTCTATTCCAGAGGCCAGCAAAAGGATGTTCCCAGCATTCCAGGAATTGAAACGTACAGGATCATACTGTACTGTGCCATACTTCTGCTGCTGTTATTGGTCACCGAACACGTGCCTCTGTCTCAAAATATCTCATGAGGTCTTTCAAAGTCACCTTTGAGTGCTGTGCATATGTGCTACATTATTTTTATATTCCCCGTGATGAGGTGCCAGCATGCTTGGCATAAATATTTTGACTGTCTTCACACTGCAATAGCCTGTCTATTGATGTTTGAACAGCATTCACCATCATGACTGCTTGCACTTTTGACTTAATGAGGTCATTTAATGATGGAACATATCTTTACATGAACCTTCACACCATGTCCTCACTAGGCCAGACGTGATAAAGCACCAAAGCTATTAATCACATTCCTTCCATGAGTTTTTATACCAAGCAGCAACAACTATGACCCACAAGACATTTTGATAGGCGATTGGTTTCTGTTTTAGTCTGAGAAGTCCCGTTAATAGTATAGCCTCCATATTGCTAGATTAAACATCAAATGTCTAGATGTGATTTTTGGCAGGATTTTACTTTCAGCGAGGACCAAATAATTAATAGATGCTGTAAACTTATGTTGCAACACAATGTTAAGGAAAGGGGTTTGATGTTAAAAAAATCCATCAATAGATTACTGCAAAGCATCAAAATTTAGGCTTCTTTTTCTGGGTGTGTTTTTGAGGATTGTTTGAGTTTGGCCTAGCCCTCCTCTGTAGCTCACATAATCAGGCTCTAATCTGACTTCCAGACGTGGGCTGGAATTCTATATGACCTGCCATCCTCTCGCTAATCTCACACGAGACCCCAGACCTGACGGAGAGCCCTGTTGGTCTCCTGCAGTGACCCCGTGTGTCTGACTTTCAGACTGAAAATACACAATCTTGCATTCATAACTGTTCTGTATTTTTATATTTTGTCTTATTAAGATTAAAAGTGAGTCGTATAATGGAAACACATGGCTTTTGATTTTTTGAAATTAAGGCATCTAAAGTACAACATACACATACGCTGTCATGCAAAAGTTAATAAATGCAATAAACGCATCAAATGTGATATATTTTGTATTATAAAATATCTTTACCATTTCAAATAAATGCTGTTCAGTTGACCTTTCTATTCATCACAGGATCCTGAAAAAATATTAAGTTGTACAACATTGATGATGATAATAACCAATTTATGATATTTAAGCACCAGGTCAGCATATAATAATCATTTAAACCACTCATCAAGGATCATGTGTCTTAAATACTGTCATAATATAATTTATCAAATACACTCACCTAAAGTATTATTAGGAACACCATACTAATACTGTGTTTGACCCCCTTTCGCCTTCAGAACTGCCTTAATTCTACGTGGCATTGATTCAACAAGGTGCTGAAAGCATTCTTTAGAAATGTTGGCCCATATTGATAGGATAGCATCTTGCAGTTGATGGAGATTTGTGGGATGCACATCCAGGGCACGAAGCTCCCATTCCACCACAATTGGCACTAAGGGGCCTAAAGTGTGCCAAGAAAACATCCCCCATACCATTACACCACCACCACCAGCCTGCACAGTGGTAACAAGGCATGATGGATCCATGTTCTCATTCTGTTTACGCCAAATTCTGACTCTACCATCTGAATGTCTCAACAGAAATCGAGACTCATCAGACCAGGCAACATTTTTCCAGTCTTCAGCTGTCCAATTTTGGTGAGCTCGTGCAAATTGTAGCCTCTTTTTCCTATTTGTAGTGAAGATGAGTGGTACCCGGTGGGGTCTTCTGCTGTTGTAGCCCATTCCGCCACAAGGTTGTGCGTGTTGTGGCTTCACAAATGCTTTGCTGCTAACCTCGGTTGTAACGAGTGGTTATTTCAGTCAAAGTTGCTCTTCTATCAGCTTGAATCAGTCGGCCCATTCTCCTCTGACCTCTAGCATCAACAAGGCATTTTCACCCACAGGACTGCCGCATACTGGATGTTTTTCCCTTTTCACACCATTCTTTGTAAACCCTAGAAATGGTTGTGTGTGAAAATCCCAGTAACTGAGCAGATTGTGAAATACTCAGACCGGCCCGTCTGGCACCAACAACCATGCCATGCTCAAAATTGCTTAAATCACCTTTCTTTCCCATTCTGACATTCAGTTTGGAGTTCAGGAGATTGTCTTGACTAGGACCACACACCTAAATGTATTGAAGCAACTGCCATGTGATTGCTTGATTAGATAATTGCATTAATGAGAAATTGAACAGGTGTTCCTAATAATCCTTTAGGTGAGTGTAAGGCCCAATCCCAATTCTGTTTTATACCCCTTCGCCTTCCCCTACCCCTACACCTACCTGTTCCCCTTGCCCCTTGAAACAGAGTGCCAAGGCGCAGGGGTGAAAATATTCCCCTAAGAAATGGGACACCACTACCATTACACGTCATCATACCCCGTTTTATTTATTATAATGTCCTGTGACATTTAACCAGTATGAACAGCAATGAAGTGAGTAGGCTATATCTAACAGAAATCAGGCGCGAGCACGTTTAACAAATTACTCACTCCCAACAGAGTTTTGCGCTGTATTTGGACTTAATAAAATGGCGCTCGTTTTCAGTTCAAAACATATGAGCCAGAGTTTCCTAAGATGATACAGAATTATACAGAAAATACTGGTGAAGCCGCTTTTCCATTGGACCAAACTGTTCTCTTTGTTTATTAACCGTTCCATTCCGTGCTGATCCGAGCCGGCCGGTACGGATATGGTTTCGTTATCTACTGTGGTGCTGCGATAATGTTCATATTTAAATACGTGTTATATGTAAAGTCAGTCGTTGCCTTGGTAACGCGAGAGTTTACAGACGATATGTGATGTAAATATCGACTGCGTTGTGAAGGATGACCAGATATATATTTTTAAACTATTATTAATATGTGTTCAAATCACCCAAATAGTGCGTTTAGCAAGCTACGGAGAAACGGCAGCCAGGTGACACGCAAGTGATCGATCCCGAGTGGCAACACACACACATTCTAGCAGCACGGTAGTCGGTGGAGGGAAACTCATCATACCCCTTCGTTCGAAGTGTGGTCCTGAAAAATCTTTGTTTGAAGGGCTATCTGGCCCTTCCCCTTACCCCTACCACTCCAGCTAAAAAAGAATCGAGACACCCCTACCCCTTCACGTGAACGCGCAAAACGAAGGGGAAGGGGAAAGAGAAGGGCTAAGGGGTAGAAATGGGATTGAGCCTAAATGCAGCATTGGCAAGCATAAGAGACTTATTTCAAAAACATAATTGAACTTACTGACCACAAGCTTTGGAACTGTAGCGTACTGTGCCATAGTCTTTAATCATAACCATGATTGCATTAATATATACAGAGGTTATCATAACAGGTTTTATAAATATAGACATATTAAAGCTACTGGAGCAATAACAGACTGTTTAATTCTAAAGGTGTACTCTCTCTAGGCATGGTTGCCTTGTTCACACTACATGCGTACCGTACGCACCCAAGCCCAACGAAACCGTGCTCTGGCCCACCTCTTGCAAGTGGACCAGGGCCAGCTAAACGAACCGTGCCCAGGCAATGTACAGAGCACTCACACTAGTCAACCGAACCAGAATTTGGGGGTCAAATGCGCCAGGGCATGGTTCAGATCGCCTAGTGTGAGTACACCCTGAGGGTAAGAGAGACCTGAAAAAAGTTAATGTGAAGCTAAATTATAATTGTTTTGCTCCCAGAAACCTTGCTTAACCTTGACTAATATGGACACTTTTAGTTTGCTACATAAACTTCTCTGTTTGCTTGCGTTCAGCAACTATTCAGCAAATGTAGTCACTGATTTTCACCATATGTGGTCTCTTGTTTTTGATCAGTGAAGGAAGAACATCACCTAAACAAAGCTTTTAAGATGTTGGCGTGTTGTGAGTAGCAGGTGGTGTGGGTATTACAGCTGAGTCATGCTAAACCCAGCAAATCAGACAGACTGCGTGCCATTTAAGCTTGGGCGAACACATACTGAAGCGTTTCAAGTGGACTAGAGTACAATGTTGCATTGAAGCATTTAAATTTTTTTTTTTTTCTATGTTTTCCCATCATGCTCCATAATAAACCTACATGGTTGTTTTATGAGGTGTTGAGCCAGTTCTGTTCTGTATTTACTCTACTTTTTCCTTTACACAGACCCATACAAGTCCCAGCTGTGTCCCCAGCAAACAAGGAAACTGTTTTTCCCCCCTCTCTCTAGCAGGAAAGTGATTATGGTACTTGATGATCTCTAGAGAGGGTCATTACATCCAACCAATCAGTGCACGCAGTGAGCATAACACTGCAAATCTGAATTACTCTAGGATTAAGGCTGGGTGGGATGACCCATCATGAATCTTATATTTTAAATCCCAGTAGCGGTGTATATATATCACAATATAGATATTTGTATTGAACGTTCAGTAGAAAAGTAATTTAAATGTTAAATAGCCATGTGGAAATGCCTATGTTTGGACAATCCAGTGATAGATAGATATAGAGATGGATGGATGTAAACACACACATTGGACTTATTTGACTAAATATATAACAAAATATTATATAATTTAGTTATTAAGTTAAATATGATTTATTAATCTTGTTTTAAAGTGTATATTCTGGGAAAGTGTTGACTTTTTGTTGAAAAAGTCACAAAACCACCTCTAAAATTGTGGTAGGATTTGTCATAATGACATATTTTATCTAATGTGAAGGCTTGCCATTTCCTTCATTCTGCCAGTCAGAAAGTGCGAGACTGTGTGTTCACGCATGCCTTTCTGAGGTGTGCACATCAACGTGCTTATTTGGTATTGTTTTTCTGGGTGTGTTTAAGAATTCCTTTAATGACTCCATAGCTAAGGAGTTATTTCACACCCTGCCCCCCTGAACATACTCAAACTGGAGAATCAGCTTCAGCATGTATTTACAACAGCAGCTCACAAAGACGCTTGCACTCTTCCCTTAGCAGTGTGTACAAGACTCGTTTGTCTCGTTGGTTTCTTTATGGGCCATTTAAGCCCAGAGAGAGCTCTATCTCAGGCCTTTTAGGCATAAAGTACCCTAACAGGAACGCTTGCTCTCTGTTCCACACGTTTTCACAGGAAGCAAGAGTGGTATGTTTGTTAGCCCTATGAATAGCACCCTTGAATATTTTCTGCTTTTAAAGCATTAAGGTGAAAAACTGTGGCAGTTTAATATGCACACATACTCTTGTAATGAGAGCGAACCGATCGCTGTCACACTTACAGAACGCCGTCTTGCTGGCAGGCATCAGAAGTAGGTTATTCATGCATTATAGATCCAGTTCTGGTTCTGGTTGGCTCCTCTCGTTGACGAAAGACACACTGTTAGCTCGTCTGCCTTTTAACTGTGACCTCTCTGTTCACAGGTTTACATGTCCATTGAAGTGTCCTAGATTTCCAGTGTTAGACTGATAGTTTGTCAAATATATTTAGGACTGTTAAAAGTCTGTTTTACTGTATTGCACAGTGGCCTTTGACCCTTAGATATGGCTAGGTATCTCTTTTATAGCGACTTGGCAGTGGAATCTTTTTTTCTTTGGTTAAATTAAATGAAAGGAAATATTTTATCATGTTGATCATTTAATGCTGATAATTTTGTATGAATTAATAAAACATTAAAAGTCATAACAATTATATTGTTGTTGATGATGATAAAATATTGTATCAAAAAGTAAATAAATATATATTTAATTATTCATAATATAAACTATAAAAATGTGTTCCATGTTTTTTTGCAGTTTTTATACTTTTATTGTATAAAATAGTTAAAAAATATATTTTAATTGGTAGATGTCACATTCAATCCATTCATCAAATCACAATTTCATTTCTTTTTTTTCACAAAAAAGAGAAATCATGATTTGACGAATGGATTGAATGTGACATCTACCAATTAAAATAATAATAAATATTTTTTTTTTACAAATAATAAAAAAACACTATATTATTTTTGAATCTTGAAGGCTTGTGCTGCTGAAATTCCTTGTTTGATGCAAAAATGCAGTTCGTCTTTCTGCTGTTCTGGTGATGTTGAATAGCTAAACTCAAGGCTGAATAAGTTTAGAAACCATTGAAGTGTGTCTATTTATGGACCTGCCTTAAAGCACTGCTGGGCTAAAGTTGGTGCAAGAACACAAAGCGTCTGTTTGTGATTTTTATTGACTGACTACACTACACCTAATTACAGAGTGATGTGGTTCAGATGCGTTCGCTGTTGAATCTTGTCTTCTGTCATCTGTGTGCGTATGCACTGTCAAAATGGCATTGAACGCACTGCAGCAGGACCCCTGCTGGCTGTCCACTGTAAGTGACGCTGACGCTCCAGCCCAGGGCCTTCAAGGTCATCTGTGTCTGTGCCTCTGCTCCAGTCAGACCTTGTTCTGTTGAGGACACCCTCCAGCTGTGTGTGTGTTCCAGTATCAGCCGAAGGAAAGGGGACGGTTCACAAAGCTGCTAGGGAATTAGTACCACGCTAATGCCACGTCAGCACTGATTACAGAGATGCTGATAGTCCCACTGCCCAAGTCTGATCTGCTTAAGAGAGGCTTGTTAACCTGTGCTACTAAACAACACCTCACACTTTCACCTTCTGCAACCCTTTCTCCTTCTATCTAATCTGTTTGTTCAGCAGTTTGGGACGCATCCTTTTGCTGCAGATTTGCTACAATGCAAAGCCGACTTGCTGTTTATTCAATGCAGGCTGCTTTGGGTCTTACTGTATTAGTGAGGACATTGCATAGACAGGGTAATGAAATTTTCTCTGGCCTGACCCAACACCTATGTACAAAACCGGTTTATAAGCCTTTTTAACCAGTGTGGACCAGTATAATGTATACAATATATAAGTGAGGACATTTGGCCCTCACAAGTATAGCCAAACCTCTACACAGGTGTGCGTTTGTGTATATCTGAGCAATGGCAGTACCTGAGAGAATGTGTTCCCCCTGATATTGTTAATAGTTTGTGTTGGTGATGTTTGCACACGCACCCTAGTGTGTTCAACATTGAATGTTTGATAGGTGAGCATATATATAACTCTCTTGGGGCTTATATATGCGCTGATTGTTGGTATAAGCACACGCTGTGCACTGAACGATAAATTGGAGCGAGTCAGCAGGGCTTTGCTTTTAACACACAAAGCGCTGAGAACATGCCATAAGCAAGGTCGTACCAATCAATGCAGTATTAATTAAATTGAGTGTGTGTGTTAGAGAGAGTACTTAAATGACCTTTTTATTTTGGCTCTGAGTGTGATGTCGGGGTTGATTGGGTCTTTGGGTCAGGATTGTTGACTAGTCATCTAACAACTGAGGTTTGAGCAGTGAGTTGAATATTTTAGTGCAATATTTATAGAGATGCATCTTTACCAAGAGGATTATATGCTAAAATGTAACCGAAATTAATTCTCTGTATTATTGACCTCTGCTTAATATGAAAGATAGAAACAAAATAAACTCTGAAACCTGACTTGTTTGCATTTGTGTTTTCAGTGCCTCTTTGCGAGGAGGGTGATGCATGAAAAGGAGGAAACGACAGAAAGAGAAGAGGAAGATGAGGAAGAGGAGAAGAGCTCTGATGAAGGCCTTCTGCTGCAGGCACACCACGCCATGGAGAGGATGGAGGAGTTCGTGCACAAGGTCAGAATCTCTTACGTTCATCTCTCTCACACGCACATTATTTCACAGCTGAGACCCAGCTCACACTCCATAAGCACAGATGTGTGCATAATCATTGAGTTTGTACGTCGAGGGTCATACGCTCTGATTAAACCAATGACATCAACGCACCTGACATGAGCTGAGTGCTCACAGCTGCTTTTGCACGAACATGCCACAGTCCACCAATACGGAAATCATCGCTGCCAAACCAGACGCCCATCTCCTGGCTCCAGCAGCCTCTCATCTTGATCTTGTATTCAGAGTCTGCCATATGCAGAGGAACAGAAACCGACTGAACAGATTAACTGAAAGCCGTCCTTTGTAGCATGTGCTGCAATGCTGTGCTCTATAAACCAGCTCAAGTTTAGTTTGCTTTTTGAGCCCCTTCTGCTTTAATGGCTCTTTCCTTCCTGTCTCCCTCTGGGGAAGAAGCCAAAGCTCTCTGCGTCGAAGAGCAAACAGTGCATGATCCAATCAGTGCCATTCACTATCAGCACTCAGGTAGTCTTGAAAGGAGCACTTCTAGGAACGCAGACTTTGAGAACGCATCTTGACAGATGACCGAAAGGCTCGTCTTGGAGTGTCAATCAAACAACCTGACCTAGATTCATTTGTTTTGTTTTATTTATTTAAAAGCGTCTTGATATGCACAGAGCTAAGAACACTTCTCAGCAGATGTAGACGTAGGCCTTTTTGTTCTCGACTGTAGTCACTGTATGTGCTGCACATAGGTGTAATCCTGTGGTCACGCCTGTGACTGGTATGATTGCACAGGAGTGGTTTTCGTCAGTCTTGTTTGGCAGAACAGTACTTGGAAACTAATGCTGCTTCTCAGCAGTGTCACCACAGCTGATGACAACCTAGTTTTATGGAAACCACACAAGAGAAAAAAAATCCGGATGCAGTTCACCATTTAAAAAATATATATTTAGATTTGATTATAAATAACAGATTTTATTTTCCTCTTTTGGACATGCAAAGTGCAGGCTGTGTGAGGAGAGTTAACTAACTTTGTTCAATGTAAAAGTACTTTTTCAGTCTTAGGAAAGAGACATACTCAGCCCAACTTTTCCTTATGCACACTTGTGTACATCATGGGTGCGCTTTACGTTACTTTACACAAGCTTGTGTACCTAGCTTTGCGCTAACATACTTCTGTGGAGTATTTCTGGCAATGTGTAATTTATGCTTGCCCCTTAACTCATAATTACTGTAATGCTTAACTCTTGCTCTCGTTCTCTGTCACATACACGCATAGACCGTATAATTACTTTCTGAAGTTAAATGAAAGGGCTTTTCTCATGCCAACCAGCAATGCTGACCTGAGCTTAGCATGATATGTTATCTTTTCAAAACTGCAGGGTTGCTTGAGGGCTTACAGTGACTCTTTTAATTTTGTGTCTTTAGATGTGGGAGGGCAGATGGCGTGTCATTCCTCATGATGTCCTCCCTGATTGGCTGAAAGATAATGACTTCCTGTTGCATGGGCACCGGCCACCCATGCCATCCTTCAGAGCCTGCTTCAAGAGCATCTTCAGAATCCACACGGAAACTGGCAACATTTGGACACATCTTCTGGGTACACACAAAACATTTATTTACTTGCTATTATGGATAAATAGATAAAATGACATTTAAATTAAATGGAAGTACATCAGCACAGTAAGCACTCCCTTTCAGCATAGTCTGACTCTGTGCTGCCACCTAGAGAAATGTAAGCATACTTCACACAGTTTGGGGAAAAGTAGGGGATGGGTGGAAGGTGATTCTAAACATAATAGACTCTTGACCTAGATAATGGTATTGATCATGAGGTAAGATGGTAATGTGCAGCTATTGATCTTCTACACCTTTGGACTCGTGATATGACTGAGCCATAATAGACAAAGGAGATTTTGGTGTTTGATGTTGGTCTACTAGTAACCGCAAAGCTTTCTGATGTGCTTTTGAGTTGTTCGATTTTACTCTTTGTACTTTTAGTACATTTATTGATTTGTAGTATTGACCTGTAGTGGGGAGGGGCCTCTGTTTAACTTAATATATGATAAAAATAACGTCAACATTCATCTGCACATAGATTTTTTACACTAACCATTATTTTTCCCTTGTGTCTTTCAGGCTGCCTGTTCTTTCTCTGTCTGGGCATCGTGTACATGTTCAGACCCAATATGTCGTTCGTGGCACCATTCCAAGAGAAGATTGTCATTGGTATGTTCTTCCTGGGAGCCATTCTCTGCCTCTCCTTCTCCTGGCTCTTTCACACAGTCTACTGCCACTCGGAGGGGGTGTCCCGCGTCTTCTCAAAGTAAGAACACTCACTCCAAACTATCCTTATTATAGGGTTCCCACTGTCATGGAAAACCAGAAAATATCTGGGGAAAATTCTAGAATTGTGGGTAACACTTAATGATAAGATTCAGTATTTTAATATTAGTTGATGCACTGCGATCATCATTTATTAATTTTGGCTAATGTTAAAGATATAGTCCATTTTATTCCATAATGCACCACTAATGTAATATACAGTGACGAAAATAAGTATTTGAACACCCTGCTATTTTGCAAGTTCTCCCTCTTGGAAATCATGGAGGGGTCTGAAATTGTCATCGTAGGTGCATGTCCACTGTGAGAGACATAATTTAAAAAAAATCCAGAAATCACAATATATGATTTTTTAACTTTTTTTGTATGATACAGCTGCAAATAAGTATTTGAACACCTGTCTATCAGCTAGAATTCTGACCCTTTTAGTCTGCCTTTAAAATGTCCACCTCCACTCCATTTATTATCCTAAATTAGATGCACCTGTTTGAGGTCGTTAGCTGCATAAAGACACCTGTCCACCCCATACAATCAGTAAGAATTCAACTACTAACATGGCCAAGACCAAAGAGCTGTCCAAAGACACTAGAGACAAAATTGTACACTAGAGGGCTACGGGGAAATTGCCAAGCAGCTTGGTGAAAAAAGGTCCACTGTTATTTTATTTTTTTTAGATTATGTCTCACAGTGGACATGCACCTACGATGACAATTTCAGACCCCTCCATGGTTTCTAAGTGGGAAAACTTGCAAAATAGCAGGGTGTTCAAATACTTTTCCTCACTGTATGATTTTAATGTTAAAAATAGTATATGTAAGGATTAATCTTAACTAATATTAATTCTGTAAAAGTACTGAATTGTATATTTTTCATATATGTATGAATGAATCTCTCAGCCCCCACTTTCCTCATTCACTCCTATCACAGGTTAGACTATTCGGGCATCGCGTTCCTGATCATGGGCAGTTTTGTACCGTGGCTGTATTACTCCTTTTACTGCTCCCCTCAGCCCTGTTTCATATACCTGATAGTGGTGTGTATCCTGGGGGTCGCTGCCATCACAGTCTCACAGTGTGATTTCTTCGCCACGCCACAGTACCGTGGAGTCAGGGCCGGTAAGATGCTGTCTCATTCTGTTGTTTAAGAACAAAGTAGACTGACTGGTCATCTTCTGATTTTTAATGGGTTTAGCTGCTTTATGATCAGAGTACAGTTTACTTCTAATCCTGCCCTAACACACCATAATCCAGGGGTGTCCAATCCTGCTTCTGGAGGGCCACTGTCCAGCAGAGTTTAGCTCCAACCCCAATGAAACAGCTAATCAAGGCATACTAGAAACTTCCAGCAGGTGTGTTGAGGCAAGCTGGAGCTAAACTCTGCAGGACAGCGCCCTCCAGGACTGAGTTTGGACACTCTGGCCATTACCTCTAGGAGCAGTATAAGCCAAAACATCTAATTGTTATTGTGGAGGTCCAGAAGTCAAGTCACCTTTTATATAGTTGATACAATACAGATTGTTTCAAAGCAGCTTTACTGGGATAACAGGAAAATTATGCACTTTGTCTGTTCAGCTGAAGTAAGTGCAGTGTTGATTCAGTTCCGTTGTAACGATCATCAATTGTTAAATTAGTTAATTTCATCTATAAAGCAGTTCTTCAAAAAATTGTCATCCAGCTCAGTTTTCATACAACAGCGTCAGTACAGTTAGCTTCAGAATCGGTAGCATTTAAATATTCATCCAGTTCCTTTTGCTTGAAGATCGATTCATCACGCTGGTACGGAGCCGAAGCTGGCCGTAGGTTCTGTGCAGAGGACCTGTCTGGTTCTTGTGGTCTCTGCTGAGGATCTGTGCCGATGGCTGTCGTGTCGACAAGGCCTTCACAGGGGATTGTCTAGTAGACACGGTCTCTCTGACATTCAGGGCTGTGTTTTGGTCGTATCTAGGTGCGGGTCCACCATTTGACCTGGATATGGACTGGATCCGGCTGACTACGGTAACCTCAGGATAAGGATAAGAGACAGACAGACATTAGCATAGATGCCATTCTTCTTATGATGTAACAAGTACATTGGGTGTTATAGGAAGTGTTCCTGGTTCCGATTGACCAAATTTATACAGCATAAAAATCATTTAACCGGGCTAATATGGTCATACTTCCTGACTCCAGTAAGAACTAGAGCTGCTGCGTTTTGGACCAGATGGAGTTTGTTTATTAAGCGCACAGGTCAACCACCCAGTACAGCATTACAATAATCTAGCCTTGAGGTCATGAATGCATTAACTGACTTTTCTGCATTTGTCATTGAGAGCATTTGTTGTAATTTAGATATATTTTTAAGATGGAAAATCCGGTCTTACAGATGCTAGAAATGTGTGGCTTTAAAATGAAAGATTGGTATCAAAGAGCACACCCAGGTTCCTAACTGAAGACAAAGACTTGACAGAGCAGCCAAGTGTCAGACTGTATTCTAGGTTATTACGTGCTGAGGTTTTTGGTCCGATAATTAGAATTTGTTTTTTCGTCAGGGCGTGAAGAAATGTATAGAGCTGTGTGTATTTACTTCTAGTAATATTGCATTACTAGAAGTCTCTAGTAATGCAATATAAATAGTTAAATTAATTCCTGCTGTCTTGTGTGTCTCAGGTGTGTTTGTGGGTCTGGGTCTCAGTGGAGTCGTTCCCACGCTGCACTTTATGATCTCAGAGGGCTTCCTGAGGGCCACCACCATGGGTCAGATGGGCTGGCTGTTCCTCATGGCCGTCCTGTACATCACCGGAGCCTGCCTGTACGCCGCGCGCATACCAGAGAGATTCTTCCCCGGCAAGTGTGATATCTGGGTGAGTTGATGTCCCTGAAATCCCTGAAACAGAATGCCTTGTATTTAAAGTCTAATCCGTCATTATTTTGTTCTTTTTCAGTTCCACTCCCATCAGCTGTTCCATATCCTGGTGGTGGCAGGTGCATTTGTGCACTTCCACGGTGTGTCCAACCTGCAAGAGTTTCGCTACACAGCTGGCGGAGGCTGTACGGAGGAGGGTGGTGTGTGAGCCTTGTGTCCTGCGGTGCTTGAAACGCACCACTAGAGGGAGACAATGTTCCTCTTACCTTTGCCGCCATATAAACAGCTCTGTTCCTCATGCCCATGAGGGCTAAACCTAAGAGGACAGCACTGAATGACGAAGCGACCCACCTTTTATTATTATAATATTATTTTTCTCTTTCCGTTTGTTTGTTCTCTATTTTGCCCCCTTAAATAAAATGCATAATGGGATATGGTGGACACAGGTCGAGGATGGCAATTTGTGATTCCTATGATCAAACATTTAGGAAGAGGAGACTTTTTGGCTTGGTCTGATGCTGTTCGGATGGTCTATTGCGTTTTTTTTTTCTTGGTACAAGAAAAAGCGTTGAACAGACAACTCAAAAAAAAAAAAAAAAAACCTTGTGTGAATGTTTCTTGGGGTGGGCAGTTAGCCATTTTAAACTTTCTCATGTAAATAAGATTTCTAAAATTTGGGTTATATAGATTTGTACGAAAATAAAGTTATAAAATGTTTTTTTAAAAAATACATTATATCATTATTTTGTTTAACGGAGGGAAAAGAGAGAAAAGTGTTATTCTAGGGTAAGAGACCAGATCAGTAAAAAGCCACTGTGTTTAGGTGGACCGATGAAGTGTCAGGCGGAAGCGGCTTTCCAGATGCCTCAGTGTGCTGTCATCTTAAGCACGGCTGGTAAAAGCTATTTTTAAAAAAATGCACCTGTAGGACACCCGATGGAGCCGTCCGCGATTCAGCGCTCATGTACTCCACCGGCCTTCATATCTCTTGTCAGTGATGTTTCCTTCAACACTCAGAAGGCCGGTTTTCCAATCTTCAGTTACTTACTCTCTTTCTCTCTCTGTTCTGTCGTTTTATTCATCTTGGTGGATTTTGATTCAACCTGGTTTGGAAAAAATAAAAATAGATGAGAAATTTGCTGTTGCAAAGTACACAAAATCATACTCGAGCAGTGCAAGGATGCATTCATTGTGTAGTGTTCTGTGTATCACCATCTGTACATGATATAATTTATTAAAGAGGTTTCATGGAAACATTACGAGCTGTAATTTTCCACATTTAAACAAGGGCAATGTTTGTTTTTTCAGAGATTTTTACATGGATATTTATTTTAATTTTAAAATAAATTTAAAAAAATTAAAACACTCATGACAGTTGTGGTTTGTTTTTCTTTCTACTCTGGTTAATTTGTGCAGCACCAAATTACCTATTTTAAATCACATTATAATAAACATTTTACTAGTGCTTTCAAAAGTGTGTATTTTTCCCTGTCTACATGCCAGGATAGTTGCTAGACTTCAGCACTCCCAATATTGTCATTATAGCAATGTCCTGTCACTAGAGTAATCCGTCACATGACATTTGCAGCTCAGGTGATTGGCTCAAAGCAACCTGGCAGAAGAACTGGTACACCTGGAAAGGCTCTACTAATGAGTTGAACAGTCATGATTTAAAAATAAAATGCTCAAGTAGCCCAACCAAAATAAGTCGAAAGTGTACCTACATCTCTTTTACACAATGCATGCTATTTAACAAGTAGAACATTTGCATAAAGCTGATATTAGTTCTGCATGGATTCATTAAATGCTCTGCACTGAAATAATACACTACAGTCTGGTGGGAAAGCAGACTCGTTTTCTGCAATCTTTCATGTTGACGACCCTTACACGCATCACAATAGTTCAGACTCTGTGTAATTAGAGATGGCATCACCATGAGTTGTAATAAACCTTTGACTGTTTAAACAAATGCATACTAAAAGCAGTGTTTATACTGTTTGGTCAACCTATGAGTTGATTAAATAGTCTCTGCACATTAAACTGGCATTTTAAAATCAAGAAAATGACATCCACTATCAGAAACACTTAAAAGTTGATTCTTTCAACCATAGTATTCAAAGGGTTAACACTGTCCAAGGCACTTGACTTGAGGTTTGGTGGGGACTGACATCTCTAATGATATGCTCGTAATAAGTTGGAAAAGTAAATACCAAGTCTGGCTGGTAGGAGTGTCATTCGACTGCGCTCAATCAGGATCAAACCCAATAAGCAGTGAAGCATTTTAAGATGCTTCGAAGAATACATATGATAGATATTCCTTGGGACTCTATTTTCAGCCCCCATCCTAGAACAAACTCCTCCGTATCAGCCACAGGTGATATTTAGCAAACACATACACATCTTGAAAGCCAAATGTACAGTTGGCTAGTGCATCTGAAAGCACATCTACCCTGAAAATCTACTTTTTTGGTCTGCAAATCTTCCTTTGCTCTTGCCAAAATTATATACGATGGGGGAAAAATGACATAAAATGAGAATAATTTCAAAATCCATAGAAACGATTCAGGAGTAAAAATATTTATCACGCGTACATGTGCGAAAACCAGTGCAGTGTCTTTCGCTCCGCCTTGTTCTCCATATTTGGCATTGAACGCACCCAATAGAGACGGAGTACATTTAGGCCACGCCCACACCGGGGAAACCAATCCAACCCTCTCCATTGACTTTATGTTGCGGCACAGCTGCACTACTTCCTGAACTTCAGCCAGCTCCTTTGTTTCCTGTCTGCCATTATTGGACAAACTGATTAATCCAGGTGTGCCTGACCTCTGTAGTCACAACAACAATAATCAGACACACCTGGATTAATCAGTTTGTCCAATAATGGCAGACAGGAAACAAAGGAGCTGGCTGAAGTTCAGGAAGTAGTGCAGCTGAGCATAAAGCCAATTCTTGCTTCTAACAAAAGTCAGAACAATGCCTAAAAGCCGTGTGACAGGGTGTACAGCAAACAAGCTAAAAAACTTTAAATTACATTTACCATAAAAGCCAGCCTTTAAGGAGACAAAAGTGTAAAGCATTAGCAGGAAGAAGGGGTAAATTGTGGCATCCTGACACTCAGTATGCTTATGTGTGCCTCTCAGGTTCACATAGGGTGGTGAAATTATCCTTTGACATGTTTATTTGACATTTTTTAGCAGTACGTCCCCTTCCAGTGGGCATAATACTCAAAGTAATAAGACAATTGCCTGTTTTACTTTTGTCCTTAAATGCTCGTTTTTGGGGGGTTGACAGCTTATACAAACTTAATTCTGTGTTTTTAGCTTGTTTGCTGTACACCCTGTCACATAGAAGCTATTAGGCATTGTTCTGTTTTTTATTATAAGTCAGAAATCAATGACAAGGAGGCCGCAATACAAACAGGGTTGCCAGGTTTTCACAACAAAACCCGCCCAATTGCTACTCAAAACTAGCCCAAAACAAGCCCAATCTCGTTTCAGGGGGGCATCTCCAGTAAAAATCGCATTTGGGGGGTTAAATATGTGTTTTTTTGGCATGGTTGCCTACTAAAATTGGCATTCCCGGGGCTAAATATCATATAATTGGGGTCGCTTCAACCCGCGGACATGAAAAACAGGGAAAACCGCGGACTTGGCAACACTGAATACAAAGTCAATGGAGACGGTTATGTTGTTTCCCCCACCGGTGGGCGTGGTTTTCAGATGATGACGCGTGTCGCGCTGTCTCTATGCACAACGCTTGTAAACAAACACAGGCCTCCTCACGTGCGCGCCAGATTTGAAACGAGGAGAATATTTTAGTGCAAAACATACGTTTTTACTCTCGCAAAGTAAACGACTCACTTCAGAAAACTTGGAATAACCTATACGAATCATATGGACTACTTTGATTGAGTTCTGGAGCTTGATACTTACAACGATCATTCCTCGTCCTTGTTTTTCCACGAAAGAAAACCTCATCGCGGTGAGCGACATGAAGGTGAGTGTACAATTACATTTGTAAGCTGCTGGACGTTTTGTATCAACAAAATTGATAAATAATGTGTACGTAGAAACAGGGCAAGATAAGGGAAACACTGCACAAATGCTCTTCTTATTTAGTATTTTTGTCTTGTTTCTAGTCTAAATATCTAAAAATTCTTAAACCAAGATGCATTTACTAGATAAGTAAAATTATATTTTTTCTTAAGTGAGTTTATGCTTAAAACAAGCTAAATTATCTGCCAATGGGGGGAGAAAAAATAATCTTGTTTCTGATTGAAATCTTGTTTCTTGTTTCTGTCCCAAACAGAAATAAGATCATTTTTCTCACCCCATTTGGCAGATAATTGTGCTAGTTTTAAGCTAAAACTCACTTCATTTTGATTTTTTTCCACCAGAAAACAAGGAAAAAATTATCTAATGTCATTTTACTAGTAAATACATCTTGATTTAAGAATTTTTTGATGTTTGGACTGGACACAAGAAAAAATTACTTAATAAGAAGAGCATTTTTTGCAGTGTAAAGACAGAGGTAAAGTGGTGTAATGAATGAACAGTTTATTTATTTGCATAGTAGTAAAATACTAATGTACGCTAATTAATTCCAGTTTTACCTTAAACTATATGCAAGCAGCTGTTCTGGGTTCTCCAGTGGCCACAGACAGTGGATTTTGTCAAAAAGAATCATATCTGTTTTTTTAAACGCATGCAATATCACTTTTTTAATAGCCTAATGTTTTTACTCTCCAGTTGTGCAGTTTAAAGGGGACATATGGACATTTTAAAATGTATTTGCCAAAATTAGTAATGATATTTATATACAGGTTTATTTAAAATGGCAACATTTTATGTAAATTTCACATTAAATATCTAAATTTCTCAGTTTAATTCATGGTGAAAACATGAATGTGCATATTAGTGGAAGTTTGCTGCCATCTACTGGAAAACAAACACTTTTGCTAGTTCTCAATAGTTTGTGCATGATGCAATTACTTGTTATTTGTGTTTAGGCTGTAATGTGGCGTAGGTGCTATTTTTGTATAGTTTAACTATCATCAGCCTTTAAAAAAAATTAAATAATAATAATATCATGAACATAATGACGGGGTAGAATGGACTAGACATCATATAAAACAATAAAAATAAAACGGACGGAAAACATGTAGTGCTTAACCTTGATACAAGGGGCACCAAGTAAAATCTTGCCTAGGGCAGCAAATTGGTCAGGGCCGGCCCTGCGTAGAAATAAAACGAAGAAGCAGATCATTCCTCCAAAGGCACAAATGCTTCTTGAAGCTTCGAAATGAATCTTTTGATTCGAATCAGTGAATCGGAACGCGTATCAATGTTAAATCTGTTAAACGTTTGATGGTTCGCCGCTAGGGGGAATTCATCTTGTGAACCACGAACCAGTTTCTAATGATGGTTTAACTGATCGCTGTACGTTTTGTAGTGTTTTCGTTCAAAAAGGTAAATATTTAATCATCTAAAATTGGCCTGATTAGCCACGCCCTCTCAAAAAAACACAAAACAAGCAATACAAATGATACACACGCTCCCTATAATTTTAAAATCATTTTTAAATTATAGATAATAAACGACTATTTAATGAAAACCTTTGCATTACACTGTTTTGACCAGCAGGTGTCGGGGTGCTTCGAGCGCTTCGGAAGAGTGAATCATTTTTGGAAAAGAATTGGTTCAATTGAATCGGGGTTTCAAAAATCTTAGTTTCTCCCATCGCTACGTGCTTTTTCCCTTATATTAGAGAGTGGGAAGTCAAATTAAGTTCTTTAAATTTTGTATTAATAAGTAGCCTTACACATTACTTAATTAATAAATATCATGCATGACGTTTTAAGGGGGATTATAACTAGATATAATTAAACAATGTCACACAAAGACACGTTTTTTTTTCTCAAAATGCCTTTAGAAAGATCACCATTTTATTTTTACACAGAGATTGGAAGGTCTGCTAGTAAAATCTGTTGACTTAAGTATTATTTGTTGCATTATATGCAAAAAAGAAAATGATTTTTGAGAATGAGAAAATGTTTGATCTGTGTTTGCATGTCCGCAACTCAAGAAGTATTAAAGCTATCTTAATATCCTTTTAGACTCTCTGATTCTTTCTTCATTTTTAAGGCCCTATATCGTCCAATCCCAGAGATGATAGAGATCGTAATGCGGCTCCATGAGTAAATTGGTTAATTGTACACACATTTAGTTGTTGAAAACCAAATGTGGGTCTCTTTGCATACAGTTGATACTTTTTTCTTTTAAAAAGGAATGTCTGAAGAATAAATAATGTTGAAACTAAATGCATCTCATTTTTATTTTATCATCACAACTGCATACCTGTCTGAGTGCCATACATATTCCTTTTCCAACGGTTGCATAAAGATATTAAAGAGTCTCATTCTTAATGAACTTTTTCTTTTTTAATCTTCATTTTGGTTATATGAACCTAGGAGGCAGGCAAAGGCTAGAACTAAAATGTTTAATAAAGTTATTATTTTTGTATGTTTCTGCGCACAAAAAGTATTCTCGTCGCTTCATAACATTAAGGTTGAACCACTGGAGTCACATGGACTATTTTAACGATGTCTTTACTTATCTTTCTGGACCTTGAAAGTTGCCAGAAGGGTCAGGAAGAGGTCAGATTTCATCAGAAATATCTTCATTTGTGTTCCGAAGATGAACGAAAGTCTTACAGGTTTGGAACGACATGAGGGTGAGTAAATAATGAAATGACAGAATTTTCGCTTTTGGGTGAACTACCCTTTTAAGATCTCCATATCTCTGGAATTAAACCATATAGGGCCTTTATAATGAAGATACCAAAACAAATGTTTGTTAGAAAAACGAAATCTAGAAGGATATTAAGATATCTTTAATACTTCTTGAGTTACAGGCATGCAAAATTGGGGCAAAAAACACAAGAAGTGCTTTTCCCCCCATTTTGAACGGTCACCGTTGGCATATAATGCAACAAATATTACTAAAGTCAACAGATTTTACTAACAGACCTTCCAATCTCTGCGTAAAAATGAAATAATGACGCTGCCATCATTACTTTGCACATCTAAAGATACTTTGAATTACTCAGTAAATGTACATCCATTATGTTTAATATGTTGGCTTTCAGAAAAAAATATTAACAAAATAAAAAATTTGAGCCAGCAAGTTTCCAAAATTTGGTTGGTTTGACACAGAATGACCAATATTGTACCTTGCATCTGCACAAAATGACCTTAACACACAAGTGAACTTGAGTTTTGCTAGTCAGAATGTGTAACTTCTAAACGCGTCCGAAGAACAAAAACATATGAATTTTACAACATTGGAGTTGCAAAATTCCAGGAAACTTTCCGTGGGAATTAATGGGAATAAACAGAGTTTGCAAAATTGCAGGTTAGCCTATAACAGGGAACATAAATGCAGTTGAAACAAATCTTGCAGCATAATCTTAGTTACAACCAACCAGATTTAATGCACTTTCAGTTCAATTTCACGTTCCTCAATCTCATACACACAGCACACCATTTAAAAAAAAAAAAAAATGTACAGAAGTTTACATACACTTTGTGTGTGTCATAGGGGTGGGCGATATAGCCTCAAAATTATATCACGATATTTCAAGAATATTTGCGATAACAATATTTATGACGATATAGAAAAAAAATATATGGAACAAAGTTTTATTGGTTATTGCAGCTGGTAGGCAGCAGCATGTATTAGTGCAAAACCATAACATAACATTTTAGTTTAACAATAACTAAATGTAATTTATGCCATGGTCTGTCTGAATATTTGATTCTGATTGGCTGGAAGGTGTGCAATTAAATCGTTTAATGCACAGGTAGTTCCAAGTCAGATGAATCCTCCTATATTAATGCACTGTTTTAATTTCAGGTGTGTTTAGACGGAGCACTGTAATCGGTTTAAAAGTCTGAAAGTCCCAATGAAAATGCTGCATATAAACACTGCTTTCATAAAGGATACACTAATATTTCTGAAGTGTAAAACTTATTATTTTGTAACAAGTTATGAAGTTAATGATGTTGGAATAATGACACAGACATAGCCTGGCTACGCCATCTCATCTGACAGCGTTTGTCCCAGGCACTTTCTACTTCAACTGCGCCTGACAGAAGAATGTATTTTTCTGAGGTGTTTCTTTCAGCAACACCAGATCGGTTTAAATAACGTCTTGTGTAAACTGTCCACAGAATCGTTCAATCGGAATGATTTTAATCTGAATGACATAAAAGTGTGCATGTAAACGGGGCTATTGAAGCGCGCGCGCGTCACTCGCATTCAGAGAGCAGAGATCGCGCTGAAACTATTAAGAGATCGCGCTGAAACTAATAGCACAGAAACTATTAACGCTGCCCGTGACTTTTATCAATAAAATAGCTAAGTTACTGGATCACTACATTATATTTCTCAGCAACGATGGGGTTACATCGCTATTTTTCAGTAATAAACCCACATCTTCGTTAAGAGAGATGCTGAACAGACGCAGTCACACAGGTACGAATATATCTCTCTCTCTCTCTCTCTCTCTCTCTCTCTCTCTCTCTCTCTCTCTCTCTCTCTCTCTCTCTCTCTCTCTCTCTCTCTCTCTCTCTCTCTCTCTCTCTCTCTCTCTCTCTCTCTCTCTCTCTCTCTCTCTCTCTCTCTCTCTCTCATATTAATCCAAATAAATGCTATTTGTATCAGACTGTAAACATGTTTTTTTCTGCTGTAAAGTTGGGCATTTTAACATGAGGCTCAATGAGATTCTGCTCCCTTGTGGAGCCTGTCCCTAGCGGCCAGTCGATGAATTGCAGTTTAAGTCACTTCCGTACAGACTTGGTCTAGCTGGGGGCGTGGTGTGGGGGCGGAGTCGACATGGGGGAAAACAGTCCATTCCCCCACAATGTAAATGCATGGGGTTAACCCAGTTTAGCCTGTGTAGAGTCACTTTTGCCGCTCGACAGAGCAAGATATATAGAAAAACTGAGCCGTATTGGGTCAGATTGTCCGTACAGTATCTGTGACTGATAAACGACCCAACGGAATCATTGGCCAGAGGTGACATTTTCTCATCAAAAAAAACACATGCTGCTCCACCAACCCCCGTACATACAGTGAGGAAAATAAGTATTTGAACACCCTGCTATTTTGCAAGTTCTCCCACTTAGAAATCATGGAGGGGTCTGAAATTGTCATCGTAGGTGCATGTCGACTGTGAGAGACATAATCTAAAAAAAAAAACCATCCAGAAATCACAATATATGATTTTTTAAAACTATTTATTTGTATGATACAGCTGCAAAGAAGTATTTGAACACCTGAGAAAATCAATGTTAATATTTGGTACACTAGCCTTTGTTAGCAATTACAGAGGTCAAACGTTTCCTGTAGTTTTTCACCAGGTTTGCACACACTGCAGGAGGGATTTTGGCCCACTCCTCCACACAGATCTTCTCTAGATCAGTCAGGTTTCTGGCCTGTCGCTGAGAAACACAGAGTTTGAGCTCCCTCCAAAGATTCTCTATTGGGTTTAGGTCTGGAGACTGGCTAGGCCACGCCAGAACCTTGATATGCTTCTTACAGAGCCACTCCTTGGTTATCCTGGCTGTGTGCTTCGGGTCATTGTCATGTTGGAAGACCCAGCCTCGACCCATCTTCAATGCTCTAACTGAGGGAAGGAGGTTGTTCCCCAAAATCTCGCAATACATGGCCCAGGTCACCCTCTCCTTAATACAGTGCAGTCGCCCTGTCCCATGTGCAGAAAAACACCCCCAAAGCATGATGCTACCACCCCCATGCTTCACAGTAGGGATGGTGTTCTTGGGATGGTACTCATCATTCTTCTTCCTCCAAACACATTTAGTGGAATTATGACCAAAAAGTTCTATTTTGGTCTCATCTGACCACATGACTTTCTCCCATTACTCCTCTGGATCATCCAAATGGTCATTGGCAAACTTAAGACGGGCCTTGACATGTGCTGGTTTAAGCAGGGGAACCTTCTGTGCCATGCATGATTTCAAACCATGACGTCTTAGTGTATTACCAACAGTAACCTTGGAAACGGTGGTCCCAGCTCTTTTCAGGTCATTGACCAGCTCCTCCCGTGTAGTTCTGGGCTGATTTCTCACCTTTCTTAGGATCATTGAGACCCCACGAGGTGAGATCTTGCATGGAGCCCCAGTCCGAGGGAGATTGACAGTCATGTTTTGCTTCTTCCATTTTCTAATTATTGCTCAAACAGTGGACCTTTTTTCACCAAGCTGCTTGGCAATTTCCCTGTAGCCCTTTCCAGCCTTGTGGAGGTGTACAATTTTGTCTCTAGTGTCTTTGGACAGCTCTTTGGTCTTGGCCATGTTAGTAGTTGGATTCTTACTGATTGTATGGGGTGGACAAGTGTCTTTATGCAGCTAACGACCTCAAACAGGTGCATCTAATTTAAGATAATACATGGAGTGGAGGTGGACAATTTAAAGGCAGACTAACAGGTCTTTGAGGGTCAGAATTCTAGCTGATAGACAGGTGTTCAAATACTTATTTGCAGCTGTATCATACAAATAAATAGTTAAAAAATCATATATTATATACATCTCTACACTGGTTACCTATTAAGTTCCGTATCAATTACAAATTATTGCTACTGACCTATAAAGCCCTAAATGGTTTAGCTCCAGTGTATCTAACGGATCTTCTATCGCCCTACAACCCATCGCGCTCTTTAAGGTCACTAAACTCTAGGCTTCTGGTCATTCCTAGGATATCCAAGTCCACTAAAGGAGGGAGGGCTTTTTCACATTTGGCTCCTAAACTCTGGAATAGTCTTCCTGATATTGTCCGAGGTTCAGACTCGCTGTCCCAGTTTAAAACTAGATTAAAGACACATCTCTTTAGCCAAGCATTCACATTATAATTACCTTTTATACTACAGTTAAATCGGAACAACAGCATTAATATAATATTCTGAACAGCAGCTACGCTAATTATTTCCCATCTGCTTTTCTGTTGTTATCTCGGGACACTAGTCCCGAGGTAAATAGTTCGTCAGCTCCGGTTGGTATCCAGCCTCTCATGAAGACTTTGGATGCCCCAACACCTGTGGTGAGACGACTCCACGCCTGTGAAGAGACGACTCAACGCCAGCGTTGTTATGGCCTAAATTAATACACGACTGATTATCTTTTTCGAACATTGTTCTTTAACATTTTTTTTTTAACATTTTTTATACTGTTCATCTATGAAATGCACTTTCTGTAAAGCTGCTTTGAAACAATGTGTATTGTGAAAAGCGCTATACAAATAAATTTGAATTGAATTGAATTGAATATTGTGATTTCTGGATTTTTTTTTTTTTTTTTAGATGATGTCTCTAACAGTGGACATGCACCTACGATGACAATTTCAGACCCCTCCATGATTTCCAAGTGGGAGAACTTGCAAAATAGCAGGGTGTTCAAATACTTATTTTCCTCACTGTATATACAGGTATGACATGCCTACTTCATAAATCACCAGTCTTTCGATGAAGACATTAATTCAGTGTTCCAGACTTTAATGGATTTAAGTATGCATTTGTAACGAGGACTCAGGTGGATTGGGATCCATTTGCTGTTTATTTACATTAGACAAACTCACAGTGAAAACAGGCAGGGGTAAGTAATCCAGGAATAACAGCAGTATCACAGACAAGGCATAAATCGTGGTCATAACAGGCAAGGGTCAGGGCAGGCAGCAAACAGTCGAATGAACAGAGTCCAGGCAAACACAGATCAAAGGCAGGCAGCAAGGGTGCAGAGTCGATATAACAGGCAGGGTCGTAATACAGGCAGATCAGGATATCAGTAGGTAAACGCTCAGAAATGTCGCCGGGGCAGAACAAGACTTTGCGGTGAGTGTGTGAGAGTTCAGAGTATAAATAGGCAGGATGATAAGGATCAGGTGTGCAGTAATTAGTCCCGGCATGTGGGAGCATGGGAAATGAAGTCCGTGAGAAGGAGTTAGTACTCTGGTGAGTGCGGCCTCTGATGGCCGACGGTGGGATCTTCACCAGCGATTGTGACAGCATTACATACATTTAACTTTTTAAAATGATCATAAAACATGGCTTGTGCCATGTCAGTGTCACATTATTATTAGAATTACTGACAATAGTGAAGTTTTTTTATTATAGCAACAGTCTTCATCAAAAGACTGGGTGATTTATGAAGTAGCCTAGCTATTATGTAGTGTAATATTTGTGGGAGCAGCTGCATTTTGACGAGAAAATGTACAAGTGTCGTACATATAAGGTGACTATCAGCTTGAAGCGCAAGCGTGATCCCAGCCCTTCCCATCATGAAATAAAGACGACTTTGGAATGTTTTGTACATTACTAACCTCACGCATTATGTGGCTATGTGATCGCTCATCGTGAAAAACATCGGCAACTTTTCGGGACTGCACCGAGCAAAAATAAATCGTAATCATTACAGAGAATAAAAATAAAGCATCTAACAAGGTCTACGTGCATTCATTCTAATGGCTTGTTTTCCCCCACGGCATATGGCGGATATGACGTTTTGTGGGCATTCCCAGTAATGCCGACCAAGTCTATTTGCTTCAAGAGAAACTGGGGGAGGTTGTCGCTTGATCAGGGCCTTTAGACAGAAACCCTGTTTATTAGCAACACCGGTGGCCATTAAGTGAACTGCATCCAGCACCTTATTGCTCACACTCGTAACATTCAAAAGACTGAAGGCGATTCAAGGCCCTGTGATACTCACAGAAGTTTCGTTCTTTGCTTAGAAGTAAAAAGTTGGAAAGACCTTTGCAGCAAACATCCCGACGCCGTCCACGCTGATGACAGTGACGTTTAGATGAATATGCCAATAAATGTGCTGCACACATTGTGCACAAAAATGACCGGTGATAAAGCGACTGTTAAGAAAGCATTGGATCTAACATTACACTGTTATAATAGTTTGATTATAAAGTAGCCTATATTTGAGACTATAGATCTGGCTATGTCAGACTATAGTTTGAATGAATCCCTTTTCTTTGCATGACATGCTGACGTTACGGTGCAAAATTTCATGTGATTTTACCAGTGAGTCCTTCACATAAAAATAAGTCTACAGGCTTTCATAGATAACCTAGGAAGTCGGGAAAGGAGTTGTTTCGTTACAAGCTGTTCACACATTAGCAATACAAAAAGTGATTAAGCCCCTTTAAAATGTGTTCTGGGAAATTAAGCATCTTCTGTAGCTTCTGAAGGGCAGCACTAAATGGCAAAAATATGATCTTTAAACAAAATAAGAAAAATGAACATCCTGATGAAAGGAAGTTTCATCTCCTCCTAAGTGCATTGTGTTCCCTTTTTGGGTGTCAGTGCATGTTTACAGCTTTAGTAATAGTTCTGTATAATCCCTCAACTGTGAAAAGATGGATTTCAAAATCATACCGGAAAGGGTTCAAATATGCAGAAGATGCTGGAAAACCTAAGAATGTGCAGGACCTGGAGGATAACGAGGAACTCATTAACAACTATCACAAATCATCCACAGGGCTCTCAAGTTTTGAAGACAGGCAAGAGTGACATCTCCAACCCCCCACCCAAACACAACAATGCGGGTGTTGTTGTGTTTGGTAAGGATCACTGAACACAATTGGTGGGACGCCTGGCGCTCTTTTATTGATCGCCTTTTTTTCCGTATCATATATTTGAGTAATTATCATAAATTAGGTATCAATCGAAAGCTTACGAACTCAAAATTCATCCTGTGAAAACCATTTTGAAATCGGACGTTGCGTTACCATGGAAACGGTACTCTAAATTCTTCTAGCGGGCCCCACTAAATTCTTCTAAATGCCCCACTATTCCCCTAGTGGGCGGTGTCATATTTCATATTACAAAATGTATTTTAACTACTTTATAATCAAAGTCTTTTCTAATCTTGAGAAAACACATATCATCGGAAAGGTCTGGTGACTGGTATTTGGTGACTGTTTTGTTATGGAAGTGATATTTGGACAGAAATTTACAGGAAAATGCATCAAAAAAACTACCAATGGAATGTGGATGACACCCGGTGGCTATTTTTGGTACAGCGCCTAAACAAAAATATTTGTGATATCAACTTCAAATTTGGAACACAACTTGGTTAGACATATGGCTTTGATTTTATAGTAATTTTAGAGTAAAACATTTTTGTAAAATATAATTTATATAAAATCAAAAATATTTAGTACAGTTTTTCATTTACAGTCAATTTAAACTTCCATAACTTTTTCATACTTTCATATTTTGAATTGCTTTCAGTGTCTTCTTGAAAACAAGACCAGACTTAAATTTCCCTTTATTCATGTGTGTGTGTGTGTGTGTGTGAGTGAGAGTGAGAGTGAGAGTGAGAGTGAGAGTGAGAGTGAGAAGTGCTAATAAAATTATTAAGCCTGTTTGGAGAGAGAGATGTTTAATATGACAAATTGTCAGTCATCGTGTGATAACGAAAAAATAACTAGGCCTAGACTACTTTTGTTCTGAGCAGGTGTTGTCAGGCTGTAAAACTGTTGGCTAAGTTTTAGACACTCATGATAAACTGTCTGACACTGATTATCTGGGAAACATTCTCGAACAGCAGTCAAGTTGTCATTGTTTGTGTCAAACAAGTTGTGAATTCGTTGTAACATTAAAACAGGAGATCATGACTTACTCTGTGCTCAAAGTGATGCTCGGAGCTCCAGTGGTTTCTCTGTGGGTGAACGAGGATATGCTTTTTTTTTCTTCATTGGTTGTTGCGTTAAATCTTACCCAGATACAATAATGCTGTTTTCTGATTGGCTATTGTGTAGCCTCTTTCTTTCTTTTTTTTTTTTTGATTGGCTGCTTGATTCATGCTCATACATTTTGGGCGCTGCGGCATATTAAATATATGATGAATAATTTTTCTGCGTGAGAAAAACAATGTGTGGCGGGAGTGCGTGACAAAAGACCGAAATGAGTGACTGTCACGCTCAATGCGTGACACTTGAGAGCCCTGCATCCAGGAAACATTAGGATTTGAGGGTATGAACACTTTTGAATTGCATTTTTATGTATTATTTTGTCTTGTGGCATATCTGTAGGATAATCATGATCGGTTATGTGAAATAGCTTATTCAAGGCAATACTACATAAAGTCATCCCTATTATTTTGTTACAATTATTAACATTTTGCCGATTCTGCGAGGTGCATGTAAGGGCAAAACGGCATTCAGCATTTAAAGGAACTGTATGTAAGAAATGTATTTCAATTAATCATAAAATGGCCCTAATATGTCAATAGACATTAAGAAATCATGTTAATTTTAAATACTTATATCACTGACAACAGTTGTCCGGCCAAGATATTGTCATTTTAAAATTGAAGTTGCAGCCCTCAACTGATGTTGATGTTGACATGTTGTGTCATGCCTGAAGCGCCGCCCTCCACCTATGTACCAATCACGAAGTCAGTAGTGTTTCTGCATTCGGGTTGCCAGCTCTGCTAGTTACCACAGCTGCAGCTACAAACTTTTTGGATAAACAATGTCTAACTTTACGAAACCTAAACGACCTCGATATGAATCAGAAAAACGCAGTGTCCGAAATAAAACAAGGATTTGTATAGGAGATGCCTTTGAAAGATGGAGACGGCTGAAAACTGAGAAGAATTTGAAGACTGACGCCAACGTTGCTAATTTTCTCCTGGACAGGTAAGGTTCATCTATGTTTGGCTAACTTGTACTTAATGTAAATGGACATTTCAAATATTCACGACAGTCGAACAAAGTTGTGCATGTTCATGCAAAGTAACGTTAGGTTAGCGCAGATGGAGGAGGTGGGTCATTGAATTGAAAAGGTAACGTAAATTTTTGCGATTCATAATTACTTCACAAAACATCGCTCTTGAAGCATAAACATAATAAAAGGAAAGAAAAAAAACGTACTGTGTACGACTCGTCACTTGCCATTGAAAGCTCCGTGTAGCAGCCTACGTTCCCGCTGGATCCTGCAGCCTATCTCAACCTCGAGTCAGGGGGGAGGGGTAGAGGGATACACCGCACTACAGTAATTTGAAAGTGATTGCAGTACCAGTTTTGGCCACAGTCCTACATACAGCTCCTTTAATGTTTTTGACTAAAATTCACCCAAATATTTTTTATTATTGTCCCCAAAAGTTGTAGTCAGTCAGGAACCGACTATAAACATTAGAAAGTGAGATTTGATGCGTTTAATGTTCATTTGTACAAAGCCTTGAATGTTCAGAAGCTCGAATTTCGAACCTAAAGCGAACTTTAACGCGCGGAAACGCTTTGCATTTACAGAGACATTCGCATTCAAATAAAACAAAGCTATGTCCAGTAAGTTTGATAGGTTAAACTCTCTATTAAAGAAGTTGGGGAGCTCAATGAACGCTCGCGTTCACTCAGATTTGCTTACTAACTGTTGATTGAATCTGCAAACCGACGAAATGTTTAATTATGAATAAGCATGATAAACAATATTTCAAATAAATCACAGTAGATGTCTTACTCTTACCGCATCATTTTGAAGTTGATCTGGTCACTCGACAGGTAACGTTAGATGCATGCTGGATTCTGACGAACTCATGTTTTTGTTTTCAAATAAATGCTTTTTACATCGCACTCCTCTCATCTGGGACTGGCCACTTCGAGTTTTTTCGTTTATTAATCCTACGGTAATTTCACCTGCCTACACACTTAATTACACACTAATGATTGATGCAGTTTTCCACCCTCTCCACTAGGCGGCGTGAGCGGGCTTCACTTTCAGCACAATGCCTTGGACGCTGGATAGCAGTGGCCACAGCACTTTCAGCCCTTGTTTAATGACATGAGAGTCCAGATTGTGCAGATGACAGACTCCACACACTTTCCACACAAACACACTTTCCAGCTCAACAGCAACATCAACAGGCTTTTGATGGATGGATGCACTTATATGCGCTTCAAACTCAACGGACCCTGTCACTGCCATTTGTAAAACTTGGAAGCGTTAGGATATTTATTGATATAACTCTAATTGTGTTCATCAGAAAGAGGAAAGTCATTCACCTAGGATGGCTTGAGTGCGAGTAAATTATGGGGTTATTTTCATTTTATGAATTTCTTTCTTCTGCTAAACACAAAAGCAGATATTTTGAGGATTATATAGTAAACCAAACAGTCGATGGTCCCCATTGACTTCTATAGTAGGAATAAAAATACTATGGAAGTCAATGGGGACCATCAACTGTTTGGTTACTGACATTCGTCATAATATCTTCTTTTGTGTTTAGCAGAAGAAAGAAATTCACACAGGTTTGGAACAACTTGAGGTAAATGATGACACAATTTTAATTTTTTTGGGTGAACTATCCCCTTTGTGTTCTGGGCAAGTGAATCTGTGGCCAGTCGTAGGTGAGAGGGCTGAAATGTAATTTTCATAAGTTTGAAAACTATGATTTTTGTCAGGATCTGAGTCGGATCAGCCCTCATCTGATAGGGTAAGACTGATGGGATCAAATGTTCTGCTGAAAGGCAAAATATCTAAAATAGTTTTAGTTTGTGTCTGTGTCAAGTTTATTTGTTTTTATATATTTAAAGTGATGTTTATCGTTCATAGTTAGACAAATTATATAGGTACTAAATATTTAATGGTGTTTAAAGGCATATTTACTCATTAATATAGAAGGTGCACACATGATCAGATCAGTGTTTCAGCGCCGTCTTGTGGACGATAAGTGTATCTGCATTAATATATGAAAACAGCAGTGAGAGGAAAGAAATAAATCAAGGCTGTGTAATCCAGCTCCCGGTGAGCTTTTTTCCTGAGTTTAGCTCCAACCTCGTTAAAAACACCTGGAGCGGCTAATCAGGCAGGAGTGTTGGACCATGTGTTTCTAATTCATACAAAATCTATTTACTTGAATAAACTAAATATATTTACTGCTATCAGTTTGAGTTTGACATGTAGAGTTAATAAAGTTAATGAAAAATCTTAGGATTGTGTGTACACTTGGTATTTTTGGTATTAAATGTTTATGTATGTGAATGTCCTGAGTTCAGATCCTTCTACTGCTTATGTTATAATAATGGCCCAAGACCAAAACTGACCAAATAAAGCTCAGTGGCTTCAGACATAAAGCCCTGTGATTTAAACAAAGTGTCATGTGTTCAGATCCCTGTTGGTAATGTAATGCACCTTAATTTAAGACATAAATGACCTTGAAAACCACATAAAAACCTATCAAGACTCAGTGGCTCAGGTGATAAAAGGTTGTGTTTTAACCTTGGAGACCTAAGTTCAAATCCCTCTATTGCTAACATTAAATTGTTTGTATTATATCCAATAAAGTGGCCCAAACTCCAGCACTCAAGTGGCTAAACACACACTCTGGTGATAAGCCTGTGCTTGAGGTTTGGGTTCAAATCCCAACTGAAAGTTTATTGTAAAATCACAGGTCACACACAAGATAACAGTGAAGTATAAGTTCCTGCACATGTTGAGACGAGAGATCTGTGGCTCACAGGTATGAGCGCTGCCTCATGGGGCATTCAGAGGTTGCTGGTTTGATCCCAGTTGGGTCTCTGCGCTAGGAGTTCAACTCCCACTATTGCTGACTTTAAACTCTTCCCATTAGACAAGATGTCCTGAAAACCAGTCACTGTCACAAGATCCATGATGGGAGAGTGGATACACACACACTCTCTGAGGACGAGGCTGTGATGAAGACACGGGTTCAAGTCTCACTTTAACTGCTTTATTGGAAACTCTCAGGATAACAGTGAAGTATAAGTTCCTGCACATGTTGAGACAAGAGATCTGTGGCTCACCGGTGTGAGCGCTGCCTCACGGGTTCAGAGGTTGCTGGTTCGATCCCAGCCAGATCTCCGCGATAGGAGTGTGTGGTGTGAGTGGCGCGCACAAACGAGGGGGATACCAGTGCGGTCTCCCCCCGGAGCTTCCGGCACAATCTCCAGCAGGGGTTATACTTTTGGACACAACAAGAAAAAAAAAAACAAATTTAAAAAAAATGTTCAACCTCCGTCCCTTCCCCACCCGTTTAGGTTCCCATCATTTGCTTTATAAAGGTGTGACCCCTCAAAAAGAAACCGATGGGAACCTACATGTTCAGCCGTCAAACACACAATCACACATTATATACATTACCTGTCCATGAGCAGAAGGCCATCATTACAGCCGATGTCTGTCCACACGACTCTGAGCTCTGCTTCTGCTGGCCGGGTTTACGCTCCACAACACTTCACTGATCCTGTAGAGTCACACACACACACACACACACACACACACACACACA
Organism: Romanogobio albipinnatus; assembly: GCA_023566225.1. Classification (NCBI taxonomy): domain Eukaryota; kingdom Metazoa; phylum Chordata; class Actinopteri; order Cypriniformes; family Gobionidae; genus Romanogobio; species Romanogobio albipinnatus. Next base: position 50,543,953 of record CM042245.1, on the reverse strand, counting down.
CACACACACACACACACACACACACAGAATATCTAGAAAAAAAATAGAATTTTAAAAACTAGTCTAAAATTACATCTGTTATATATCAGTAATGCTGTATCAATCGTCTCGTTTTAGTTCTGATGATGATATTAATTCAATGACTGACAACATTATGAAAACACGGAATAAGAAATAAAAACTAAATTCCCATCCAAAGAATGCCAGACCAACAAAACATCAGAACAAGATTACAGAAATGATACACAATGAAAACCAAGCGCAATGTCAGCGCTCTTTACTTTGTTTCATGCTTGTAGTAATATTGAGACATGTTTCACTAAAGCACCATCTAAAGGCTGTGGGTGCGTCTCAATCAGCTCCCTAGATCAGTGGTCAGGGCACTGGTCAGGGGGTCAGCCCATTGCCTCATGTCCTGATGAGTGCCCTGACTACTGAACTAGGGAGCTGATTGAGACGCACCCTGTGTTTCCTCTCATATTCCAGTCATAACAGGAAGTAGAAAAGCCAGAAGCGGCAGGACAACATCAGAGCTCCACAAACTCCTGCTGACTCTCACATCAACCCAGAAACCACTGCAATAGCAACAGAGTCCTTCTTATTCCACTTTATAGTGTGAATATCAGAGGCGATTCATTCAGAGACTGAACAGGAAACTCTCGCGAGAGGTTTGCTCTATAGCGCGTGCAGGTCATTTGACGAGAGAAATTGACTTTATGGGGAAAGTTACTTACAGGTGAGTCGCGTGACACTCGGTCCTTCATCTTATCCGTCTGTGTGTCGGTTTTATTTGCAGTTTGTTCAGGAATATGTGCTGTTAAAGTCGCATTAAGAGCTGTCATCTCATCTGCAGGATCTGCGCGTGTTGTTGTGACTGTCATCGAGCGTCATGTTGTCAAGCAGCCGAAGAGTCCGACTGAAGGAGAAACCGCTTCTGCCGCCTAGAGGAGCGGAGGCGACACTGACCTTTACTGTCGCGTTATAGATCACATTCAGACTTTGAATCATGAAGCAGAAACATGTTTAAACCCATGTGGCCATCTTTTACAAAGACTGAGCCAGAGCCTCAGTTACTTCATACACACACATTAGACACAAGATCTGAGGCGCAGAAAATAATTGTTTGCCTTTGGTCTGGTCTTTCGTGTAAGTAAATGTATTTTATCAGAAGAACAAAGAGGACAGAAGAAAAATCCCATTTAAGTTTATTAGACTCGATTTGTAGTGTTTGTGGTGTAATTCACTCAAATCACCACAGGAGGGCAAACACTTTTATGTTTATCAAACCGCTTTTATAGTCATTGAAAAAGAGATTACAATGTATATAGATATGATGTCAAAATCTAAAAATAATAAAGCAGTTAAAACGATTAATATATGCTCCTCCTTGAACATTTTCTCAGAAAGTGAAAGTATTTAGTGGTGCTTACATGCAGAATATATTTTCTGTCTTAACATTGAATTATAATACAAATGTAATTATATGTATAATATATATTTATATGTAAACGGATTATTATGTACCCTCTCTCCTTTATTTTGTTTTATGTTATTTGTTTCTTGTTCTTTTATGTTGAGGCATGTGAAATGTGCTTTGTTATACAATGAGGACTTTGTACATGCTTTTTGTTGAAAATAAACATTAAAAAAAAACGTTTATGTTTATTATACTTGATTTGCAGTGTTTGTGGTGTAATTCACACAAATCGCCACAGGAGGGCAAACTTTTAGATCATCTGACTATTTGGCATATATATTTATTTAAAAAGATAGAACACAACAAAATGACACAGATACTGATACAGTTGACACAAAGAATAGCTTGAATGTATTATAACGTATATTTAGCGTATATATCAGTTCTCATATTTTATTGTCAAATGTCAAACAGAGTAGCTCTGGTTTAATCACAACTGAATAATAAATCTAAAGAAACACTTTGCCACACGTGTGTGTGTTTAAGATGAACTTTAAATCTAAAACATCATTGCCTCACAGGCTCTGTGGCGCAGCGGATAGTCGTCTCACTTTCAAACCTGACAGTCCTGGTTCAAATCCCACATTTGTTAAAGTTATTCCTCATTTAACACAAAGCTCTGGATAAAACCTGTTCAAACGCTCCTCATCTCTGCAGTCTCAGTGGCTCAGGAGAGAAAGAGTTGTGTTTCAATCGCAGCGTCCTGAGTTCAACTCCCACTATTGCTGACTTTAAACTCTTCCCATTAGACAAGATGTCCTGAAAACCAGTCCCTGTCACAAGATCCATGATGGGCGAGTGGATACACACACACACTCTCTGAGGACGAGGCTGTGATGAAGACATGGGTTCAAATCTCACTTTAACTGCTTTATTGGAAACTCTCAGGATAACAGTGAAGTATAAGTTCCTGCACATGTTGAGACAAGAGATCTGTGGCTCACAGGTATGAGCGCTGCCTCACGGGTTCAGAGGTTGCTGGTTCGATCCCAGCCAGATCTCCGCGATAAGAGTGTGTGGTGTGAGTGGTGCGCACAAACGAGGGGGATACCAGTGCGGTCTCCCCCCGGAGCTTCCGGCACAATCTCCAGCAGGGGTTATGCTTTTGGACACGAGGGAATAAAAAAATAAATAAGTTCATAAAAAAATTCAACCTCCGTCCCTTCCCCACCCGTTTAGGTTCCCATCATTTGCTTTATAAAGGGTTGACCCCTCAAAAAGAAACCGATGGGAACCTACATGTTCAGCCGTCAAACACACAATCACACATTATATACATTACCTGTCCATGAGCAGAAGGCCATCATTACAGCCGATGTCTGTCCACACGACTCTGAGCTCTGCTTCTGCTGGCCGGGTTTACGCTCCACAACACTTCACTGATCCTGTAGAGTCACACACACACACACACACACACACACACACACACACACACACACACACACACACACACACACACACACACACACACACACACACACACACACACACACACACACACACACACACACACACACACACACTGAATATCTAGAAAACAAATAGAATTTTTAAAACTAGTCTAAAATTACATCTGTTATATATCAGTAATGCTGTATCAATCGTCTCGTTTTAGTTCTGATGATGATATTAATTCAATGACTGACAAAATTATGAAAACACAGAATAAGAAATAAAAACTAAATTCCCATCCAAAGAATGCCAGACCTACAAAACATCAGAACAAGATTACAGAAATGATACACAATGAAAACCAAGCGCAATGTCAGCGCTCTTTACTTTGTTTCATGCTTGTAGTAATATTGAGACATGTTTCACTAAAGCACCATCTAAAGGCTGTGGGTGCGTCTCAATCAGCTCCCTAGATCAGTGGTCAGGGCACTGGTCAGGGGGTCAGCCCATTGCCTCATGTCCTGATGAGTGCCCTGACTACTGAACTAGGGAGCTGATTGAGACGCACCCTGTGTTTCCTCTCATATTCCAGTCATAACAGGAAGTAGAAAAGCCAGAAGCGGCAGGACAACATCAGAGCTCCACAAACTCCTGCTGACTCTCACATCAACCCAGAAACCACTGCAATAGCAACAGAGTCCTTCTTATTCCACTTTATAGTGTGAATATCAGAGGCGATTCATTCAGAGACTGAACAGGAAACTCTCGCGAGAGGTTTGCTCTATAGCGCGTGCAGGTCATTTGACGAGAGAAATTGACTTTATGGGGAAAGTTACTTACAGGTGAGTCGCGTGACACTCGGTCCTTCATCTTATCCGTCTGTGTGTCGGTTTTATTTGCAGTTTGTTCAGGAATATGTGCTGTTAAAGTCGCATTAAGAGCTGTCATCTCATCTGCAGGATCTGCGCGTGTTGTTGTGACTGTCATCGAGCGTCATGTTGTCAAGCAGCCGAAGAGTCCGACTGAAGGAGAAACCGCTTCTGCCGCCTAGAGGAGCGGAGGCGACACTGACCTTTACTGTCGCGTTACAGTGGAGAGATCACATTCAGACTTTGAATCATGAAGCAGAAACATGTTTAAACCCATGTGGCCATCTTTTACAAAGACTGAGCCAGAGCCTCAGTTACTTCATACACACACATTAGACACAAGATCTGAGGCGCAGAAAATAATTGTTTGCCTTTGGTCTGGACTTTCGTGTAAGTAAATGTATTTTATCAGAAGAACAAAGAGGACAGAAGAAAAATCCAATTTAAGTTTATTATAAGACTTGATTTGCAGTGTTTGTGGTGTAATTCACTCAAATCACCACAGGAGGGCAAACACTTTTAAGTTCATTAGACTCGATTTGCAGTGGCGCAATTCACCCCCACCAGAAGCCCAAGCTCAGCTGAGGAGCGACCGCTTGTGGTCCCATCACAGAGAGGCATGAAATCCCTTTCCAGAACATTTTCATTCAACGCTCCCGGCTGGTGGAACGATCTTCCCACCGCCACCCGAAACGCAGAATCATTGACAACATTCAAAAGACAGCAAAAAAAAATATTTCTTTTCCTCTTTCTTGCCCTTTTCCCTCCCTACTCTAGCCTGTGCTACACTGAGCAATGCACACAGCCTTAGTATTTCAGGCACTTTATGCGTTTATTCGACTCTTCATGACGGATCGCTTCCTGCACTCCCCAGTTGGCTTTATGCTCAGCTGCGCTACTTCCTGAACTTCAGCCAGCTCCTTTGTTTCCTGTCTGCCATTATTGGACAAACTGATTAATCCAGGTGTGCCTGACCTCTGTAGTCACAACAACAATAATCAGACACACCTGGATTAATCAGTTTGTCCAATAATGGCAGACAGGAAACAAAGGAGCTGGCTGAAGTTCAGGAAGTAGCGCAGCTGAGCATAAAGCCAGTTGTAAGTCGCTTTGGATAAAAGCGTCTGCTAAATGCATAAATGTAATTCACACAAATCACCACAGGAGGGCAAACTTTTAGATCATCTGACTTTTTGGCATATATATTTATTTAAAAAGATTGGACAACAAAATGACACACAGATACTGATACAGTTGACACAAAGAATACCAAAGAATATTTATTATAACGTATATTTAGCGTATATATCGGTTTGCATATTTTAATGTCAAACAGAGTAGCTCTGGTTTAATCACAATTGAATAATAAATTAGAGAAACACTTTGCAACATGTTGTGTGTGTTTATTTCTGGACAGTCTCAATGAGTTATCCATCAATGATGAGCATCTTTTACAGCTTAAACATACGTTAAGATGAACTTTAAATCTAAAACATCATTGCCTCACAGGCTCTGTGGCGCAGCGGATAGTCGTCTCACTTTCAACCCTGACAGTCCTGGTTCAAATCCCACATTTGTTAAAGTTATTCCTCATTTAACACAAAGCTCTGGATAAAACCTGTTCAAACGCTCCTCATCTCTGCAGTCTCAGTGGCTCAGGAGAGAAAGAGTTGTGTTTCAATCGCAGCGTCCTGAGTTCAACTCCCACTATTGCTGACTTTAAACTCTTCTCATTAGACAAGATGTCCTGAAAACCAGTCACTGTCACAAGATCCATGATGGGCGAGTGGATACACACACACACTCTCTGAGGACGAGGCTGTGATGAAGACACGGGTTCAAGTCTCACTTTAACTGCTTTATTGGAAACTCTCAGGATAACAGTGAAGTATAAGTTCCTGCACATGTTGAGACAAGAGATCTGTGGCTCACAGGTGTGAGCGCTGCCTCACGGGTTCAGAGGTTGCTGGTTCGATCCCAGCCAGATCTCCGCGATAGGAGTGTGTGGTGTGAGTGGCGCGCACAAACGAGGGGGATACCAGTGCGGTCTCCCCCCCGGAGCTTCCGGCACAATCTCCAGCAGGGGTTATGCTTTTGGACACAACAAGGAAAAAAAAAACATTTTATATTAAAAAATGTTCAACCTCCGTCCCTTCCCCACCCGTTTAGGTTCCCATCATTTGCTTTATAAAGGGGTGACCCCTCACAAAGAAACCGATGGGAACCTACATGTTCAGCCGTCAAACACACAATCACACATTATATACATTACCTGACCATGAGCAGAAGGCCATCATTACAGCCGATGTCTGTCCACACGACTCTGAGCTCTGCTTCTGCTGGCCGGGTTTACGCTCCACAACACTTCACTGATCCTGTAGAGTCACAACACACACACACACACACACACACACACACACACACACACACACACACACACACACACACACACACACACACACACACACACACACACACACACACACACACACACACACACACACACACACACACACACAATATCTAGAAAACAAATAGATTTTTAAAACTAGTCTAAAATTACATCTGTTATATATCAGTAATGCTGTATCAATCGTCTCGTTTTAGTTCTGATGATGATATTAATTCAATGACTGACAAAATTATGAAAACACGGAATAAGAAATAAAAACTAAATTCCCATCCAAAGAATGCCAGACCTACAAAACATCAGAACAAGATTACAGAAATGATACACAATGAAAACCAAGCGCAATGTCAGCGCTCTTTACTTTGTTTCATGCTTGTAGTAATATTGAGACATGTTTCACTAAAGCACCATCTAAAGGCTGTGGGTGCGTCTCAATCAGCTCCCTAGATCAGTGGTCAGGGCACTGGTCAGGGGGTCAGCCCATTGCCTCATGTCCTGATGAGTGCCCTGACTACTGATCTAGGGAGCTGATTGAGACGCACCCTGTGTTTCCTCTCATATTCCAGTCATAACAGGAAGTAGAAAAGCCAGAAGCGGCAGGACAACATCAGAGCTCCACAAACTCCTGCTGACTCTCACATCAACCCAGAAACCACTGCAATAGCAACAGAGTCCTTCTTATTCCACTTTATAGTGTGAATATCAGAGGCGATTCATTCAGAGACTGAACAGGAAACTCTCGCGAGAGGTTTGCTCTATAGCGCGTGCAGGTCATTTGACGAGAGAAATTGACTTTATGGGGAAAGTTACTTACAGGTGAGTCGCGTGACACTCGGTCCTTCATCTTATCCGTCTGTGTGTCGGTTTTATTTGCAGTTTGTGCAGGAATATGTGCTGTTAAAGTCGCATTAAGAGCTGTCATCTCATCTGCAGGATCTGCGCGTGTTGTTGTGACTGTCATCGAGCGTCATGTTGTCAAGCAGCCGAAGAGTCCGACTGAAGGAGAAACCGCTTCTGCCGCCTAGAGGAGCGGAGGCGACACTGACCTTTACTGTCGCGTTATAGATCACATTCAGACTTTGAATCATGAAGCAGAAACATGTTTAAACCCATGTGGCCATCTTTTACAAAGACTGAGCCAGAGCCTCAGTTACTTCATACACACACATTAGACACAAGATCTGAGGCGCAGAAAATAATTGTTTGCCTTTGGTCTGGTCTTTCGTGTAAGTAAATGTATTTTATCAGAAGAACAAAGAGGACAGAAGAAAAATCCAATTTAAGTTTATTATAAGACTTGATTTGTAGCGGTGTAATTCACACAAATCACCACAGGAGGACAAACTTTTAGATCATCTGACTTTTTGGCATATATATTTATTTAAAAAGATACGACAAAATGACACACAGATACGGATACAGTTGATACAAAGAATACCAAAGAATATTTATTATAACGTATATTTAGCGTATATATCGGTTTGCATATTTTAATGTCAAACAGAGTAGCTCTGGTTTTCTCAAAATTGAATAATAAATCTAGAGAAACACTTTGCAACATGTTGAAGGAATTGAAAATAATCAAAGATATTTGATATCCAACAAAGTGATTTGCTTTACTGTTGTCACCCCCCATTTGCTTATCAGAAGGGACATCTGGAAGACAATAGAGAGGCCTGTAGGCCACATGTGGGTCACACCTTGCGGGGGAAGTTTGGTTTGAATGTCATGTTTGAGTTTGGTCTGATTGGTCAGTTTAAATATCTCACATTTGGTTTCAGTCACATGGTCAGAGAAAGGGATAAAAGGAGATTGGAATTATTGCTCTCTCTCTTTTTCCTCTGGGGCTCTTACTCTCTGGCTCTTGAGGTCATTGGGGCTTCTCTTCTTTGCTCTCTTCTCTCTCTCTCTCCCTCTCCCTCTCTCTCTCTCCCTCTCTCTCAGGTAACATTTTATTCATGCTGTGTACGATTAATGGTATAAGTTTATCATCTCATACATCCATTTTGAAACTATTTTAAGTGTAACCATAACCAGATTTTGTCATTAAATCCTTTCTATTACGAATACTGTGCTAACTAGTTTTGATTTGGTATTGACTTTGAAGTGCTCCCTATTGCAATACAATATAGTCACATTATAGCAACGCTCTCCCACATATTTTGCTATTATAACTGCACTTATCTCCATCGTAGGTATAAGTTGCAGTGGGTGGAAATAGACGAGAAATGTACAGTTTTCTTCCATCTTTCTGATAACGTTTCTTTAGTCTTCTGGCAACCCTGCAGATTGAACCATCTGCAGAAGTCCACTCTTACAATGTTGTGTGTGTTTTCCACCCATCCACTCGATTTGCAGTGGCTCAATTCACCCCCACCAGAAGCCCAAGCTCAGCTGAGGAGCGACCGCTTGTGGTCCCATCACAGAGAGGCATGAAATCCCTTTCCAGAACATTTTCATTCAACGTTCCCGGCTTGAAACGCACCCAAAACGCCACCCGAAACGCAGAATCATTGACAACTAAAAAATAAAATAAAAATTATTTATTTTCCTCTTTCTTGCCCTTTTCCCTCCCTACTCTAGCCTGTGCTACACTGAGCAATGCACACAGCCTTAGTATTTCAGGCACTTTATGCGTTTATTCGACTCTTCATGACTGATCGCTTCCTGCACTCCCCAGTTGGCTTTATGCTCAGCTGCGCTACTTCCTGAACTTCAGCCAGCTCCTTTGTTTCCTGTCTGCCATTATTGGACAAACTGATTAATCCAGGTGTGCCTGACCTCTGTAGTCACAACAACAATAATCAGACACACCTGGATTAATCAGTTTGTCCAATAATGGCAGACAGGAAACAAAGGAGCTGGCTGAAGTTCAGGAAGTAGCGCAGCTGAGCATAAAGCCAGTTGTAAGTCGCTTTGGATAAAAGCGTCTGCTAAATGCATAAATGTAAATGTAATTCACACAAATCACCACAGGAGGGCAAACTTTTAGATCATCTGACTTTTTGGCATATATATTTATTTAAAAAGATTGGACACAACAAAATGACACAGATACTGATACAGTTGACACAAAGAATAGCAAAGAATATTTATTATAACATATATTTAGCGTATATATCGGTTTGCATATTTTAATGTCAAACAGAGTAGCTCTGGTTGTCTCAAAATTGAATAATAAATCTAGAGAAACACTTTGCAACATGTTGTGTGTGTTTATTTCTGGACAGTCTCAATGAGTTATCCATCAATGATGAGCATCTTTTACAGCTTAAACATACGTTAAGATGAACTTTAAATCTAAAACATCATTGCCTCACAGGCTCTGTGTCGCAGCGGATAGTCGTCTCACTTTCAAACCTGAAAGTCCTGGTTCAAATCCCACATTTGTTAAAGTTATTCCTCATTTAACACAAGGCTCTGGATAAAACCTGTTCAAACGCTCCTCATCTCTGCAGTCTCAGTGGCTCAGGAGAGAAAGAGTTGCGTTTCAATCGCAGCGTCCTGAGTTCAACTCCCACTATTGCTGACTTTAAACTCTTCCCATTAGACAAGATGTCCTGAAAACCAGTCACTGTCACAAGATCCATGATGGGCGAGTGGATACACACACACACTCTCTGAGGACGAGGCTGTGATGAAGACACGGGTTCAAGTCTCACTTTAACTGCTTTATTGGAAACTCTCAGGATAACAGTGAAGTATAAGTTCCTGCACATGTTGAGACAAGAGATCTGTGGCTCACAGGTGTGAGCGCTGCCTCACGGGTTCAGAGGTTGCTGGTTCGATCCCAGCCAGATCTCCGCGATAAGAGTGTGTGGTGTGAGTGGTGCGCACAAACGAGGGGGATACCAGTGCGGTCTCCCCCCGGAGCTTCCAGGACAATCTCCAGCAGGGGTTATACTTTTGGACACAACGAGAAAAAAAAAAAATATATAAAACATTTCCAACCTCCGTCCCTTCCCCACCCGTTTAGGTTCCCATCATTTGCTTTATAAAAGGGTGACCCCTCAAAAAGAAACCGATGGGAACCTACATGTTCAGCCGTCAAACACACAATCACACATTATATACATTACCTGTCCATGAGCAGAAGGCCATCATTACAGCCGATGTCTGTCCACACGACTCTGAGCTCTGCTTCTGCTGGCCGGGTTTACGCTCCACAACACTTCACTGATCCTGTAGAGTCACACACACACACACACACACACACACACACACACACACACACACACACTGAATATCTAGAAAACAAATAGATTTTTAAAAACTAGTCTCAAATGAATTCTGTGATATATCAGTAATGCTGTATCAATCGTCTCGTTTTAGTTCTGATGATGATATTAATTCAATGACTGACAACATTATGAAAACACGGAATAAAACTAAATCCCCATTCAGAGAAAAACATCAGAACAAGATTATAGAAATGATACGCAATGAAATGTCTAGTCACTGCTCTTTACTTTAATTTTTCATGCTTGTAGTAACATTATGACATTCTGAAGGCTTACGAAAAATAACCATGGTTTTATTATAGTAAAAGTGTAGTAACCATGGTTTTTTGGTAATTGATTACCATTTATATAACCACAGTTTTACCACAAATACCATGGTTAAACTATGGTTAGAGTAGCAAAACCATGGTTAATTTGTGGTTACCATGGCTTAACTACAATAACCATGATTTTTTTGGTTTTATTTGTAGTAAACCCATGGTCCATTTTCATAAGGGGTGTTTCCTCTCATATTCCAGTCATAACAGGAAGTAGAAAAGCCAGAAGCGGCAGGACAACATCAGAGCTCCACAAACTCCTGCTGACTCTCACATCAACCCAGAAACCACTGCAATAGCAACAGAGTCCTTCTTATTCCACTTTATAGTGTGAATATCAGAGGCGATTCATTCAGAGACTGAACAGGAAACTCTCGCGAGAGGTTTGCTCTATAGCGCGTGCAGGTCATTTGACGAGAGAAATTGACTTTATGGGGAAAGTTACTTACAGGTGAGTCGCGTGACACTCGGTCCTTCATCTTATCCGTCTGTGTGTCGGTTTTATTTGCAGTTTGTTCAGGAATATGTGCTGTTAAAGTCGCATTAAGAGCTGTCATCTCATCTGCAGGATCTGCGCGTGTTGTTGTGACTGTCATCGAGCGTCATGTTGTCAAGCAGCCGAAGAAGAGTCCGACTGAAGGAGAAACCGCTTCTGCCGCCTAGAGGAGCGGAGGCGACACTGACCTTTACTGTCGCGTTATAGATCACATTCAGACTTTGAATCATGAAGCAGAAACATGTTTAAACCCATGTGGCCATCTTTTACAAAGACTGAGCCAGAGCCTCAGTTACTTCATACACACACATTAGACACAAGATCTGAGGCGCAGAAAATAATTGTTTGCCTTTGGTCTGGACTTTCGTGTAAGTAAATGTATTTTATCAGAAGAACAAAGAGGACAGGAGAAAAATCCAATTTAAGTTTATTATAAGACTTGATTTGCAGTGTTTGTGGTGTAATTCACTCAAATCACCACAGGAGGGCAAACACTTTTAAGTTCATTAGACTCGATTTGCAGTGGCGCAATTCACCCCCACCAGAAGCCCAAGCTCAGCTGAGGAGCGACCGCTTGTGGTCCCATCACAGAGAGGCATGAAATCCCTTTCCAGAACATTTTCATTCAACGCTCCCGGCTGGTGGAACGATCTTCCCACCGCCACCCGAAACGCAGAATCATTGACAACATTCAAAAGACAGCAAAAAAAAATATTTCTTTTCCTCTTTCTTGCCCTTTTCCCTCCCTACTCTAGCCTGTGCTACACTGAGCAATGCACACAGCCTTAGTATTTCAGGCACTTTATGCGTTTATTCGACTCTTCATGACGGATCGCTTCCTGCACTGCCCAGTTGTAAGTCGCTTTGGATAAAAGCGTCTGCTAAATGCATAAATGTACATGTAATTCACACAAATCACCACAGGAGGGCAAACTTTTAGATCATCTGACTTTTTGGCATATATATTTATTTAAAAAGATTGGACAACAAAATGACACACAGATACTGATACAGTTGACACAAAGAATAGCTTAAATTTATTATAACATACATTTAGTCAATATATCAGTTCTCATATTTTAATGTCAAATGTCAAACAGAGTAGCTCTGGTTTAATCACAATTGAATAATAAATCTAGAGAAACACTTTGCCACATGTTGTGTGTGTTTATTTCTGGACAGTCTCAATGAGTTATCCATCAATGATGAGCATCTTTTACAGCTTAAACATACGTTAAGATGAACTTTAAATCTAAAACATCATTGCCTCACAGGCTCTGTGGCGCAGCGGATAGTCGTCTCACTTTCAAACCTGACAGTCCTGGTTCAAATCCCACATTTGTTAAAGTTATTCCTCATTTAACACAAAGCTCTGGATAAAACCTGTTCAAACGCTCCTCATCTCTGCAGTCTCAGTGGCTCAGGAGAGAAAGAGTTGTGTTTCAATCGCAGCGTCCTGAGTTCAACTCCCACTATTGCTGACTTTAAACTCTTCTCATTAGACAAGATGTCCTGAAAACCAGTCACTGTCACAAGATCCATGATGGGAGAGTGGATACACACACACTCTCTGAGGACGAGGCTGTGATGAAGACACGGGTTCAAGTCTCACTTTAACTGCTTTATTGGAAACTCTCAGGATAACAGTGAAGTATAAGTTCCTGCACATGTTGAGCCAAGAGATCTGTGGCTCACAGGTATGAGCGCTGCCTCACGGGTTCAGAGGTTGCTGGTTCGATCCCAGCCAGATCTCCGCGATAAGAGTGTGTGGTGTGAGTGGCGCGCACAAACGAGGGGGATACCAGTGCGGTCTCCCCCCGGAGCTTCCGGCACAATCTCCAGCAGGGGTTATGCTTTTGGACACAACAAGGAAAAAAAAACATTTTATATTAAAAAATGTTCAACCTCCGTCCCTTCCCCACCCGTTTAGGTTCCCATCATTTGCTTTATAAAGGGGTGACCCCTCACAAAGAAACCGATGGGAACCTACATGTTCAGCCGTCAAACACACAATCACACATTATATACATTACCTGACCATGAGCAGAAGGCCATCATTACAGCCGATGTCTGTCCACACGACTCTGAGCTCTGCTTCTGCTGGCACATTCCTTCAGTAAGGAAAGACAAAAACAAAAAAAGACATTACTCCATATTCTACATCTAAAAAACGAGAATGTGAAAGTTAGTCTAAAGACTCAGCAATATATTTTTCACAGTGTACACCTTTAGCCTTTCAATTTATATTCCATTAACATCTTTTAATAAGTATATTATACTTCAGTAATACTGTATCAATAATATTATTTTAATTCAAATACAATGAAGATGAAACTTTCCTTCACAATAAACAAGAGTAATCCTAAAAGTCTGGTTTCCTGCTCATGGTTTTAGCTCTGCTCTGTTCTGGACTGTGTGTATATGATGGTTTTCATTAAAAGCAAAGCAACTCTACAAAACCATGAAGCAGCTGAACATCAGAGCTTTACTCCCAACTGATTCTAATATATCAATCCAGTAGATTACATAAATAACACAACAACAGGCACAAAAACCAGGAGTCCTTATCATTCTACTTTATAATATGAATATCAGATGTCGAATCATTGAAAGATTACACATTAAACGCAACAACTAATGATTCATTTGTTCTGAAGGTCTGAGGGAGTTCAGCAGCATGTAAACAAAGCCTAAATGACCTGACATAGTTTAACGCGAGATACTCATTTTACTAAATAAATTATCTTTATGTGTAAAGTTACTTACCGGTGTGTGTTGGTTTATTTGCTGAAACAGGTACAGTTGTGTGTGATATTAATAGCTGTCATCTGCAAGTGCTGTAGCGACAGCGACTGTCATCAAGCGTGTAGCGTCGTCAAGGATCCAAAGGTGTTACTCTGACAGTGAAACCCGCTCACGCCGCCTAGTGCAGCGGATGAATAACTGCACTTCAGTCTCGGTCATTCTGCTATCAGGGCTTAAAGGATTAGTTCACTTTTAAATAAACTTTTGCTGATAATTTACTCACCCCCATGTCATCCAAGATGTTCATGTCTTTCTTTCTTCAGTTGAAAAGAAGTTACGTTTTTGATGAAAACATTCCAGGATATTTCTCCATATAATGGACTTCAATGGGCTCCAAACGGTTCAAGGTCCAAATGACAGTTTCAGTACAGCTTTAAACGATACCAGACGATGAATAAGGGTCTTATCTAGCGAAACGATCAGTTTCTGTGAGAAACCGAGCAGTATTTATGCTATTATTTTACCTCTTATCAGTCGAACGTGATCATCTCTGAGCTCCGCCATAACTTCCGCTAAGTGAGGTCAAATACAAGCGTGGTCATAGATATATCGATCGTAGATGCCTCATTCTACTGATCCGTGCCGGCGCTAATGAGGCATCGACGTATACATCTATGACCACGCTTGTATTTGACCTCACTTAGCGGAAGTTATGGCGGAGCTCAGAGATGATCACGTTCGTCTGATAAGAGGTAAAATAATAGCATAAATACTGCTCGGTTTCTCGCAGAAACGGATCGTTTCTCTAGATAAGACCCTTATTCATCGTCTGGTATCGTTTAAAGCTCTTTGAAGCTGTACTGAAACTGTCATTTGGACCTTGAACCGTTTGGAGCTCATTGAAGTCCATTATATGGAGAAATATCCTGGAATGTTTTCATCAAAAACCTTAATTTCTTTTTGACTGCAGAAAGAAAGACATTGACATCTTGGATGACATGGGGGTGAGTAAATTATCAGCAAAAGTTTATTTAAAAGTTATCTAATCCTTTAAGTACAAAGCTTGTGTTCTGGATAAGTGAATTTCTGGCCTTAAGTGTATCTGCATGAACCACAACAGTATGAAAGTATGAACAGAAAACGATAGTATAGAAAAGTTCTGTTGTTGTGTTTTTAAATAATGAGAAACGTCAATGGAAACACACGTTTTCCTGAAAATACAGCATCATGTGAAATGTTCTCCAGGTTTCCACCAACAGACTCAGTGAGGGGATCTTCCTGTGTGTCACTGATGAGGAGGAGTCCTTTGAGATCCTCAATGTGCCTCACCCATGTGGACAAAAAGTGTATTAATTATAAAAACAAAGGGCTGTTCAATCCTGCTCCTGGTCCAATATTAAACGCCCTCCAGTGGGTAACTGCGTGAACAACACTTTTTGTTGTTGTTGTTGTTTTTTTTTTTTTTACAACTCGGTCCACAGGCAAACCTTGCATTACATTATCTTGAAACTCAAATATCTTATTCTAATGTGTTCTAAATAACTTCTCTGACACTACAGCTGCCAGGTTGGCGTTGACCTTTGTCATACCATGTCAATAATATATAATCTATAATTTATTCATGTGTTTTCCATTATTAATATCAAGGTCACCATTTCGCTTAAATTGGTTTATTATTAAGATCATATTGGCTCTGCACCTTGTCTCTCTGCACTGCCTGCAAATCACATCGATTTCTTTGGTGGGGTTTAGTAAATAAAACACGTCAAATAAACATTTCCTTAACAAATGGAAAATGTATAACTTAAGAAACAGTCACCAGGATGCTTTGTGGACAATTTGACTTCTTTAATATTGCAGGGATAAAATGACATTGAGTGATAAATGCAGAATACTTGTGTGTCCAAAAACAAAATAACATAAAATATGTCGCTTTACAATCTCTACAAGTGCAGTCAAACAGAACAGTTGCTTTATAATGACTAGAACTGCATATGTGAAGAAGGTGGCAAAGTCTTCCGGATCTCTGGGTTGTTTCAATTCGCTGCACGTTTACCTCAGCCTGCCGCCAACCTTGCCCTTGCCACGACCTTTGGCACTGCAAAGAGAGACATAATTATCAAACCATTTTATTTGGCTGCATATCAGATAATTGTTGATCCTTTCATCAATCCACTGATCTACTGAATCACTAACGTTATGCTACTCAGTTTGCTATGGAAATGATTTAAATGTGTTTGTGCATTTTATTTCTAATGGTAATGCTACAGCATTTCAGTTTTGACTTGGAAATGAGCAAATTTCTCTATTACAGACCTGATCTCAGATCATAGACTATTTATCTGAGCATATCCTAATTAATATTCATAAGCCAAGGCTTAACTGTGATGACAACACAACCCCAATAGAAAAAGTCAACATGGAATATTCACAAACTACTTTACTTCCAAAACATAAATGCATGACCTATTTCAGAGTAAAAAATATATATTTAGCAAGAAAAAATGAAAGGTGAGACTTTTTTTTGTAAAATTGGGAATTTGTTTCCAGCTATTTCACGAGCTAAAGCTTAAAGTCGCCATGAAACGGAAGTTGCAATAGTCTTTTTTCCCCTATTGTGATGTATATTTGAGCAAAATGGTTTCTCGAAATAAAACATAATGTAAGGCGGGACTTGATTTTGTCTTCTGGGAATTGATTGGATGGTTGTGGTTTGTTAATGTGCACGGATGAATCATTTATTCTGCAATATTCCATAAAAAAACAAACAAGAATTGTCCATTTAGATTTTTATGGTGACTTTAATTGTGTTGTGACAACACAACAACCACCACCCCAAAAGGATTCCTGTCCCCACAACCTCATGCTTTCCAATACAGTTTATGTATTAGCTTTAGCAAAATTGAGCACTTCGGAATGAAAATCGTATTTCAGTGACATTGCAATGGCTAGACTGAGTTTGATTCTGACAACAAACAATTGATGAAAACCGAGACGACATTTAGAATAGAAAAGTGACTGCTTTAGGGCCGGTTCACACAGAACACGCTTTAGCTGTTAAATGCGCAAGGTCTAGAGCCTTTTTTTAACTCGAGCGCCACAGTTTTAGAATGCTGTAATGTGAGAGACATTAAACACGTCTATGTAGCACATGTTTACATTGAAAAAAAACAAAAAAACAATGGAAAAGTAGTACAGTGGAATAGGAAAAAGGATTCTGTGTGAACCGCCCCTTACAGGTAACAGCTGAAAAAATAAAAAGACAGTTAAGAAAATAGCAGCAGTTCGCAAAATTAGAAGAGACACGTTTCATACACATGCAAGGAAAAGTGCCACTCAGTCGCATGCAGTCCATGTTGCAGTCTAGTTTTGTCCTAATGTGTTTCTTACCCTCTTGTTCAGCCTACAGATTCCGTCTCCAGAGGCAAAATAATCATTTTAAACTTACCGTTCCATTGGAGTCACTCTCATTTATGCCCAATCAATATATTTAATGTCTTCCCTAAAGTCAACATTTACAATAATTCATATTTATCTGCATATAATACGAGTGTATTTATAGACAGATTCATGTACTGTATGTGTTGGCGAGGACAGTAAAGTACGAACGGAAGGAGCCACTTAAACTGGTCGTATTAGGATTGAGTGGAAAGATCCTAAACACTTCCCCGTTTGACATTGGGATTGAGCTGAACCTCATGCTCCAAGCTCGCTCCTGTCAAGATCGTACGGTTTCATTGGGCCTGGGATCTGAAAGAAGCGGGATCTGTTGAGCAGACCAAACCCAAAACTGCTTTGCCTTGGTCAGCTTAAAGGGATAGTTTACCCAACAATTAATTTCTCTCATCATTTATTCACCCTCATGCCATGACTTACTTTCTTCAGATAACAAAAACTGAATTATATATATATATATATAATATATAATATATATATATATAATTCAGTTTTTGTTATCTGAAGAAAGTAAGTAGGATTATATATATTATATATATTTAAAAAAAAAACACTTCTGTGAGTCCATATAATGCCATTGAATGGAAAACATCACAGTGATAGTGATGGTAATTCATACGACCCCAGTGGATAAATCAATGTCTTTTGAAGCCAAACGATAGGTGTGTGTGAGAAAAATACTCATATTTTAAACCAAAAAGAGTATTTTTCTTTTACACACCTATCGTTTGGCTTCAGAAAACATTGTGTTATGGCATGAGGGTGAGTAAATGATGAGATAATTACAATTTTGGGTGTAAACTATCCCTTTAAAAGCATCACATCCTCTGTTTCCTTCCTCTGAGCCAGACCTCATTGAAACCAGGGGAAAGTGACCAGTGTGGCTCAGGGTACTTACCTCTGGTGGTCTTTGACTCTAGCCAGTAGCTGAGTGATCTGTAAGGGACACATACGGAAGCCTTGCTAAGCACAAAAGACAATATCAAAAGAACCAGCTGACGGGGGAAAACCTGTGGATTCGCAGACGTCCGCTGCCTGATTGCAGCCCGCAAGCACATCACCTGCCTTCACCGGCTGACCGTGAGCCCAGACCCGACACAAATCTGACCGACAACAGTTACTGACAACAGGCTACACAACAGTGAGGTGGCCGCCCTCACAGCCAGTTACTTACAACTTCTGTTGTTCATTGATTCGGGTCTGGAGAACATTCATCTGGAAGCAAGTCACAGTTTTAGACAGGTAGGCCATGGAGGCCTGTTTATCACAGCGCCAAAGTGGAAGCTACTTTACCGGCTTAGTCTTTTAGGCCCTGTTTACATCTGTTATTAAGATGCGTTTTGATCGATCGGATCACAAGTAGACGAGACATTCACATTCACATTCCACCTGGTGTTTTAATCCATCTCTTTTGTCCACTTTCAACCACTTCTGTCCTGATTTCTTCAAGGGAAGGGTCTATGGGCAGGTAAATGTATGTTTTTTTTTTCAGATCTTTTGATCTAATGAACGGAATAAGCTCATGCAATTTACATGTGAACGCACACGGAGACAATAAAAAAAAATATACGGAGAGTACGGTTATTTTCTGCTCTGATAGCAGCAAGACCACGGTGAATGCTGTGAGTGTGTGTTAGAAATCAGGAATGTTGAGAGAACATTGTGCTTGGTACGTTTTTCATCTTTTAACAAAGTGTAAATCACGTCTGGCTAGCGCGCGTCCCATAATGTTTACGCATTAGGTCAGTAGACAGTCTTTTGTGGCTGTTTCGAACGCATTCCACTACACTATGAAAGCAATCTGGTCTAAATACGTTTTCGACTACCTCTGGAAGTGGTCAAAAGTGGACAAGCTCAATGTTTTAGACCCGGTTTACACCTGTATTTACCGCCGTCCACTTGTGATCGGACTGACAAAAACACTTCTTAATACCAGGCCTTAAAGTCAACATGAAATATTCAACCATTTTACTTCTGTAATGTGAATATATGACAGATTTAACAAGAAAAAAATGTAAGCTGGGACATTATTGGGAATTTGTTGTATTGGGAAGTGATTTCTATATACTGACAAGAAAATTGTGGAAACAATTTAAACTCAGAAATTGCTAGTAAATTTCACACTTAATTACAAAGAAATAGCTAATAACACGTTAAATGAAACATGACATTTTATTTAAAAGTAGTATATTCTTGTAAAATGAACTACAGTATTTTTTTATTTATTTAAAACGTTTTAGAGTGTATGAAAGGGGTTTGATGTAATCTTTGGAGGGATAACCAATTGTTAACAATAACGCTAATTAAGTTTAAAAAGTTGTTTTCAGGTTGACTTTAAGTGATTTAGGTTAAGTCAAACTAACAATCTTTTTATAATATTTTATACTCTACTTTCTGTAGACTTGTGCTTAAAAGATTTCAACAATAACAGCTGATACCAACATAAATAAAGAAACAATTAAGGCTATATGGCAAAAGGAAATTGTTATCAACATGTTTGCAATATACAAATCCCATATTGACAGTGTAATTTTACAAACATTCATGCTTTTTATGTTGTTGTGTGATTACGCCAACACTTACGTCATATTTCTGCCTCTTCAGTTTCTCGCTGAGGTCGAACTTCTCGGCCTCCAGCTGCATCATCCACTGCCAGAGCTCACTGGCCTTCTCTCTGCGAGAACCAATCAGAAGCTTCATCAGTGGCCGCTCACACAACACCGGCTGAGTTCGAACTGTGATGAGATCATGTTCACCGGAGACTTACTTCAGTTTATCTTCAGACAGATGATCGATGGTGAGTGCCTTCCTCCTATCTGCCAGGATCTTCTTCTTCTTCTCTCTCTCCGTCTGTTTCTTCGCCCCTTTGCGGCCCTCACCCTGCGAGACATAAACAATGGCGTTTGATTCAGAGAGAGAGAGGGAAGCAGATTCTTCCTGTGGGGTCTTATGCTCATTATCTTAGGTTTACTTTTTCTAGGTTACCCTTTTCCATGCAGTTTATGGATAAAAATCCAATATATAAAAACTTGTAGTTTCCTAGATATCTCATAATTCAAACCTTCTGTTGGATTCCTCCGTACTGGTGTGTCATGTTGGTAAGAGCTTTCTTCTTCTTGGCATCTTCATCTTGTTTCTTCCTCTGTTCCTCTAGCTCTCTTCTCTCCTTTTCTTCCTGTTGAGAGATTCGATGGAAAGAGTTTTACTCAGCGTCAAGGAGTTAAATAGCTGCTTCCTATTGGCTGAAGGGAGTGTCACTCACTGCCAGACGGGCTTGTCTCTCCTTCTCCTTCTCTGTACGGACTCTCTGCTGCTCTGCCCTCTCTGTGCGACGCTTCTCCTGCACACAGCACCAGACAGACACAACACTGTCAATCACAAGTAAAGACTGCATGTTATTTAGCATTTAAAGATGTGTAATACAATTCTGAAACCCTTTTGGATTAGACCGTTCTTCCAGATTATGCAGGACCTACGATTCTGTTGACCAGAGCGATCAGATCCTCTTCATCCTTCTTCCTCTGGATAAAATGAGCCTCAATCAGAGACTGAAGCTCAGATAAATCCTTCTCCTGACGCTTCCTGTGGATGTCCTGTGGATGTTGCACAAACACATAAAAATAATATTCACAATAATATCCGTTAAATGTACTTATTTAGCAAATTATGGATGACCGGTGGATCACCCATGCAGCTACAAAATATGCTAACAATTCCCATTTCTCTAAACATAAAAAAAAAAAAATCTTGCTTTTCTTGGAACTTTCCATTTTATAATTTTAAAAATATTACGGGAACGTTACATTTGAATGTTCTCTGAAACAAGTAGTAACATTAGACAAACTAAAACATTTCAGAAAAAAGATCCATGAATGATGTTTAGCCATTTAAACTCTGCGGATCCGGTACAGGGTCCGGAATGACAACATCATGTACTTTCAATTTTAAAGGTCCCGTTCTTCGTGATCCCATTGTTCAAACTTTAGTTAGTGTGTAATGTTGCTGTTAGAGCATAAATAATACCTGTAAAATTATAAAGCTCAAAGTTCAATGCCAAGCGAGATATTTTATTTAACAGAAGTTCCCTTTCAAAGCCTACAGCGAACGGCCGGCTTGGACCACTACATCCTGGTACTTCCTTCATAAATGACGTCAGTAGAACAGTAGAACAGACTAACCTCCGCCCACACGAATACGCGAAAAAAGGGGGCGTGGTCTTGTTGCTGTCCCACGTGGAGAAGAGGACGTGTCGCGTGGAGAAAAGGAAGTGTTGCGTTTGAGTGTGTTTGTCGCCATGTCGTCGAGACGCTGTTATTTTCATCCCGGAGTCAAATCACCTTTGTTTGGCTTTCCCAGGGACGCTGTAGAGATCATTAAGCGCATATATCTCCGGTTAAGAGGCGTGACCTTTCCACGTGCGCTAAGCTGCTGTCGAATCACAACACAGGAACCGTGCCACGTTCGCTAAGCTGCTGTCAAATCACAACACGGGAACCGCTGGCACAATCAGAACTCGTTACGTATTTCTGAAGGAGGGACTTCATAGAACAAGGAAGTCATCAGCCGTTTTTAGGACAGTGAAAACAGCGGTATACAGATAAGTAAATTGTGTGAAAAATACTGTGTTTTTTTACACGCGAAACATGAACACATGTTATATTGCACACTGTAAACACAATCAAAGCTTCAAAAAGACACGAAGAACGGGACCTTTAAATGTCTGTGGAGGAGCTCTTACCTCATATGTGGTACACTTAGAGTCTCTTCTTTCTAGAGATATGCATCACTTTGGCATTTGTTTTACACAAATTAACTTATTTACACTAAATTACTCTGGTACCATTTCCGTCTGGATTTGGCCTACCCAAATTGAAAAGCTTCCTATACCCAGATACAGTGGTCTAAATTCAAAATGTTAGTGTCATTTTACAGGAAACCCTTTGAAGTTAACATAACATAAACCTCTGCTAAAAGTGATAAACATTTAAGTATATGTTGTCTGAATATGCCCCACCCCCCAAAAATGAGACGCTTTTAGATTTTTTTTGGTTATAAATTCATTTATGAAAGTGTGTAACTCAGGCCCTGTGTGCTCTAGCACCCTGCACACAGTTTGGACTGTTTCCACTAAATTCCTGGAAATACTGGAAAAAAGATTTTTGTGTGGATCATGTATGCAAGATTTATTCAAATGAATCTGAATGGAGTGTTAGGGTTAAGTTGTGTTGGTTGGTGTTTTGGTTTTCTTTTGTCGTTGCAGGTCTGGTGATTTGGTAATTGAGTGCACCTGTTGCTCGTCACAGCAGGATCTGTCTTAAGCATGGAGCAAGAGGCTGTGGGGGCGGCTGCTCAGCACTCATTCAGGAGCAGTTTGCCATGCGCGCTTATCCTTTGTTTTGTTGTCATTTACAGTCATTGCTTTATGTGTAGCATCCATTCACGCGCACCTCATACTGATTGTCTTACTGATATTAACTTTTTATTATGTTATTTTTGTTTAATAAATGGTTTGTTTGGAAACGTTCTGCTGTGTCGTCTCCCTTTATGTTGCACCGTTGAGCCGGGTGTAACATATGGGGGCTCGTCCAATTAATTTCGGTTAATTCATTTGATGTGGTTTTTGTTTGGTTGATCAGGTGGAGAGGCAGAGTGGAACATTTGTTAGAGCATTGGTGTGGATTTTTGGTCAGCTCAAAAAGAGGTAAGTTCTTGGGGTTTAAAACTGTGTAATTTGAGTGCTCCCCAGTTAGGTTGTAGCAACGCTTTGCGTTGGGTTTTTTATTTTAGTTTGTTATTTTTGTGTGTCTCCTGGGTCGAGTGCACTGCCGTGGTGGTAGTTCTGAACTGTTTGTTTGGTTCTACCCCAGCGGTATTTGGGTGCTTCAAAGGGCTTGACTCTTGGGAGCACACGAAGACTAGGGAGGAGTTAGTTAGAGGGTTTTTTTGTTAGGATTAGGTGGGGAGTGGGAGAATGTGTGCACAGTTTTTGACCGTAAGAATTTCCTGAGCTGAATTGTGGTGTAGTGAGTAGGCCGAATTTGTTGGATTAATTTGTGATTTATTCTTTTGATTTCAGATTGCTGCATTATGACATCAGTTGAGCAGTTTTGTAAGGTGCCGTCAGATGAGTTATTGAATTTGTGTTCTAAGAAACAGTTATGGGGAATTGTAGATCGCTATGAATTGAGTGGCATTGATAAACGGCTGAGAAAAGATGAGCTTAGAGAAATAGTAAGACACAAGTTAGGAGACCTTCAGATTTTACCAATTAGGCTAGAACAAGTTACAGCTGGGGCTAGTCCGGCAGTTCAAAAATTAGCAGTTTCATTGGTCGGTTTGTCATTTGAACAACAGAAAGAACTTATTCAAATGCAACAGTTGCATGAGAAGGAGATGCGTGAATGTGAAATGGAAATAGAAAAACGTAAATTAGACGATCTGATGAAACAACGTGAAATGGATTTTGAAAGAATGAAACATGAGCATAAACTAGCTGCAGAAAAACAAGATCAAGAGTTTCAATTAAAGTTTGAGAGTCTAAAACTGCGAGGGGACACATCTTTCGATCGCAGGGATAGTTCGTTTGACATAATTCATAATTTGAAATTGTTGCCTGCGTTTAATGAGAGAGATCCTGATGTATTTTTCTCATTATTTGAAAGTATAGCTGATGAACGAGGATGGCCTAGTAGCGACCGGACAGTGATGCTTCAATCTGTTTTAGTGGGGAGAGCTCAGGAGGCATACACTGCTCTTTCAGTAGAGGATAGAAGGAATTATGATAGTGTGAAATCGGCTGTGTTGAAAGCTTTTGAGTTGGTCCCAGAAGCTTATCGCCAACGTTTTCGTACATGGAGAAAAGGTGAGAGACAAACACACGTAGAGGTCACAAGAGAGTTAAGTAACCATTTTGA
This sequence comes from Romanogobio albipinnatus, assembly GCA_023566225.1. Taxonomy (NCBI): domain Eukaryota; kingdom Metazoa; phylum Chordata; class Actinopteri; order Cypriniformes; family Gobionidae; genus Romanogobio; species Romanogobio albipinnatus. Next base: position 50,519,636 of record CM042245.1, on the reverse strand, counting down.
TCGCTGGTGTTCAACATCTAACGTGCAGTCCTTTAGTGAGTTGCGTGAAATGATGATTATTGAACAATTAAAAAACATTGTTCCCGATCAAATTGCAGTTTACATTAACGAAAATAAACCTTCCACTGCTATTAAAGCTGCATCGTTGGCAGATGATTTTGTTTTGACACACCAAAATCAATTTGGCAGTCATAGTAATGGAAATTGTAGTCCTAAACAGTTGCAGCGAAGTGATCGAGGGTCTCCGAGAGTGATGACTGATTCTATGTGTCATTATTGTTGGGAAGTCGGGCATTGGAAGAACGAATGTCCTGTACTTAAAAGCAAACAGGGACGCGGTAAGAATACAAATTCTGCACCTGTGCTGTTAACGGGTTGTTTGTCATGTGCATCGTCTATGGAAAATATGTCTGTGATAAAAAGGAACTGTTTTGGAATTGATAAAGGGTATGTACCTTTTGTTTCTGAGGGATTTGTTTCTCTTTTTGAGGGGCAGGAAAGTGTACCTGTGAGAGTGCTGCGAGATACGGGATCATCAGAGTCCTTTATTTTGGATTCTGTTCTTCCATTTTCGCCCACTTCACATGTTGGTAAGAATGTGTTGATTCAAGGAATTGCTCTTCAAACGTTGTCTGTTCCTTTACACAAGTTCATTTTGCAGTCCCAGTTGGTCAATGGAGAAGTGACTATGGGAGTGCGCCCTTCTTTGCCGGTGGAGGGAGTGGAGGTCATTTTGGGAAACAACTTAGCTGGGGAGTGTGTGTGGCCGGTATTGGCCCCATCACCGATTGTCACTCCGTTTTCCCTTCCCGGTCAGGGGTGTGGTGAGTTGTTAGAGGGTACCTCTCTTGTTGTTACGAGGTCTGAGTCCAAGAGGCTAAAGGAGGATGTTAAGTTATGTGACACCCGTACACCAGTTAAGTTTGTCGCACCTGGATTGACCATTTTGTCTAATTTTTCTCGTGCAGAACTAGTGGGCGCCCAGAGGGATGATCCTGGGTTGAAAACTTTGTTTGATGCTGTTCTTTCACCTGATGATCTTGAGAGTTCTGCGACTGGATACTTCATAAATGATGGAGTGCTGCTGCGTAAGTGGCTGGCCCACAGAGAAGATTGTGGTGGTGAGTCAATGGTTCAAGTTGTTGTACCAGAGAAGCTTCGAGATGCTGTACTTCAGTTGGCTCACGACGATATAGTTGGGCATTTGGGTGTAAAAAAGACATATGATAGAGTTCTGAAGCACTTTTATTGGCCGCTGTTGAAGAGGGATATCTCACGGTTTATAAAAACCTGTCATACGTGTCAAGTGACGGCGAAGCCTAATCAGACACTGAAACAGGCCCCAGTGTGTCCAATACCTCCAGTAGAGCAACCTTTTGAGCACCTTTTAATTGACTGTGTTGGTCCGTTACCTCCCTATACACGAACTTCCTTCGGTATCCCCAAGGTCATTCGGAGTGACCAGGGCACGACTTTCACGTCTCATATGTTTGCGGAGATCTTGAAGCAGTTGGGAGTTCATAACTGGTCCAGCGCATACCATCCTCAGAATCAAACGTTTAAGTCTCTCTTGCGGGCATATTGCGTTGAATTGAATCGAGATTGGGAGGAAGGTCTTCCATGGTTGTTGTTAGCCGCAAGGGAGGTTACACAGTCTAGTTTAGGTTTTAGTCCCAACAAATTTGTTTTTGGACATCGGGTGTGTGGTCCGCTTGCCGTTGTGGGTGACCAATTAAGAGGTAAACAGCCATCTCAGAGTTTGCTGGAGTATGTCAATGGTTTTCGCAGATGTTTGTTTTTAGCTGGTCAAGCTGCACAGATAAATTTAGAGAAGGCGCAAATGAAGATGAAAAGGCTTTTTGATCGCCAGTCTGAACAGTGGGCATTTAGTTCTGGAGATCAAGTTTTGGCATTGTTGCCTTTAATGGGCTCTCCGTTTTGTGCAAAATTTATGGGACCTTACACTGTTGTGCGTGCCCTATCCGATTTAAACTATGAGATTGCGACTACAAACAGAAAGAAGAGAAGAGATCTGTCATATGAACTTACTGAAACCTTTTTTTTTCTCCCGTGATTGTAAACAAACTGATGTTAAACCATCCATTGTGGTTCATTCTGTAATGGATGGGTTGGGTCAGTCTTTGGTGGAAGAGACCGAGGGGGTTAAAGTTCTAGATCGTTTAATAAATTCAGGGACTCTGAAAGAATTGGGGAGATTGTCTGATTTATCTGTTTTTCAGCGAACAGAACTGTCACAGTTGATAGGTGAGTTTTCCTCATTGTTTGGGGATGTGCCATCACAAACTCCTCTAATAGTGCACAATGTAGATGTGGGTGGTGCTTCACCTATACGCCAACGTTTTTATTGTGTTCCTTTTGAAAAACGTCTAAAATTGGAGTCGGAGATTCAGCATATGCAGGAAAATAACATTGCAAAACCGTCGTGTTCGAGTTGGGCTTCGCCGTGGTTATTGGTTTCGTTCGTTCGTCATTCTATTGGAATTCGTTCTATTGCTCCTGTGTTGGCAGCGCCCCAGAGTGATCTTGCATTTAAGATTCAGACTGATGCAAGTCAAGTGGGAGTGGGAGCAGTTCTCCTGTTAAACATATTAAAGGAGCTGAGAATGTTTTAGCGGACACCTTGTCACGTGTGCCCATGATGGAGAGAGGATGGTGATTCTGTCTGCAACTGATGTGAACTGACATTCTGTATGTATGTTATAATTTAACATGGTTGGGGGGCATTTTTTTGGGGGGGGGGGTGTGTTAGGGTTAAGTTGTGTTGGTTGGTGTTTTGGTTTTCTTTTGTCGTTGCAGGTCTGGTGATTTGGTAATTGAGTGCACCTGTTGCTCGTCACAGCAGGATCTGTCTTAAGCATGGAGCAAGAGGCTGTGGGGGCGGCTGCTCAGCACTCATTCAGGAGCAGTTTGCCATGCGCGCTTATCCTTTGTTTTGTTGTCATTTACAGTCATTGCTTTATGTGTAGCATCCATTCACGCGCACCTCATACTGATTGTCTTACTGATATTAACTTTTTATTATGTTATTTTTGTTTAATAAATGGTTTGTTTGGAAACGTTCTGCTGTGTCGTCTCCCTTTATGTTGCACCGTTGAGCCGGGTGTAACAGGAGGAATATGACCTTTTCTGTGTCTTTTTTTTCCTTTTCTTTCCGGAAAACCCTGAAAACACTTCTGAAAGTGATAAATATTATAGTATATGTTGTGTTTTATATAATAAACATATAAAATATAAAAAAAACCGACAAACAAAATTGGCGTTTTTGATTTTTTTTGAAAGTGTATATCTCAGGCCCTGTGTGCTCTAGCACCCTGCAGAAAGTTTTGGCTGTTTCCAGTATATGTCAGCAAACACTGGAAAAAATAATCCAATGACACTGGGATATTGCATTTGTACCACTGTATATTGGAATGGGGGTGGGGTGGTAGGGGTGTAGGGGGGTAAGAGGGGGGTCCTCCCGTCAGATCCATTCGTATAAATCTTGCATACAACACGATACAGACAAAATTCTTTTTTTCCACTATTTTCTGGAATTTAGTGGAAACAGCCCAAACTGTCTGCAGGGTGCTAGAGCTCACAGGGCCTGAGTTACACACTTTCAAAACTGAATTTATTAAAAATCAAATCAAAAAGCGTCTCTTTTTTGGGAGGGGGTGGGGGGGGGGGGGGTATTACAGCTTAGACAACATCTACTTTACATGTTTATCACTTTTAGCAGTGGTGTATTCAAAGGGTTTCCTGTAAAATGACACCAACATTTTGAATTTAGACCACTGTACAGTATTTGGGTATGGGAAGCTTTTCAATTTGGGTAGGCCAAATCCACGCGGAAATCCCAAAAAGGGTCCCAGAGCTTAAGAGGTTAATGACCAGAGAACTTTGAACGAACATTCTATTAATGCCAGAATGTTAGCTAAAGTTCAGAGAATGTTCCCTGTTAGCTGGGCATCAACGTAGAGTATTAAACAGACCACAACACACTTTGTTCAATTTGCACCCTCCATATGAAAAATTGTTTTCAAACTTTAATTTACCATTTTTTTTAATATATGTCTAAATCTAAATTGTCTCTTCGTTTTCAGTTACTGTATCCAACAATATAGGCTCAAATGGATCCTTCATTTCCAGCATGATGAATGAAATTAATATACATCTATTTTTAATATTAACTAGGCCTAGTTGATCTGATTTCCAGAACTTAACACTAGATTGAAAATGGAAAATAGTAGTTTAAATTTCTGACATAATAATTCTATACATTTACATAATAAAAATCCCATGACAAATGAAATGTCATGGACAATATATAGCATACTGAAAAGAATTTGTATCATTCCTAATGTGCAAAATTCAATGTAGTAAGCAAGATGCTAAAATATATCCATTCCAAACACTTTGAAGCGAATACAGGAAGTGATGTAATTCAAATTTAAACCATGTTACTCACATCAAAGTCCACCTTATCTCCTTCAGGAATCTTTGGAGCAGTGATGTTGGGCATGAATCTGTAAAATAAGTGTTACTCATGAGGACTGACGCTGTGCATTCTTCACGTATGAATTAATGCAGATAAACACAGTAAGAAAGACGTCAATTTAGGACGTACTTCGGCTTTGGTTTTGTCTCATCTGGGGATAAAATATATTAAAAAAAACATAATCACTGACTAATAATATACCACAAATATTTCACATGTTGACCTAGGGAATCAACCAAACCGAATGTGTGTGAATGTAGGAGCAGTTACCTGCGGCCTCCTCCTCTACAGGGGCTTCTGTTAGATGAAGATAGATAAAGATAGATGAACAGACACAATTTCACGTTAATACTAATTGCATAGACACATTTTTTTTAAGTTGTTAGGAAAAATTGCCAGAACCAAAGAATTGTTTTGATTTTGAAACAAATACCCGGCTGAATGTGACGACCCAATGTTCTGACAGTCACAATCATCACACATGCGATTTAAATTAGCTGATATATTGCATCATGACATACGAACCTTACAAATAAACACCGTTTTTGTCCTCCAGCCTTCACAATGAGATGTCATGCCATTGTAATCATGGTAAACATTTGATTCAGATCACTCTTAAATCTTCACATTTTGAATCAGTTAACAAGAAAATGAGCTGCCCATCATGAAGACATGATTTTGGCTTTTCTCATAGTTAATCAGTAATATTTACATGTAATAAACTGAACTGATGGCACTGGCCACCCAGTGCTGCTCACATCCTTGAGGTTGAACAGATCATGTTACATACTAAACAACCCGTCAATCCTTTGCCTTACACATATTACAAAATCAGCAGCAAAGTGCCAAAAATAAGACTGAACGTCTTGGAAACTCTTGCTGAATGTTTTGTTCATAATCTACATTCTATGAATGAATGTAAAGCTGAAGAGCTTTACCTTCTGGTTCAGGTTCTGGCTCCTCTGTTCAGATATGAGATAAGTTATAAGTGGTTAAAGAATGAAGATTTACAGACACTTGCACACTATAAGGTATAAATAACCTCAATATTCTTAATAAGTGAAATAATTACCTTCTACTTCCGGAGGCTCTAATATAAGAACAGCAAATCAGTTAGTTTATAAAGACTAGTTTGAGAAATTATAAACATACCATAACATAACATATCTGTCATTCAGGAACAGATATTCAAAGTATTTTATTTTTTGGAGGATAAAAATCAAATTTCAGTTTATGGCAAGAGATTTGTTTTTGCATCTGAATTGTTCAACTTGTGTTGCCTGAATGCAGATCTTGGTTTAAATGGTGAGTACTAAACAATTAAGGAATTTTCTATCATGCACATGGATATATGTGTTGATCCAGTGGTTTAAAGATAGCTGACTATTGTAACTTTTATGTTATTTAAAAACCATAAAACGTTTAAATAATTATTTGAACAATCAAATGAGGGAATGATTACCTTCCACCTCAGGGGCTGGTTCTAATATGAAAATATAATGTGAAATATTCAATATTACCTTGCACTGGTGATGGCAAATGTACAGAAAAATCACCAGAAAATAAAGGTCAGATCGATGCATTACCTTCCTCTGTTGGAGGCGCCACTATTGAAGAGAAACGATTATTATGGATAAGCTACCATAATGAGTGTAATGCAATGCGTTTTCAATATTTCATGCATGTTTATTTGTATGAAGATATGCAAGCTTTTGTTTCCCATTGTATGAAAAGGTATATTTACAGCTGAAGTGCAATATCATATCACTAAATCAATAAAAAGGTGAATGAACAATGAAATAATGGGTGCATAAATGAATGAATGTATATGTTTAAAAGATTTACCTTCCACTTCAAGAGGAGTGATAGAACAAATGAATGCAAGAGGGAAGAAATAATAATTACATAAAGGAATTAATATGTAAATGATGAATTAACTGTGAGAATAAACTGAAATATCTGCATGCGTCATGAAAGAGTCTGCAGCATGAAACTGACCGTTCTAATGCTTTTAAACCACATTTGTTGTATTAATATTATCTAAATCTAAAATTGAAGTTAATTTTAAAATGTACACCCATGCAGGAAAAGCAACACAACACACAGTGAACAAGGTTTTACCTTCCTCTTCGGTTTCCTCCACTACAGTGTGAACATAATAACGATTAGTAGCAAATACATCCAGAAGCGTACGAGGAATATTTGATCAGTCTTTGCATAATCAAGATGCTGAATCAAGTTAACGGCTCATCTATAACCTTTGTCAGAACATTGAGATCCACCCAACAGCTTGTAAAGTTCATGTTCCACCAATGCAGTATCTGATGCAATTTGCGTGTGTAATGATACATTAAATGAATTTAACATGATGTTTTACATGATCATTTTAACGACGTCATAAATCAACTCAGGCTCATCGGAAAACGTGCCATAGTAATACATTATTGTCCAAAGCATTGCTAATTTTTAGCGCCACTCACAGAACATTTCATTTTTTTAAATGCCGCAATACGTACAACATCCAACGTAATGGAACATTGTCAGTGTCACGTTAATCGGTTTCACATAATGCGCTTTTAGCGCCACTCACTGGATATTTCACATTTAGGGCCCTATTTTAACGATCTGAGCGCATGGCGCAGGTGCACTTATAGGGTGTCCAAATCCACTTTTGCAAGTTTAACGACGGGAAAAAAAAAACAGTTGGTGCGCCAGGCTAGTCCAAAAGAGTTGTAATGTGTCTGGGGTGTGTTTTGGGCGTAACATGCAATAAACCAACCAGAGTCTCATCTCCCATTCCCTTTAAAAGCCAGTTGTGCTTGCACCATGGCGGATTCACTATATTTACAGGGCGGAATTTGCAAGCGGAAAGACAGAATTCTTCTTCGGAGCGTTTTTTATTACTAATGTGCCCTTTAAATGACACAAATAAATACTGCGTTATTGACTTTAGACCAGGTTTCAGTTTGTCAATGAAGCACTCGCGCCAACAATGTGCCTGAACACGCATGGTTTTCAGAACGACACCAACATTGTCATGGGTGAACAAATGGACGCATTTGCTGTTTAAACAACGTGGTGCAGGACGTGAAAAATGATAACTGTGTCTGGCTGAAACTAGCAAAAAAAACACTTGCGTCACATTCAAGAAGCAATGTATTATCATTTTGCAGAAATGATAGGCTACGTTTTTCCAATGAGCCATAATAGGCCTACTTGCAGACAACAAGCATTAGCCTTACATTCACAGACCGTTATGGACAGCACACAAGAGACGAATGGGGGGGACTGACATCTGAGACAATAGGAAATGGACATGGGCAGGACACTCTTGACATGAAAACAATGTCACCCTGCACATAGGCCTACTGATATTAGTTGCAGCCTTGAGTAACTCAATTCCACAGGACATGTAGCCGAGGACAAAAGCGATTCTTGTGCATTGTCTAATATAGAACATGCACACAAGCGGACAGCACGCAAAACTTCCTCTGGACCAGCCTCCATTTCCATGAAGACATAATTATTAATAGTGCATGAATAGGTACTCATCTCAAACTGGCTTACCTTCCCTATTACATACACACAGGGTGAAAAGAGAAAAAGAAAGGGAAAAGGATGTACAGTTGACTTTAAGTTGGGTAATGAATTAAAAAGTGTTTGTAATAGGCTAATATTCACTGTTTCTGCAGTATACAGTATGTGCTTGGCAACTGCAATTTCTATTACTTATGCAAAATAACTGACTAATCACCACTTGCATGTAATGTCATGTGGCAATAATATCACACTACAGTAGCGGCTAAAAGTGATATTTGTTTTTAATGAGCCTACAAGTTTGATTAAACCATTAAATATATAAATATGAGGAAAGCACACTAAAGTTGGTTACATTATTTGGCAAAAGGGTTTTATTTTACTACACTGTAAAAAATAAAAACGGAAAATGTACTGGTAATTTTCTGCCAGTACATTATCCAGTAAATTTACGGAAATTTCCGTTAACCCTTAAAACACAAACTAATGCAAAGTGTATTTCAAAATACAGGTAAAACACCTGTAAAAAAACAATATGGAAAATTCCTTCATATTTATACAGTACATTGTGCCCTATTTTTACGGACACAGCCCCAAAACCTGTGATGAGACGACTGCACGCCTGTGAAGAGACGACTCAACGCCAGCGTTGTTATGGCCTAAATTAATACACGATTGATTAACTTTTTCGAACATTATTCTTTAACATTGTCTTTCTAACATTTTTACTGTACATCTATGAAATGCACTTTCTGTAAAGCTGCTTTGAAACAATGTGTATTGTGAAAAGCGCTATACAAATAAATTTGAATTGAATTTTTCTTTTTACAATGTATGCTAAAAAAGGCTGGACATCACTTTTGGCCACTACTGCTGTTTCAATGACTATTTTAGTATTACACTTTGAGGTATTCTGTGTTCTGAATATGAAAACGGTTAAAAAGTAATGACGTTATACATACTGCACTTCCTCCTCCACCATTTCCTCTGTGTCAGCCATGACTAGTTGATTCCTGATAAAGCAAATACGTTTAAGTCATGCATGTCAAATGAGTTCAATTAAATTCCACTTTTTTTACTAACAGCAGAACAGTCTTGACATGGTCTACAAATCATCTTTAAAATTCCTCTACAAGTGACCCTGATCCCAGAGACAAACATTATGTTCAACACTGTTGGACCATATTTCATATTCACTTCGTGTTTAACAAGCATTGAAACGTGTGTGTCCACCAGGAAATAAATCACCACACAATAAACATGCGATGAATGAGTGAGGCTATTTTTGGCCAGTAATAAACTATGCGGAACAGGTGCTCCACACTTTTACAGACAATGAACTTGGCTGGTCTCATCAAGGCCTGCCGCTCATTCTCTGTGTAAATCAAGAGTACATGTGTCCTTGTCATCTATTTTTGAAGCACATTGTTTGTGCAGGACATTGTTCCACAACACATACTGACGTTAAAGACCCTTCTAGTTTTTTAATGCACCACATTCTGATTATGTACACTGGCCCCAAAGGGTATATATGAAATATCAAAGTTGAAAGGTTCTGTTAAAGTACATTCTAAAGGTTCTTTATTGGCATTGATGGTTCACGAAGAACCTTCAACATCCATGGAACCTTTCCATTCAACAAAGGTTTCTTTATGAAGTCGGAAGAAGAAGATTCATTAGATTATTGAAATGTTCTTTGAAATATTCACTGAAAGGTTCTTCTTTGGCTCTTCATTGCTGCTCATTAAGAGTGTACTGTTGATTTTCTTGAAAGTAATACAGCACAAGCACACTTGTCAAGCAAAACATATCACAAAATGAAGTATATCGAGGTTAACCAACCCAGATGTGTTCAAAATTGAGACATAACATGTTGATAGTTAATGCGATGATGAACAACACCTGTGTGAACTTGAAGAGAACCGGCTGATTGAAAACTATTGAAAAAACAAATTGCATTTATTTCTGCTTTAGCAACCACTTGGTTTGATTTTTGCTTTTATTGCCGTGAAATCCATGCATATTAAGAGTGTCTAAAGTGTCCAGATCTTACTGTATCTCCTCAGGTTCACAGGTCTGTGGGTTATCCAATTGTCTTCAGACTATCTTGTCTGAGGTTAGTCAAACTAATGGCTCTTCACAGAGATCATCTTGGATCAAGGTTTATTTTACATTGCATCCTTGTGATAATGAGAGCGTGACAGAAGCAGCCAGAGGCCTGAGTGCAGCGTCTCTGACCAAATCCACCAAGTCTTTGCAGCAGATTAACTGTCTCACTTTGGAGTTACTTGAATTTTACGTTAATAAGAGAGGGCCAGACGTACTCCACCCGAATGGCTGGAATATCACAGGATGACGGTGGCAGGAATGTTGCCATTGATAGTCAGTATTAAGCAGCATTAAGGGAAAAACCCAAAGCATGCAAACCACCAGTCCCTCTGGCGAACAAGACAAGCATTGCATTGATGATTGAGGAATGAAGAGGGTGATCCTCAGGTCCGAGTTCACACATTAAGGACAACTTTGCAGAACCAATATAATCCAGTAGGCATGCAATTGTTTGAATAGATTTTAGTTACCAATGAACTATGTCATTTCGGATCCAATAAGAAAATCTAAAGCCTCTTACCTGAGAGCTCACCAAGAAGAGAAAGAGAGAGAAATGGGGTCTTATCTCGAGGGCCCAGGCAGCAGACAGTTTCAAACTAACCCAAAGCTCACCTAATACAGACCTGCCAGATCATGTGACCACACTGCTTGGCACTGATTGGCTGATGGAAGTAAGCCTATTGTTAGAGGGAGCGGAGCATGACAGTTAAGAGATATATGGCTTTAGCGTAGCAGTCCGGTGGAGAATTGAGAAGCACACTATCACAGGTGTTTTTCATTGGTCTCTTTATTGTGGTCACTGAGACAATGATACAATGTTGCTCTGTATGGAACTATTGGCTACAAATGGTCATATTTGTAACAAGGTAATTGCATTTAAAGGTGGTGCGACTTGCATAGTGTTACTCTGAAACAATACATAGGTGTTTACAAATATGAAACAAATAGTAAAAAACTTGATTGTCAAAAAATACAAGCAGAATACAGGAACTTTGAACATTTAGAGACATTAGCATTAAGCTACAGCGGCAGAACTGGATATTCTTTGACAAAAGACGTCAGAAATGAAGTTACTAATGCTCTGCCAACTAGAGCTGAACACATCCATGTTGCAATTTAGTATGAATCGATTGCAGCACAGAAAAAAGACACTTATAAACATGAATTGACTTTGACTTTGACTATATCCTTGTCCTTGCTGAAATCAGGATGTGTTTTTGGATTAACCAAGGTCTTGCATTACATGCAAAAATTGTGAAATGTACTGATCAAATATGTAATTAAAGCCCCAAAAAGTGCATGTTCCATTTCTTTCGAGTTCTCTTGTTTTAACCAATACCGATTATTCCACATGACACATAGTGATTAACACTTACAGGAAGATGGTCACAAACAACTTCAGACCAGTGTTTCCAAGAGTACAAAAAAGCCAAAGATACTGTAATAATGATAACGGTTGGACTATAATGGACTTCTGCTGAATTAAAAATTGCTTTGATATAAAATAATATTGAGAGCAAAAGCAAAGACCATTTTGTATCAAGCAGTAAAATATATAGTTAATTACAAAAACTTACACTATGTGCTAACATATATTATTAAGACAATTTTTTTTTAAAAGTGTCGTTACGACAAAAAGTACAAAATACAGCTACTCTACTGGTGCTCTGGAACTGGCGAACATGTATGAAATGCAAGGTGAAGCTTTGCTTTAGTTATAAATTAACAGGTGAGAAGGGTAACTAACATGTTTAAAATTGTTTGTGATTTGACAAAAGACAATTCGGAATGCTGCTCCTCGTCCTCCTATCCAAGGAATCTTGTAATATTTTGAGCTGGCTGCTTTTACATAATTGTTAAATAATCTTAACAAATGAAAGTCGGATCGCTCGTTTCCACAGCCTAGATTTCAGTTTAACAGAAGGTACATGCAACTGCGTTTATGTTATGATGGTGCAAGATGGTGGCCTGTGAATACAGTGATAAAATATATATATATCGTTTTTTTTTTATAGTTTTTTTTTACTTTTCTCTCTTTTATACTGTGTCTACAAACATAGATCTTCCTGGCAGTATAAAATGCTTGTTTTTTTTGTTTTTTTTTGGTATTAATAAAAGTTTGAAAAAGAAATGTTGTGCATTCTCTTGGTCCCTGCCTCTCTGGCGTCTTTGAAAGGTTAATGGCCCGTTCCTGTAAAGAGACAAAAGAGAAAAGTCATAAAATTGCAAGAAAATAAATTAGATGACGCACACTTTCATTCAAATTTGTACTCGTTAGTTTGGGGTCAGTACGTTTTTTGATTTGTTTAAATAAATTTGCTTTTATTCAGCAAGGATGCATTAAATTGATCAAAAGTGACAAAAGACATTAACATTTATGCATTTGGCAGACGCTTTTATCCAAAGCGACATTGCGTTCAAGTTACACATTTTACATTTTGTCAGTTCTTGCTTTCCCTGAAAATCGAACCAATGACCTTGGCATTGCTAGCGCAACACTCTATTGTTTGAGCTATACAGGAAAGCAATAATACTTATAATATATTATAATATTTCTACTTCAAATAAATGCTGTTCTTTTGCCCTTTCCATTCACCACTGAAAAAAATCATGGTTTACACAAAAATGTAAGCATATTTCAACAATAATACGAAGAAGAAATGTTTAGAATCGGCATATTAGAAGGATTTCTGAAGGATCATGTGACACTGAAGACTGAAGTAATAATGCTGAAAAAAAACCCATTTCAAAATATATTAAATAGAAAATCGTTATTTTAAAGTGTAATACTTTTCCCACAATATTTCAGTTTTTGATCAAATAAATGCAGCCTTGTTATAATTCATATAGAAACCTTGAAATAATTAGATTTCTAGCATGTAAAATTACATTTATAAAATGATTCTTGTCCAAAAACATGTTTAAACATGATTGTTGCCTATTCTTTATGGGATCTAGGACACTTTTTTGCCCTTTAGAAGACAACAGAGGAGTTAAATAAATGGTGCGTGCTTATTACGTTTTTCATTCAGCCAAGAATATGGGACAATTCAAAATCTTTGAATGCTTAGCTGTGTGTATTTGTAACATACAGCCTTTCTCTTGTGCTCCAGAGCTAAATATAGTTCAAAGAATCTCTTAAATGCAAATCCGTCCAAGTGTTTGACCATTTTTAAGTGGTTGGAAGGACTTAACTATTCAAGACATATCCATACAGTATGCGAGTGTGCTAATCTGCCGCCCCATGCAGTAAATGTGACAAACATGCAGCTTTAGCCCTGCTGGCACTGACAGATGCCTAGAATCCACAGCGTGATATTGAGACGAGCAGGCCGTCGTGGGGGACGGCGGTTCAGGGCAGGTTAACGCAAAGACCTGTCGCCCATTACCCAAAAAATGGCTGGCATGCCCGAAGGCCACCGTGTCCTCTTATAGAGGAACAAATGGCCGGCATTCAAAATAGAAAACAATGCCAAAGAGGCATTTTAAAACACTGCAGCCAGTGAATGACGTGCCTGCAGCTATGGTTTATCATTGGAAGGGCTTCCTGGCAGAGGGATTGTGGGTGTTTTGCAATATGGAGAGACCTGTCCTTCACAGTAGGACTTCATTTTGACCTCATGTTGGCTTGGGTGTATAGGCAAAAGAAACAACTATATTGCAAATACACATTCACAATAAAACTAACACTGTGTGCTAATAACCAAGCAAGCTTTTAGATTTTTTTTGTTATCTAAACCCTAAAAGCAAAATCTCTTTCAAGTAAATCCAAAACTTTTTCCAATCTAGCGACAACCGTGACAATAGTACATCTTGACGATCGCTTGGTTTCACATTTCTGGGGTTTCGTCACGGTTATATCGCCATAGTGGGGAAAACTTGTATAGTGTTGAATGGTAGCTACAGCAAATATAATTTTTTGTGTTTCCATTTGCTCCAGTACCAAAAAAAAAAAAAATTCAAAAGAATGTCAAATTGCTGTCACTTCCTCAGACTTTTTAAAAACACTGACAGAGCAGCCTTAACTAGTTTTCTGTAATTTAATGTTGTGGTAGAAAACACAAAGTATAGTGTTATAAATTAAATAATAAAAAACGTTGCTAGATTTATGGTGTTAATAACTGTGAAAACAAAAAAGGGTAAATTTCGGTGGCATAGCACTTGGTAGCCCCGCCCATTGTGTAGTCTTATTGGTCCAAAACTTTGCTCTTCACAGATGTGTGAGATGTAATCACGGGCAATTGATGTGTCACATCACGCAGCAGTTACGTGTTGACAAATTGCTTTTTGTTGGAAATTGGAAATGGGACACGGTTTTACACAAATACAATTTATCTTCTTGTCACTTACCATTGGTGACGGATTTGGTCTCTCCTCTGCTTGCGACCTGGGTGAGGTATAAATCCAAAAGAAAGATGGAAAAAGAGAGAAAGAGAGAAAAAGACAGAATAAGATTAACATATATAAAGGCTAATGTGCCAATCAGTGTGGCAGAGTCCTTCCCAGCCCATCCGTCTGGTATTCCACTTATGCCTTCACATTTCATTTACATTTCCTTTTTAACAGTTTTTTTTTTGTGTCGATGTGCTCCAAAAAGTCATCAGTGAAAGCACTTGTGGCTGACAAGCTGCGTGTACAATGACAGGAACATGCTTAGCATGGTTTCATACAGCACTCTTTTTCCAGATTCACATACAAGTGAAACCCTCATTCTTTCCACTCCTGACCAAACAGCACTGCTGGTTTTGGTAACATCAGTGCGGTTATGACCACAGATTTCCCTTCATTAGGCTTTCTACGTCACCATTTACCAGTCCTTTAAGCAGCCCGGGCCAAAACTGCAATCTGTGGCTAACCGCGGCCTTGGCCTGATCTTGACGCCTCACTGACAGTCCAGCAGTAGATTCTATTGTGCCCGTTCCAAAGATAGAGCCACCCGCTCTGAATGACTACCATTATTATCTGTTTGATCTGTGGGTATAAAAATATGAAGGCCAGCGCTCGTGGGAATGCCTTTTCAGGTTCAGACGATGGGACAGATCTGGAATTGGTTTCTATTCGTGATGTGAATAAACCGCCATGTTTGGTCAACTGCATCCCAGTCATGCCAGCATTAAAATAGATCTCACAATAGGCAGAGTCCTTTGTAAAGGGGTGATGGGTGTTAAACCCATGTGTGAGGGAAAAGAAGAGCGAATGAAAGAGAGAGGGAAGGTGAAAATGATCCTTCACTAAGCTCCGCCCTAATTACCATCCACCATATTATCAGACAAGCTTTACTTTTTTAATGTTTGTATATTTGTAAATAAAATTTTAGATGTTTTTATGTTTTAAAGGGGTGGTAAAACACATTCTTTCGAAGGCTTGATTGTGTTTGTGGGGGGCACTGTAACATCTGTTCATGCTTCGTTTTTAAAAAAGATTCATTATTTTTAATATATTTCTACCTTTATTCTACACTGCTCTGTCCCTCCTTGTAAAAATGGTCTGGTGGTTTCCGGCTTGTATGAAGCCAGTCCCTCAAAAATACGCAATGGGCTCAGATTGGTTAGCTGGCCCAGTGTGTTCTGATTCGCTAACCGCCTAGTGCACGTTTGTCGGAAACGTCACGCCCCTTAACTTTACAGGTACATTGTGCTTTGGGTAGTATTAGAAACAATGGCGTCTATAAAACCATACCAATTTGAGCCCGAATCAGACCCAGACAATTTTAGCGAAGATGATCGAGCAGAACCTGTTCAGTCCTCAAGAGTAAAGACTGCGGATCTATAGTGATCGCTACTGAATGGCACCGTTACTTTTGTATTTTTAGAACGATTATAGCCAAATATCTGTCGCAAGAACTATTAACCCAAAACAAACACTAAACATTGGCTTTACTAGTAGCCAAATCAAACACAGAACCATGTTTAGCATGCCTGTAGATAAACATTACATAAAAGCTCTAATCAAAGAATAATTTACACTAATTCCAAGTACGCTGTTGAGATTTTAAAAAAGTTTGTAACGTTAGGTGTTTGTCTGCTGCAAATGCGACCATGTTCCCCTCTGTCTCATACACACATGCATTTAACATGTAGTATGTTAAACGCACTGCAACACACCCCCGTCCCTAGGTAGGCTGAACAAAGTGAACCTGCAATCCGGATTAAAAGTTTCGTCTGCATTGCGGCAACAACACTCCAGCCTACTAACTATACCACAACAACGCTTCCCCGTGGCGATACAAAATGCCCCCCCCCCCCTTTATAATATTCTCAGAGGAGGGGTTTATGTAAATATTGGGGCTGGTGATGTCAGTGACCCTGGAGGAATGTGTAGTAGTCCCTAGCGGCCGTTTGCTAAAGTCCTTAGAAATTGATTTCTTTAAAAGCAAATATCTCCCTTTGCTTTAAACTTTGAACGTTGTAACTTTGTAGATGTTGTTTATGCTCAAACAGCAACATTGCACACTAGCTAAAGTTAGAAAAGTGAAATTGTGGTTTACCACCCCTTTAAATGTACTTATTTTTTTAAATTGTGACCTACATTCACTCCAAAGTAAATCAATGTTAATTAATTTACATATTGATTCAAATCATTGTAGATGTAATCGTTCACAGCCCCATGGTGAGTATGTTGTAGAGACATTATCCCTTGACATCAAAAGATGCTTTTGTCTTTTCAGTTTACTGTCATAGGCATTTATCTAGATTCTGTTTCGCAGTCTTGTAAATCACATTACTGCCTAGCTTAATTTCTTTAAGTTTTGCCCTTGCAAAACCTTCTACTATGATTATAGGGTGTTGTGGATGTCTGCCAGGATGTCGCTATTACCCTTTTTCCACCAGAATGAACCGGGTGCTAGTTCAGGGTCAGTGCTAGTGCCAGTTCGGAGTTGGTTCGACGGACGAGCCTTCTAAGAACCGGTTTGCCTTTCCACATGCTAGATAGCCACCACAGAGCCAGTCTTATGTCACTGTATACGTCTCATCTTTCTAAGCAACGCTAGCGAGGCAGCGGGAAACACAAACACACCAGGCTTGTTCGAGATGCAACGGCGTATCAGCGTATGACATCAAAGTACCGCAAGAGCGACTCAAAAGCATAAGGAGTAATGTGCTCTCACTGTATTTGTTGTCATACGGCGATCGGTCTGCACAGCGCCGATGCATCTCGAACAAGCCTTCCATCTACAATGGCAAACATTGCGTTACTACTGATGCTCATGGCTTTACGATCCTACATTGGCATCAAAACACAGCGAATCCAATGCATTCGTGCAGCTCGCCTTGAATTGTATAGACGGAGATTGCAATCGAGCAGCTATTAGCTCCATTAGCTGCTATTTCAAAAAAAGTTTGTGTTCATCTTGTTAGTCACGGTAACCCTGCCCCCAGCCCCTGACGCAAGCGGTTCTTACTTCTAGTCCACCAATATTTTGGTGCTACTTAAGGATCACTTTTCCTGGTTCAGAGCTGGTGCTTTGGGTGTGGAAAGATTTGAAACTAGGCTCTGGCTCCGAACCAGCACCAGCACTACCTCGGTGGGGTATATGTGTTGCTATTCTGGGAGGTTTCTAGGGAGTTGCTAAGGATTCCCGGATGTTTGCTAGGGAGTTGGTAGGGTGTTTTGTGTGGTTGCTTAAAATGGCATTTGCAATTTGCTTTTTTTCCACTTCATGAGCACATTTTACTGGGGGAAAAAATGTTCACTGTTCATGAACATATCCAGTTCTTTCCTATTAGAATCTATGCAATGCTTGTCTGAGTGAGTAATGGTAATCAAGGTGGACGGAGCTTAACATAAGGTCAAAAAGTGCAACAGTCGCTCCTGGTGACTTCAGGTCTCTAAAGCACTTCCTTGCAAACCAACCGCCTGCTCTCGTGGCAGTGAGCAAGAGTGTTAGAGAAGCTCCGTAAAAAAAAAAAAAAAAAAAAAAATAGCCAATCGCAGTTCCTAAGCCATCTTGTGATAAATGCATTACGTGTGCCTCATCAAACACTGTACATTCCTATGTGATAAAGTAACATTTACCTCCTCAAGGTGGTCAGATCTGTAGACAATTAGCAAGGGGATGGCTTAAAACACAAAACACACAGGCAATGTTATGGCAATGTTATTCTCCAGGATTATACTGCAGATATCATGCTAGAGAGGTGTTATGACTGTTACTGTCTCCAGAGTCCTAATGGCATGCCTGAAAGGTTATAAAATACCCACAGCCTGTTGTTTGGACACATAAGTGCTTTATTAATTCATTCTCCAGGGGCATATGAAAAATGTTATGTGTATGTAACAAAGAGAGAGAGAGAGAGAGTCGGGCTGATTGGGGGAAAAAAACTGTATTTGGTTACCTTGGTAGCAGAGGACCCTTTGTTTTCCCATAGACTGCGTTTGCTGGTCACGTCACCTGGTTTCAGGTCCTGCAGGAGGAGAAAGGGGTGGTGTAATATCACTTGCGAGATGGCCCTGAACTACTCAACTCATGCAAACACATGTACATGCACGTCAATCCAACAGAAATGACATAAGGGATGCCAGTGTCCACCAAGGCAGGGAAGGATACTTGGAGGGAAGGGACATACCTGATATTCAGCAGTGAGAGAGAGAGCAGAAGAGAGAGCAGAGAAAAGAAGCCCAGGGGAAGAAGCAAAGCGAAATCTACAGTAACAGTGGAAGAGAAAGAGAGAATGACAGGAAAAAACTGTGAAGGCCAAGGTGAGGTCAAAGATCATATATATATATATATATATATATATATATATATATATATATATATATATATATATATATATATATATATATATATATATATATATATATATATATATATATATATATATAAAATCATAAAAATATACACATTATGAAGCATATTAAGTATTTGGAGCCTGTGAAAAAACGGTATGAAGATGTTTTATAAAGTTTATTAATTTTACTAATAAATGAACAATTAAAAAATTTAAAACATTTTTGTGCAACATAAAAATGCTTTAGTGAATTTTGTCTATTGTTTGTCATTAGTAAACAGTCGTAGTAAAAAGACTAGTATAAGGACATTGTGATCAGAGTGGACCCATAGGTTTTGTACTTGAGCAACAGGTCAAAGGTCAGTCCCATTATGCTAACACTATGGGCGATCGTAAATGAGGTGTAAACTCCCACTGTAACCTTATCCTGGTTTCTAAAAAGCGAAACTGTGACGAAACCACTCCCTGGATGAGGAAAAATACCCAGAAATGAACACAGTATGTCAATTTTTCTGTAAACGGGGGGAATTTTAAATGCAAAACAGTTGTGGTTACAATTGTAACTAATTATAATGACTGAATTTAGATGTTCTTGACAATTATTTGCTTAATTTACCAAAGACTTGTCATAGTCTGTAACTACACTGACATACAGGGAACTCAGTACTTTGACTCCCATATCGACGTTCAAATTCTGAACTACTTCACAGATAAATAGACTTCTTTTTTAAGTTAACAGAGATTTGTACACTTAAATATATTTATAGCATCCTTTCATATTACATTTATATTTCAACATTGAAGCCAGAGTTTTAAAATAAACAGCCAATCAGTGATGAAGGACTGCAGGCATGCCGGAGCAGACAGGAAATAAGAGAAAGCCTGAATACAACCACCCCTTTTACACCTTATATGTGATTACAGAAATAGTCATTTGTATGTACAAATGACTCAAATTAACATAATCTCCATGAATCTCTTTCTAATGTTTTCAACACCTGGTTTAGTTCAGTGCTATGTATTATTTCCCTTTGCATAGAATCATTACCACTAGGTGGTGCCAGACAACAAGACTCCTCACTTTCTGATCTAATGCACGCAGAGCTCAAGGGTGTAATAGACAGGGTCAAAGGCTTACCGCCGGTCTTCCTCCTGACATTTTGCCCGTCTCTGGAGTTTTATTCAACCAATCGTTAATGCGGCCAGCCACGCCCACCTTTATCCCAGCTGCATCCTGTATGGGGCGGAAGAAAACACTCCCTTTAAGGTTAAAGTTCAGTATGTAACGTTGGACAGGAAATGAGTCCAAGAGGAAAAGTGGGGTCCCTTCCCCCACCCATCAGTCTATGTAAATGAACATCACAAACCTTATTGGTTGACGCTGGGCTTCCACCAGAGCCGAAGACATTCCCCTTTTCCCACATGCTCTTGATGTTGCGAATACCGTCCGTCACCATAGGGAGATCTATGGCAGCTGATCTGGGAGATCTGACCTCCTTGTGGCTCTGAACAGAGAGAGAGAGGCAGAGATTACACTTTGCTGTCTTCTGGTATCCTGTGTTTAATTTAGATTTATCTGTTGCTTGTGTTCAGTTTGAGAGACGATGATGTAGGACTCACCTGCACTGCAGTGGTGTACTGCTCTAATCTGTTATCAATCTTGGACACCACAGGAGCGTGAGATGCCTTCACAGAACTGACACACACACACACACACACACACACACACACACACACACACACACACACACACACACACACACACACACACACACACACACACACACACACACACACACACACACACACACACGTCAGCTCATGCTGGTATTTATCAGCATAATTTTCACAATGAAAGATTATCGATTAAAATGAACTGCCAATTAAAATGACAACAGTGTTCAAAATGTTCATGTGTGACAAATAAATAATTTTGGATGGATGGATGGATGGATGGACGGACAGATAGATAAGATACATATAGATGTAAACGGGGGGAATAGATGTACAGAGACAGACAGACAGATAGATAGACAGATGTATAGATGAAGATGATGGATGGATGGATAGATAGAAAGATATACAGAGAGACAGACAGATGGATAGATAGACAGATGTATAGATGAAGATGGATGGATGGATGGATGGATGGATGGATGGATGGATGGATAGATAGATAGATACGGACGGACAGACAGACAGACAGACAGACAGACAGACAGACAGACAGACAGACAGACAGATAGATAGATACAGACGGACGGACAGATAGATAGACAGACACATATACATAGATACATATAGATGGACAGATAGATGTACAGAGACAAACAGACAGACAGACAGATAGACAGACAGATAGATAGATAGATAGATAGATAGATAGATAGATAGATAGATAGATAGATAGATAGATAGATAGATAGATAGATAGAGAAACAGGCAGAGAGACAGACATGGATAGATAGATAGATGTATGGATGGATGGATGTATGTATGTATGGATGGATGGATAGAGACAGACGGATGGATAGATAGACAGACAGATGTATAGATGAAGACAGACATAGACAAACAAACAGACAGATAGATAGACGGATGGATGGATGGATGGACGGACAGATAGATAGATACATATAGATGGACAGATAGATGTACAGAGACGGACGGACGGACGGACGGACGGATGGATGGATGGATGGATGGATGGATAGATAGATTTCTGCTATCACGGCATGTATACTTGTTTTCACAAACTGAGGGACGAGTCAACATAATTGTCTGTGGTAATCAACAATGTGCCACAAATGCTGTAGAAAGAGCTTAACTTGTTTTGGAACAGGGACATTTTTTTGACCTACCCAAAAGTACTCTAAATAGTTCAGATTATTCATTTATGTAATTAATCTTATTTTTTGGACACATTTGTGCTTAGGAGGTAAGTTGAATAAGATGTTTTCACGAAAGGTCAGCAAGGAATAAAAGTAGACGTGATCACCTCTTTTGTGCTGATCTGTTGAGAAATTCTGCCCTCTCACCGATCTGGAAAGAGAAATCAAACAATGGATAGATTTAACAAAGGTCACTGCTTTGGTCATGAGGAACACACACATAAAACACACACACAGATGCAAGCTGTCTGTCGGACTTGGCTATTCTGAGAGGCAAGAGACTGGCCTGTTCTTTTCGGTATGAAACTGTCACAGGGCCAGGAAAAGCAGGGCCCTTTTCAGCTCTCTCTCTCTCTCTGTGGGAACCGTGGCCTGTGTTTATGATATATGACAACAGGGCTAAGAGGGGGGAAAGTGTTCCCGTGAAGCAACAACAAAAACCACACAGACAACACACATACAAACCCCAAAAGTATCTTGAAAAGAATCCACTTCCCCCCTCAACCGAATGTGGGAGTTCCTAAAATACTCCTCAGCAGGAAATTCCCCATTCTCAGGCGTGTTTGAAACGGCTCCGTTAGAATGTGGTTACAGTAATCCTATTAGTCTAATGGTCTTCCTGCGTCCCCCTAGAGTTCACGTCTTGAAGAGAGCAGCTCAGCTTTATCTCACAGAAACACAAACGCGCCATTTTGTATTTTTGGAAAAAGATAGATTCCAAAGGGAAGAGAAGGAAAGAACTGACTTCAAAACTACTGACAGCAGGAAACTCGTATCCAAAGCACGCAGGAACCAGAAAAAGAATTGGGAAATGAGATGTACGGCATCAAATACAATCTTGATATTAAAAATAGATATTGAAATGATGAAAATATGATAGGAATTCAATTATTATTTTGTTACAGTCGATAACCTGTATAATGGCTGATAATGCATCAGTTCAATATCAAACTAATGCAACCACCCACACAACAGGAGTTCAAAATCACACAAATACATCACAGCATGCAATACATACAGTGTACATGATGACAAAGCAGATCTCTGAACGTATCATCTGCATATGATAAATGGGAGGGAAAGTCTTTCAGCACGATTTCAGAATGTTCATCTGATGCACCGTTTACACCAAAATACCATAATTATTACAGTTATTAAATAACAAATGAGCATGGTAGCTTCTATTCTATTCTATTATTTATGTATAAGGGAAAGTGTATGCATATTTTTATACAACTATAAGGGAACATATACATTTTAGGGTTCATTCTGTTCTATTCTATTCTATTCTATTATTATTTATGTATAAGGGAAAGAGCATGTGTATTTTTATACATTTATAAGGGAAAGTATACATTTTAGCTTCATTATATTATATTACATTAAATAGTATTATACATTCTTGTATTATTATAAACACAAATATTATTACATAATATTAGAAAATGTTTCAAATATACTGTCATCATTATATAAATTATAAAAGTAATATAAACAGGCTGTTTACATGTTAAATGTCCTTTTCTGATGACAGTGGTGGTTCATATATTAATATAAACCAGTTTTTAGTACAAAAAATAACTAGCAGCTTCGTGGAAATCTGTCATAAAGGGGTTATTCCCTTTAAACTAGCACAGACATGCTTCAGTGAGCACCAGCTGCATTAACGCACAATCATCAAGCTGTTCTCCTCCTCATTATGTTTACAAGATATGGCAGATAATTGCTTTTTCATGGGGACAGCGTGTTCCTATGAGTCAGCTGATGCTGTCGGGTGATTGACAGCTGTGGATAGAGAGAGAGAGAGAGAGAGAGAGAGAGAGAGAGGGCGGCGGCTGACCTTCAGGGAGGATCCTCTGGGACTGACACACTTAAAGGGCTTCCTGGTCTCTCCGTCCACATAATCCTCCACTTTCTGCCTTTTCTCAGCCGCCTCCGCTCTTCTCTTCTCGATCTCCTCCTTCATCCTCCTCTTCTCCTCCTAAAGAATAAAATAAACACACGTTCATCACCTCACTGGCATGTTTCATACAAAAACACACCACCAGCAGACTGATTCGGGATCTTCATGTCCCAGAAAATGTCCTTCTCGCAATAAACGAGAATGATAATGAGATTCAAGACTACGTCTATCGTGTGTGTCTCTCTGTGGAAGCGTAACGTGAACTGGCAGCCGGCCGCATTCCACAGCAGCTGAGAAATCATAAAGAAGCCTTTTTATTTACACCACGTTTTTTGGCACGGCCCGCTAGCATCAGCACGGGGCCCTCTAATCTCTAATTAGTCCTTTTTCATTTACTGCCTCTGTTCATTAGGAACAAGGAACATATTTGCATTACAATGCTTGGAGCGGGCCTCCACGAGGAGGGACGGCTGTGTTTCTTGCCCGCTACTGAGAGAGCCAGAGTCTGAAACTCATGTGCACTTATGTGGAACTCACATTGGGTGTGATCACACTACTGTTAATGTAAATGGTGGAATTAATTTGAATTACAACTATTCAATACTGAGAGAGAGAGAGAGAGAGAGAGAGAGAGAGAGAGAGAGAGAGAGAGAGAGAGAGTATACAACAGTTATTTCACACCACAGCCTAATATCAAATTACAGTTAAAGCTAAGCTAACAACATGATACTTTAAGCATTAAAATACAGACAGCACACATAAATATTGGGTAAAATACCATTTTGTTTTATTAGACTGAACCATTTTTATCGATATTTGTTTCAGTAATGAGAGAAATATATAGTATATACACTACCGTCATTTTTCTTCTTCTCCAGAATTCTTTGATGAATAGAACGTTTAAACAAACAGCATTTATTTTCAAATGTCCTTTCTGTTACTTTTAACCAATTTAATGTATCCTTGTTGAGTACAAGTATTCATTTTATTCATTCACCCCTCTCCTTTGAACTGTGGTTTATATGTACAATATCTTTACTTTACTTATATGAGGTTTTAATTCTCAAGACATTCAATTATGGTCATGTGCTATTTAAATGCTACGTATAACCGTATTACATTTTTCATCTTGTATAACTATAACAAGTAAAAAAATTGCTTAAAATATTTTGATGAGTTAAAATAATGTAAAAACACAAGTTGCTACGACCTACTGATCATATCATTTTTACAATGGTGTTTACAGGAGTCACCTAATTTTGATGACAGGACCCTCATCAAGATTTTCAGCTTGCAGAAAAGCGAACTGAAGCAAATTCCACTGCGCCAATGCAACTGTTACCTGACCAGGAAATGAATCATTGACGTTAAACGGACACACCTCCTCTCTGGCTTTCCTCTCGGCCTCCTCCTGCTTCCTCTGCCGCTCCTCCTCTTCCAGCACCTTCCTCCTCTCCTCCCTCTTCCTCTTCAGCTCCTCCAGCTCCACCTCGGCCTCTTGCTGTTTCTGCCTCATCCTCTCAAACTCCTCGCTCTCCATCTCATCTCTTCTCCTCTTCAGTTCCTCCAGCTTTCTCTCGGCCTCCAAGCGAGCATCCTCGCCGTCTGCCTCGTCTACTTCCGGCGCCTCAGGAGAGCGCAAGCTGCCTCGGCTGTCGCACAGACAAACAAATACTTACTCGCACAGGTTAAAAGGTCTGTCAACACCTTTACACGTCCATGTTCTTTACGTGTAAAGAAAACCCAACCTATTCACACACAGACTTAGTGAATCAGCACACCCCTGTCTAAGGTAACACAGTCTCCAGTTACAGCTGAGAACAGCCCTCAGGACACGGCAGATCAGGTGACTAGCGTCAAATACCTCATCACGCAAAGCTCTGAAAGGTCTTCAGGGTGTGAATATAGCTGGACACCATAGAAATAACTCACATCTCAACAAGGTCAAAAACAGACAAACAAAGACATGTGGAATGTGATTATTTTATCTGTATGATAATTTCAACATTCTGTATTTGCACACAAGGGATGTTTTCATGTGCTTTTAACAACTTCCTGCTGTGTAAAAGGTTACAACATTAGATAAATGTTTAGATGTGACCACACACATGCATATGATGAAAACGTCTTCAGAAGGTTGCATTAAAAATCCATTGATTGTTGGTTATTGGTGCAAGGAATTTGCTTACATTTGTCCCGAATAAATGTATACGGTAGTTATATAGAGTTTTGCAAGAATTTATGGATACATTTATTTTCTGGTCAAATCCCTGGATATTTCTTTAGAAATAAATATGACAGAAAACCTGGGATATAGTTTCTATTAGATTTAAAATTATGTACATATTTATTGCAGTTTTTTAAAAACATTAATTTGTTATTTTTTAACTGGTCTGATTGTAATGTGATAATTATATCTTAATTGGGGGAACAATTTAATATGATTTGTGTGTTTAAATTGCTACAACAAAAATAACCACTGGTAAACAAAAAAATACAATAAAAAGAAATAAATGGAAATACTAAAATAAAAATAAAGTACACTTCCTAGACATTTTCATGATGAGATTTATGCTGCGTCCCAATTTGCCTACTTATACTATGCCCCAAAAATTTGTACTGTTTTTGTTAAGACAAAGTGCATACTTTTGAGTTTATAGCAGAATAAATACATGCTACTTCTTCTTTAATGGACCTCTCTGTTGCTTAATTATGTGTAGTCACAGATTAATCTGCCCTGTCAATCATCTTGTCACTGTTAAAATCCTCCACATTCTATTTCATTTAACTCTCCTCATGTGTTTCCATAATGATGCATTTAAAAGTTTAACATATATGACCAAACATATCTTTATCAAAGTTCACAATGCTGTTGCAGATGAAATATAATGTGGATAACATTGAATACGTATATTTTCGTCGGGTTAGATACTGATTATTATTCACTCAAACTCCTTTATGTAAACCTCTCTTAACCATCGGTCTCAAACATCTGCCATTTTTGTAGTTTTTTTAAACACGTTTTATTAATGTTGTAGTTTTAATGTAAGTAGTTTTAATTGAATCCTTGTCCAATACGAGTGTGCAAGGATCTGCACTTCAGATTCTAACCGGAAACCATCCGGGTATCTGTGCAATACTCATTTCAACATACTACTATTTGGGACACTGATTCTAATTTGGAATACTATTTAGGACATATAGTATGCAAATTGGGACATAGCATTACACATCTACAGTCTGCCAAATATGGAATTCTGGGAACTCAAAATTGTTTGGAAAAAGAAAGCCTAATTGTTTATATTAATTGTTTAACATTAATTGTTTATATAATGAGCACTGACCTGAAAGTCCTCTCGGCTTTCTTGTGTTTGGGAGGGCTGTCCTCACACACTCCTCCATTTGGTTGTTTATTCTTCCTCATCATATCTTCATCTTCCATCTGTACACACACAAGAAGAAGTGAGTGATGTGTGGATGTGATATGCATGCTTGTGTGAGAGAGAGAGAGAGAGAGACGGAGCGCTGGAAGAGTTTTGGAAGAACAAAATGTGGGTGCTGTTGGTTCACTTGCTGGATAAATGATGAAAAGAACACGTGTGGGGTGTATACACATACATACACACACACACACACACACCCATCAACTCCCAAACAGACATGCAGCAAGCAGTGAACACACGGTGTGTAACCACTGATCATTGAGCAGATTTTAAACCTGCTTTGTTTAATGTGAAATGCACTGATACTTGTGCGCGCTGGTGAAAACACTACACACTGTGCTCAAATAGTGCCTGGAGTGATTTAGGATTTTGGGGAGGAAATGTTATGGCTGTAATGAAAAATAGAAAGACATGAATTGAAAAAAAAGCTGTTAAAGACCCCATGAAATGACTTCTTTTTTGTGTTGCCATGATCTACTATTTGCTATTTGCTACCTGAGGCAGGTTGTATTAGGTATTTTTTTTTGTTGGCCAAAGAAATCACCCTGTGATAAAAATAAAATAAAAATCAATGAATCAATATTGTCTATAAATATACACTCACCTAAAGGATTATTAGGAACACCATACTAATACTGTGTTTGACCCCCTTTCGCCTTCAGAACTGTCTTAATTCTACATGGCATTGATTCAACAAGGTGCTGAAAGCATTCTTTAGAAATGATTGCCCATATTGATAGGATAGCATCTTGCAGTTGATGGAGATTTGTGGGATGCACATCCAGGGCACGAAGCTCCCGTTCCACCACATCCCAAAGATGCTCTATTGGGTTGAGATCTGGTGACTGTGGGGGCCATTTTAGTACAGTGAACTCATTGTCATGTTCAAGAAACCAATTTGAAATGATTCGAGCTTTGTGACATTGTGCATTATCCTGCTGGAAGTAGCCATCAGAGGATGGGTACATGGTGGTCATAAAGGGATGGACATGGTCAGAAACAATGCTCAGGTAGGCCGTGGCATTTAAACGATGCCCAATTGGCACTTAGGGGCCTACAGTGTGCCAAGAAAACATCCCCCACACCATTAAACCACCACCAGCAGCCTGCACAGTGGTAACAAGGCATGATGGATCCATGTTCTCATTCTGTTTACGCCAAATTCTGACTCTACCATCTGAATGTCTCAACAGAAATCGAGACTCATCAGACCAGGCAACATTTTTCCAGTCTTCAACTGTCCAATTTTGGTGAGCTTGTGCAAATTGTAGCCTCTTTTTCCTATTTGTAGTGGAGATGAGTGGTACCCGGTGGGGTCTTCTGCTGTTGTAGCCCATCCGCCTCAAGGTTGTGCGTGTTGTGGCTTCACAAATGCTTTGCTGCATACCTCGGTTGTAACGAGTGGTTATTTCAGTCAAAGTTGCTCTTCTATCAGCTTGAATCAGTCGGCACATTCTCCTCTGACCTCTAGCATCAACAAGGCATTTTCGCCCACAGGACTGCCGCATACTGGATGTTTTTCCCTTTTCACACCATTCTTTGTAAACCCTAGAAATGGTTGTGCGTGAAAATCCCAGTAACTGAGCAGATTGTGAAATACTCAGACCGGGCCGTTTGGCACCAACAACCATGCAACGCTCAAAATTGCTTAAATCACCTTTCTTTCCCATTCTGACATTCAGTTTGGAGTTCAGGAGATTGTCTTGACCAGGACCACACCCCTAAATGCATTGAAGCAACTGCCATGTGATTGGTTGATTAGATAATTGCATTAATGAGAAATTGAACAGGTGTTCCTAATAATCCTTTATGTGAGTGTAAATATGCTTTCCATTCAACTCAAACTTCCTAACTATCCATTGCAAAAGAATGGCACTGGAAGTTGAATTTTCAACTTGAAACTTAGGCGTAAACATTTGAACCTGACCTTAGCGAGATCATAAAATGTCATGAGAACATGGTGGCACTCGGATGTCCACGGCCAATGATAAAAACTCACTTTAAGCAAATAAAATGCATCAATAAGTCAAAACATGATAAATTATCTTCTGTGTTGATAACAGTCCACCTGATAAATAAATGCTAGCATAGTCATTTTTTGTTTATACATAATTTACTGAGCATTACACTACCGCTGTCAGGCAGAAACCTTGTATCTCATTACATTTTTTTAAAAGATTTATTAAATCTCTTAACTCCACCTTGCTTCAATCTTGAAATAAGTGCGCACACAGTTTGGACCGTCTCTGCTTGTTTATTGCAAACAAGGGATAATAAAGAACTGGTTGTTTAAATAAGTATAACGTTTCTTTCACAAAAAACACTTTATATATAAAGGCTAATAGGCCAAATGACAGAAAATACTGTGCACCCACATAGCTACAGTAAACTTTATAATCTGTAAGTTGATGAAAACGTGATGCGATGCACTTGCTGCCTCAGATTCGGCCATTCTAAATAACAAACAAAACACGCATGTCCAAAATTCTCAGAAATTCACTGGTCAAAAACCTCCATTTTGAGCTTGAATTTGGTAAAATGTTAATAATATAATGACACAAGCAAGTGTACGACCATATAACAATCCAAAATAACAACTTTGACAACATAGTGTTTAGTCATTTTAAAAATGCTGTTTTTTCCATTTCCTAAAAAGTAAAGTTTTATGTCAGGTTTCCACCTGACAGCGACAAATTTGTGTAAGCATATGAACGTCGGCGATATCAAGACATTCGATTTTGACCGGAAGGCAGCAAAAGACTTATGCATATTTGTGTTAAAAGTTTCAGACTAAACATTACAAACCTTTGATTTCATGAGGTCTTTACGAATAAACGTTTCTGTTCGTCTCTCACCCAAAATCTAAACCATCCATCCTTATGCAGACCTCAAAACACAACTAATCTCTTACCAAAGACTCGTCATTTTCTGAAATCTCTGTCTCATATTTCTCAACGTTTTCTGCCTCTCTCATTTCATCCTCTCCATTCTCTGTCAATCCCTCTATCTCACTCTTTTCCTCGTGTACACCTGCAGTGAGTTCTGCGATGCCATTTTCCACATCCGTCCCCGAAACAACTGCGGAATCATCTACGTCTTCATTTAAAATCACCTCACGCACTTCGGAAGAAGGCACAGCATCTTGCTCATTATTGTCCTATGAATGGAACTGCAGTCACATGCTTTGTTGCATCAAATGAGAGAGAAAAAACGCCATTTTGGGGGGAAAAACACATCATACCTCATCAAGTATTTTAGATATTTCCTCAACGGACTCCTACAGGTGAACAAAGTTAAATGCCATAAACAAACCAAAAATGCAAGTTCTTGTGGTCTAACAAACCATAAAAAAAGAAATGCACACCTGTTCTCTCAAATAAGACCTCCGTGGCTTTTCCTCCACAGCCACATCCTCCCTACGGATGACCACCTCCTCCTCCTCCTCTTCCACCTGTTTCTCCTCCTCTTTCTCCATCTCCTTGCTGTTGTGCTCCTCCTCTGCCTCGTAGCTTCGGTCGCGCCGCAGACCAACGCTACTTTCTGAGGTTTGGCTGGTGTCCTCATCCTCCTGTCTGTCCAGCGCCTCCTTCATCCTCCTCTGCCTGCGCTCCTCTCTCTTAGCCAGGCGCTCCAACAGGGCCTGTTCCTCCTCGTCCCCCTCTCCCATCCCACCAGAAGTCATCACTGAGGTGGATACGCTCTCTGTCACCGTAACGCTGTATAGAGGCAGTGCGAGAAGAAAATAAGGTAGAATATAGACAATTTTCAATAGCAATATTTAGAGAAAAAAAGTGGCTTGTTTTTGACAAGAAATGTTTCTTGAGTTATTTAGTGTGTTTTTGATCATATTAATGTTGCTTAGTGGGCATTCGAGACTTATGTTAAAAACGTTAAATAATCTTACAGACTCAAAACTTTTGAACAGTGGTGTATAAAATTAAATATACAAACACTGGGGCCAAATAATCAACTAATATTTGGCCCTTACACAACATTACAACCCTAAAAAAAAAATCTGAACATGCAAAATGAAAGCGAGGAACGCATGATTATGGTTTAATGTGGATCAGCATTCCCTTTTCCTTTTTCTAGGGCTGCATAACCAGCGTGCACAAGGACGTAGACCGCCATAATCCTGCCACTGTAGGTTAATGTAGTCTGACTGCACCGCTTGGCAAACGTTTACCCTGCGTCAGCACTACTGACAATAGATGCAGCCATGTCTGGTCACACATTGAGAACAATTCTGGTCTTGTTTGACAGTCTTCTGTGTCCATTCATTGCACAAAGCCTCAGTGTCTGAACATGTCACTGCTTCCGCAATGCTGACCCGCCACAGGAAGTTATTTATTAGATGCCGCCCACTAAAGCTGCAGATTACAGATGGAAAGGAAGGCCCAAGAAAAAGTGAGATACATATCGAAATTTCTGTCCCATCATAGCCAAACATGTACTTGCTCAGTAAATGACCTACATTTTTTAAAATCAAGATACATTTACATTTAGCAAAAATATTTCACATATTAAGTATTCATATCTAGTATTCTGAAAAGGTCATCAAAACTAAGCGAGTTTGTGCTTAAAACAAGAAAAAACTATCTATAAGTGGGGTCCAAAAAATAAACTTACATAATTCAAAGAAAATACAAGATTATTTTCTTTTCTTACCCCACTGACAAATATATATATATATATATATATATATATATATATATATATATATATATATATATATATATATATATATATATATATATATATATATATATATATATATTTCATGTTTTAAACAAACTCACTGTGATTAATTTTTCAGTAAACAGGACTAAATATCTTAAAGACATATTAAGATATCTGATATCTTAATATCTGACATATTTTTTTATTATTTTAAATATGTTCCTTTAGGTTCACTTATAATACATTTTTAAATAAGTATATATGAGGAAAAACGATTACTTTCAATCCTCATTCTGGCTTACCAGTAAACGATTGATTGGCTGTATAGTCGTCACTGTATAGGAAACAGTATCAAAGCCCACTCGCTATTGCACGTTTTAAAAATATAATCTATTTAAAATATTCAAAATATTTAAAAATGTATATATACATCATTGACTATGCTTACATGTGCACCAATAATGCGATTATTTCTAATAATCAGAGAAAGGTCTTAATGTTGATGTAACAGTAAGATGTTTACATGACATGAGCAGAACTCTTCACTCCAGTTTGCATGCAGTTTTCATTATTCTGATTATTAGAAATAATCGCATTATTGGAGCACATGTAAACGTAGTCATTTACAGACAAAGCATCATTTACTTACAGTACGGTTTGTGAAGCAGCTGCTGTTTGATCCAATACAGTTGGCTGCTTCATTTTTCAAAAGTTTATTTGAAAACTCTGCATTACACCATGCCTCGTTTACAAAACGGAATGCTCCGAATAAACATTTAATCCTCGGACGTGATCCGGGACACCGTTAAAAAAAAACTATCCACTTGTTTCCAATGCTTGGATTTTTCTGAATTCTGTAAAGAGACGCAAAAGAGCTGTATAAACTGGGCATGCCAAAACAAACGTTCTTTCACTCTTCCATTAGTCTGACAGATTCAAGTGCGTGGATATTGTCAGAAACTGAATGCGCATCTGTACACTGTATCCAGTGTAGACAGCGTCAGTGATTATAATGGGTTTTTTAATGTAATGCAACACTCAAATCCAGTATAGGCAAATATCAGCCATTAAGCGACTGAATCTAGTCACATGCAAATGTATTTGCCTGTGTGATCTGTTGTAGGAGCTTGATTTAATAAATGCTTTGTTTATAAGGAGGATGTTTTATGAAACTTGCAAGATGTTTTAATGGTACAAAGACCTCTTAAATTTTGCTTAAATATCTCTTGATTTAAGAATGTTAACATAAAAATCGCATACTGTTTAGTAGGTACTACATTTATGCTGCGTTCTAGGCAACCCGTAACCCGTGCTTTTTCAACCTTCTACCCGTGAAAGTATATAGTGGAACGGCAGTCAAACCCGTGACTTCCCACCCGTGCGCTCTGACATCACATAGGCCGCAAAACAACAATGGCAGCCCCTACGGAAGCGGTGTTTATGAAAGTCGTACACAGTGAGAAATAGACTTAAGGACAATATAAGGTTGGAATCAAATTATTAATAATATAATAATGATAAGTAAGCACCTATGGAGATAGAAATGATTGTAAATGAGCATAAGCGGTTTTCCAGGGTGTTGGTGTGATGGCGCGTTCCAGCGATCTCACATTGCCTGCCTGCTGATCTGTGCAGTGATCTGCAACAGCTGTGTGTGTTTTCCCTGGGCGCTTCGGCACTCTGCAGAGCTTTCCTCTCACAAAAAGAGCTTGCACGTTGGGCACATTCACTGCTTGACGTGTTTGGGCTTCAGCACGTTCGGGCAGTGTTTGTGGGTGTGTCATGTTCCCACTGCGGGAACGTGACCATCGTGATGTCGCGGTCGAGACTCAGTGTTCTCCGTGAGGAGAGAGAGTCCCCTCTGCCACACCCCAATCTACCGTCTCCGAGAGAGGTGGTACTTTGGCTGGTGGCCAGGATGACCTAAGGGTGGTGCCGTGGTATTAAGAACCTCGACGATCATTCCTCGGGCCACGCCACCCTCTCGCACATCGCTTCCCACGAGTGCTGGACTGAAGCGGCGGGACCGTCTCTGAAGCCCCGTTCGTTACGTTCACACTCCAGATAGCAGCGAGATGTCGGTCGCCGCATCTCAAGGTGGGCTAGAGTCCTTTGGGGATGACGATTTGGCTGTGCTTCGCCTTCGGGTGTGTCAGCGCTGCTGGATCCGACCTAGAGTTGACAGCCATGTTATCTCGGGCAGCCGCAAGCCTCGGGCTGGTATGGAACCCCACGCCCTGTCACGAGCACTTGTGGTTGCGCGATTGGTTTTTGGGGGATTGTTTTTTTCTGACAGCTGTTGGGCCCCGCCCCCAATGCCTTTCGCTTCAGAGATGCATGAGGAGATCACGCGGTCCTGGAAGTCCCCGTGCTTCCCGTGACCGTTCGGTGGCCTCCTCCGCCCTCGATGAGGCCGCGGCCAAGGGTACACTGGGGTCCCCCCCACTGTTGAACACTCTGTTGCGCACTACGGTGTCCATGGAGGGGACATGGCTACCCTAAGCGACCCCCCCCCCCAAGCCTGTGGGCTCGTCTACTTCGGTGGCGTGGTCCTGCAGAGCTACGGGGCAGGCCGCCGCCCCTTTGCACATGCACAAGGGTGAGTTAATGAGTTGTGTGCCGCCACTGATCCCGCCCCCCGGGCGGTGAAGGTGGCCACACGCTCCCTGGGTCGGGTGATGTCCACAGCTGTGGTCCTGTGGCCTTACCTGGTGGTGTGGAGGACGTTGAGCGGGCCCGCCTCCTCAACTCGCCCATATCCCAGACTGGCCTCTTTGGCGGCGCGGCTGAGAACTGCGCCCAATGATTCTCGGCAGATGCAGCGCCCAGCTGCTGCACCCAGCCGCCGGCTCAGTCGCCTCAGTCTGCTCGCCGCTGAGGGCGCCCTCCCCCCTCCCGCCCGGCCCCAGCAGCAGCCTTCACCAGGTCCGCGCTGTGGAGGTGGTTGCAGGATGACGCCCAGTCCGACTAAACGCCAGGCTGGAGGTGAACAACTCAGAGATGGGTTCCAGTTCTTTCCAGGGGATGGTAGCAGGGCCTCTCCTTCCCCCGGTGGAGGGCCGGGGGAAAATCCTTCCGCTGCTGGCCCCCGGGCTAGCAGCACTTGGAAATAACTCATGTTCCTGTCTCTGAGGACCCAGAGACTGGTGATGGCAGTGTGCGCCGCCTCCGGGCTGCGCCGCTCTCGTCACTCTCTCTCGCCAGCCTCCTCTCAGAGCAGACCCCAGTAGTTCGGTTCGCGCAGGCTCCTCCCCGCTTCTGGGGAGTCCGCCCACCATGATGGGGCCTAATGCCCCAGTCATGCGTGCGGAGGTTGCCACCCTACTGGCGAAGGGTGCGATCGAGCCTGTCCCTCCAGCCGAAATGAAGTCCGGCTTCTCAGCCCTTACTTCATTGTACCCTAGAAAACTGGTGGGTTATGGCCAATCCTGGATCTGCCCGTCTTGAACCGATCCCTTCACAGGCTTCCATTCAGGATGTTGGTGGTGAATGCCTTCTCGAATGTGTTCGTCCAGTAGATTGGTTTTGCAGCGGTCTACCTGAAGGACGCCTACTTCCATGTCTCCTTCCTACCTCGACACAGACCGTTCCTACGGTTTGCTTTCGAGGGGCGGGCATATCAGTACGTGGTCCTCCCATTCGGGCTAGCTCTGTCCCCTCGCGTCTTCACGAAGATTGTCGAGGCAGCCCTTGTGCCGCTCAGGCAGCACGGGGATCGCATCCTGAACTTCCTCGATGACTGGCTCATAATGAGTCACTCTTGAGCGCAGGTTTGCGAACACAGAGACCTAGTGCTACAGCACTTAGCCCATCTAGGCCTTCGGGTCAACTGGGAGAAGAGCAAACTTTGCCCGTGCAGAGGATCTCTTTTCTTGGTATGGATATCGACTCAGTTGCCATGTGCGCGCAGCTTACGAGTGAGCACGCGCAGCCTCTGCTGACTTGCCTCCGTCAAATCGAAAGCAAGAGTGCGGTTCCACTGAAACTATTTCAGAGGCTCCTGGGGCATATGGCATCTGCAGCCGCGGTGACGCCGATCGGATTGCTACATATGAGACCGCTCAAGTTGCTGGCAGTACGGTTCACCCTGTACCGCTTCCGAGCGTTGCTGAAGAGTCAACATGTACTAGTCCAGTCAGACAACACGGCCACAGTGGTGTACATCAACCACCAGGGCGGTCTACGCTCCCGCCGTATGTCTCAACTCACCCGCCATCTCATTCTATGGAGTCAGAAGCACCTGAGGTCCCTTCGTGCTTTCCATGTCGAGGAGAACTGAACCTTTCTTCCCACTAGCTCATGGTCTCAGTCACTTCCTGGAGATTGGAGACTCCATCCTCAGTCGGCCCCGGAGTGTGGCCTCCTCTTGGGCTCTAGCGCATGGCGCCTCGCTAACAGACATCTGCAGAGCTGCAGGCTGGGCGACACCTAACACATTCGCAAGATTCTACAATCTCCGAGTGGAACCAGTGTCCGACTATGTACTCGCCTCTACTAGTGGCCGGTAATGGACCAGGCTCAGGTGTCTTCGCTTGCTCGCCATTCCACTCCACGGACTGGATACGTGCGATATTCTCCTCAGGTGAGCTTCCCGGAAGCCCTGAGTTCCTCCAGCACTGTCGACGCCGACATCAGTAAGTCTGCCTTTTCAAGCCCAGACCCTCATGTCCGGCCAGGTGCCCCGTGTGCATGGTTCCCCTCCGGTGACCCCCACACGTGTATTTCCACCATAAGCCTCCTCAGTGAGCAGGTGTCTTTCCCTTGGCAAGTCCCTGCCACCCCTGGGGTTAAAAATCCACCTTCGGCTTGTACCCCAGAGTTCTCCATATGCAGCCCTTAGCAGGTCATATGTGTACTCTCTAAGTCCTCCCTACGGTAGGCATTTTTGCATATCTCCACTGGAATATGCTTCCCAGTGTATCTTGGTATTCCTGTGATAACTGGGAGTCCTTCGTCCGTACTAGTCTTACGACAGGGCACTCACACGTACGCAGGGCACTGGAAGACAGCCGAGTGGCGTCTCTGTATTGGGAAACCCATTCGTTAGTCACTAACGTTACGTCGTAGTGACTGAACAAAAGGGAACGTCTTGGTTACGTATGTAACCCTCATTCCCTGAGGAGGGAACGGAGACGTAACGTCCCTTTGCCACATCCACTGTACTGCTGGAACGGCCGGGAGTTCGGTCTTGGCTCTGCAGCAGATAACGTAATGCGATGTTGCCAGCGTAATTCCTTATATACCCACACGATGGGGCGGAGTTACGCATGCAAATTCCGCATGCCCATGGCATTGGCACTGCCATTGGGCGTTGCTAGACTCCTCGAAGGTAATAGGCTTTTAAGCGAAACCCCCATTCGTTAGTCACTAACGTTACGTCGTAGAGACTGAACGAAAGGGAACGAGGGTTACATACGTTAGTCTTCTTTGTGACCATTAAAAAAATATGCTCTATATAGTATGAATGTGTTTAGTATGAATGAAATTCAAACAAACTACATCTGCCAAGTTGTCACTGTCATGTGACCTACTGAATTAGTCACTTCACTGCCATTCACAACTCCTCTCCCGTGGTCGTATGGGATAGTAA
The DNA here is from genome assembly GCA_023566225.1 of Romanogobio albipinnatus. Taxonomy (NCBI): domain Eukaryota; kingdom Metazoa; phylum Chordata; class Actinopteri; order Cypriniformes; family Gobionidae; genus Romanogobio; species Romanogobio albipinnatus. Next base: position 50,482,253 of record CM042245.1, on the reverse strand, counting down.
AGTGTCCATCGGATGCGCACTTCATAATCTCACTGGAAATAGTAGGACATCCGGGTACTTTTCACCTACTGTTTTTTGAATACTACAAATTCGGGCATACTACTCAGCTCACATACTGTTTTATGAATACTACAAATTCGGGCATACTACTCGGCTCACATACTGTTTTTCCACCTACTACAGTATATAGTATGGAAGTAGGCATATTCGGATGCAGGTTGAGTAGGTTGAGTTTTTGCAGTGATGTACGACTTACAAACGTGAGGGTGTCTGTGTTTTACCTGTGGCTGTTGTTGAGCTCAGGGGTCTCAGGTTTGTAGGCCACCTCTTCACTGTCCTTACTGCGCAGTCTCTCCTGTCGCGCTCTTCGTCTGCGCTCACGAGCGGCCTCCTCCTCATCCTCTTCAGTCCGGCGATACGCCATCCTACACACAAAGACAGTTAGATGTTACACCAGTAAGAGACGGAAAGAGTTAGGCCTCATGTCACCTTGGCACACACAGCAAATGCTGATACTGCTGCTGTTGTTGATATTGAGGATGAACTTTCACTGGCTGTCAGCCTTGTGTGTGTGTATATCAGCTTTGGCAGCTGATGTGAGGATCCCGACAGCAGTGTGGCGTTCAGCCTACACGACAGTCAGGGGACTTTCGTGTAACCTAAATAAAGTTTTCGCATCTCTCTGACAAGCTTTCTTCACCTTACTCTCTTGTGTCTCCTGCTGGCGTTTTAGCACCATTTTTGCTACTTTTCCTAAGGACATTTTTACACTACCGTTCAAGTTTGGGGTTTCTAATGTAAAAAAAAAAAAAAGTATGTTTGTGAAATATTATTACAACTTAAAATATTGTTTTCTTCATAGATTTTTAAAATGTAATGTATTCCTGTGATGGAAAAGCTGAATTTTCAGCACCATTACTCCAGTCTTAATTCTCACTCATCTCTAACTCTGGGTCATGTCCCAAAGACCCTTCAAGCTGGCTGTTATTAAGTTTCTCATTAAGAAACCACAACTAGATCCAAATTAATTGGCAAATCCCTTTTCAAATCTTCCATCTATGTCTAAAATACTAGAAAATGTAGTGTCTGCTCAATTGTGCTCCTTCTTACAAAAAATACATTTATAAAAAATTTCAGTCAGGATTCAGGCCCCATCATTGCACAATAACTGCACTACATTTTAAAATTACAAATTACTTTTAGCTTCTGACCAAGGCGGCATCTTAATACTAGTTTTACTTGATGGTCACTATAGATCATGACATACTCTTGTGACATAGATTGATTACAAAATTGCACTGGTATTATCAGAAATTAAGGTGGTTTAGATCGTACCTATCAGACCGTTACCATTTTGTTTATTTAACAGGGAATTATCCAAGTTAACGTCAGGAAATGATGGAGTGCTGCAAGGGTCTGTTATAGGCCCTCTGCTATTTTCAATATACATGCTTCCCCCTTGGTAATATTATTAGAAAACATGGAATTATTTTTACTACTGATACTCAGATATATATTTCATCATGTCCAGATGAAATCTTGCAATTTATCCAAGTTGACAGAGTGTGTTAAAGATATATAATATTGGATGACCAGTAATTTCCTTCTATTATATTAGGATAAGACTGAGGTATTACTTACTGGACCAAAAACCTGTACACAGAATCTCTTAGAATATATTTTTTATCTAGAAGGATGTACTGTTACTTCATCCTCTACAGTTAAAGACCTTGGTGAGTGCGCACTTCTGGCAACTTGTCAGCAACTTGTCTTTCGAAAATAATATTTCATATGTTACCCTCAAGTCATCCTAGGTGTATATGACATTCTTCTTTCAGACAAATATAATCAGAGTTATATTAAAAAAAGTCCAGTCTAATCCAAGCATTATAATAGCAGTAATAGTTGCTCTGTTTTTGAAGTCCATAAAAAAATGCACCTGTCCATCGATTAACGTGCTCCACACGGCTCCGGGGTGTTAATAAAGGCCTTCTGAAGCGAATCGATGTATCAAGTAAAGTTCCAGCCGATCGCCTTCCGTGGAAAAGTGTTGAAAGTTGAAAGTGAAACTCAAGATGCGTACATGACATCATGACGAGCGTACCTGGTCGCGTTAGTCTTTCGATTGGCAGAGGCACTTTCAACACTTTTTCCATAAATTGAACATGGAAGGCGGTCGGTCGAAACTTTACTTTATAAAGTTTTAAATATGGATATTTTTCTTACACAAATGCATCGATTTGCTTCAGAAGGCCTTTATTAACACCCCAGAGCCACGTGGACCACGTTATTCGGTGGACAGGTGCATTTTTTATGGACTTCAAAAACAGAGCAACTATTACTGCTATTATAATGCTATTATAATGCTTGGATTAGCCAGAACATTTTTAATATAACTCAGATTTTATCAGTCTGAAAGAAGAATGTCATATACACCTCGGATGACTTGAGGGTGAGTAAATCATGGGCTAATTGGCATTTTTGGGTGAACTATCCCTTTAAAGGAACACTCCGCCTTTTTTTGAAATAGGATTCAACTTCTTTCCTACGTTTAGATATGTGGGCAAATGCATTTTTGTCTCAGTGCATGCATTGTTTTAGTTTGGCAGGGTCGCCGCTAGCCTAGCTTAGCATAATGAATGGAATCCTATGTTGCCAGCTAGCATGTCCCGAGTAAAAGTGATCAAAAAACCCCCCAAAAACCCACCTAATTACTTCTTTTGGCCTGCGTATTCACAACGAGTACAAATAGCGATGGAGATTAAGACTAGGCGATTTCCTAGGCAGATATTGACTTGGGACTATATTATGGGGAAGCACAGGCGAAGCACTGCTACTTGGGTGCAGAGATATCACACAACTCAGACGCCTAGTATTAATCTGCATCGCTATTTGTACTCGTTGTGAATACGCAGGCCACAAGAAGTAATTAGGTGTGTTTTTTTTTTTGGGGATCACTTTTACTCGGGACATGCTAGCTGGCAACGTAGGATCCCATTCATTGCATTTGCAGACAAAAATGCATTTGCCCACATATCTAAATGTAGGAAAGAAGTTGAATAAGCCCTATTTCTAAAAACGGTGGAGTGTTCCTTTAAGTTCCATACTGATAACAAAGTATTGCTACTGACCTATAAGGCTTATTATCTCCTGTGTATTTAACCAATCATCCATCGCCCTACAATCCATCACGCTCTTTAAGGTCACAAAACACTGGAATTTTGGTAGTACCTAGGATATCTAATTCCACTAAAGGAGGTAGAGTGTTTTTACATTTGGCTCCTAAACTCTAGAATAGCCTTCCTGAGTGCTCAGACACACTCTCCCAGTTTAAATCTAAATTAAAGACACATTTTTTTAGCCAAGCATTCACATAATACATCTCATAACCTTGCGCTCTAGTTATATCAGATCAAAAGCGCATGACTATCTATTGCTTTCAATGTTATGAACAGCAGCTATGGCTAATTATTTTCCATTTCCCTTCTATTTCTTCATATCTCACTATAAATTTTCACTATAAAAAAAGTTGTCATAAAAATGTCAAAAGGCCAAAAAATCTCAATGGCTCAAAAAAAGGCCTTTCCTTTTTATTTTGGAGAGAAATAGACTTAATCTTGACAAAAAAGCCCTTCCTCAGTTTGTGCTGTGATTAGGAATGTATTCAAGACTCAATGTGGTGCTCTGCTAACGCCCATGTAAAACCTTAGGGAGAGTGAAATCATATAGAGAGCTGAATTCTTGCTGATTCTGTTGTTCTTTCTTTCTTTCTGTCTTTTTCTTGTTCTTGTCTTCTCTTCCTTTGTTGTTACGTTCACAAACCAATCATACCAGCCAAACACAACTGTGTATTTTATTCTGAAGTATTTGTTCTTTGAGGGACCATATAAAACATGTCTTTCTCTGAGGTCAACTTATAACATTATTCAACAGAAGTTGTTCATAATCATTTTCCCAAAAACATTTCCAATGCCATAATGAATAGAATTAACAGCATTTTGCTGCTTTCTGACATGGGAAATCCAAGGATTTCTGCGAGGAGTTCTGCAAGGTTACAGTATGTTTTTACAATACATCAAACTTTTATTCAACAGATCAAGAAAAAATTTATTTCTCTCAAAATGAATCAAATCCAGAGGGAGTTTTCGAAACAGCACAGAATGCCCACAAATCCACTTTAACATCCCAGCCATTCGAGTCTGGACTCTCAGATGAGTCTCTGATCCGATATCCCTCCTGGGAACACCGCCCATCTTGCACTGACTGTATGAAACTTCCCTGTTCCATAACCACAAAAATAAATCAAAAATAAAACACGCTGACTGCCTGCTGCAATAACATTAAGGAGGATCTCAGCATTTTTCAACAGTAAAGGTGTTTTTGGGGCATTGCTTTGGTACCTGTAGCAATGTGGGATGTAAACAAGACATCAGCCGAACATTATTACCATATGGAACACATCTTTCAGCTGTGTAGCATTAATTATTTTATAGTGTGAGCGGTGAGAGCTACAGGGTGAGCAGCATGTTTTATGGGATTCATAAACTCTATAAAGGAAGCCACGGTTACAGTGTGGGAAATTAAATTGATATGCAGTTAATGTTGCAGCTGATTTGCTCTCATAATAGCACAAATGACAACATGCAGAGCCCATAACAAGGCGACGGATGAATCCAGGCCTGAACAGCTGAATTATCAAGGCGGGAAGTATTTTCTTGTGGAAAATCTCAGAAATGTCAATGAAAACATCGCACACAGGGCAAAGGCCCTCGAGAGCAATCACAGATAAAAAGGTTTGGGAGAGAGAAATATATGGACCCTGCCAAATCACTTTTCTATTCCCACGCTCTTCCTCCACTTACTGACCCCACGCTCATCTCCAAAGCCACAGATCCGTCCATTCCTTATTTGACCACAGCACAGAATCACCTGCTTTTATTTCTGCCCCATAACCTCATAGCTTTTAGTAACAGCATCCTTTGAACACATGTATACCCTCAAGCGGGCCTTTCTTTAACCAGCCAGAGAGAAAGAGAGAGAGAGTGTGTTTGGAACGGGCCATTCGTTGAGGATGGGTGTTATTTCCTCAGCTCTTCCTGGCCTCTCATGGGAACAGCACAGATGTGTGGTGCCAAGATGGCTGCCGATCCATAGAGAAAACTACATAAAAGTAGCTAAAATGACTGAAAAGAGCAGTCATAAACAAAACATAAAGTTTAAAAGAACAGCATTTGTTTAAAATAGAAATCTGGCTTTACTGTTACAAGAAAAAAAAAACTTTTATGAGGTATGATTAATTATTAAATGACATTTTATGCACATTTCGTTTTTTTTTCTGCCCAGCATGTTTTATGCAATAACTACATTTTTATATAATATACACCCATTAAAATACACATAAAAGGCTTCACTTTCGTAAAAATAGGGCCCAGTGTACTGTGGAATTTTCCATATTGATTTTTCACCTGTGTTTTTTTCTGTATTTGTATTCTGTTTTAGGGTTAAAGGAAATGTCAAGTGTAAACTTAATGGATAATCTCCTGGCAGAAAATTAACAATAAATTACTTTTTAGTTTTTCTAATGAAGTGGAGGTGGATATTTTATTATTTGTGCACAAACTAGGATGGAAACACCGAACTAATACAATTCTTAGAAGTAGAAGTGTGGCTGTCTTAAGACATGTGACTAAATATGCTCAAATGCCTTCCAAAACTGTCTGACACACTTGAATCGATCACTGTCAAACATGAAGTCCATCAGAGCGCTTTATCGCAGTAATTTATTACACATAATAAAAGAGCCGCAATGGCTTCCCCAATGACTATAATTTCCATTTTCATTTCTACTGCAATTTCTCCAGAAGTGACGAATTTGTTGCAGCTGGAAATGCTGCTTCAGTCACAAATTGCTTTTGTGATGTTCTGATTTTTTCCCCCCATAAATTAAATTCTCAGCTTGGATGGAAACGTATCTTCCATCCAATTTTATTCTGCAGTTGATGCTAAAATAGAAACTGTGGACTGGACAGAAATGGTAGGTTTTGGTAATCATTAGTCAGAACATTCCGTCAGCATGGTGAGTGGGGACACGGAGCCAGCAGTCAAAACATTCCAGTGTGTGTATGCGGAGTATCAGTGACCCGTCTCGGAGCTGGAACACATCAACCTGTCCCGGGAAAGGCCACTGCAGTCACACAGGAGTGTGTGTGCGTATGTGTGTAACTGTGCTTGTGTATACATGGTGCTTTAAAAACAGCATGAACCCTCTGACCCTTCAACAGTGCCAGTCATCTCAGAAGCGGCTCTGACCAGCTATTCCTCTAAATACAAAGCAGACCTGATCTATGATCTAGTTGTTATAGTCTCACAGAGCCAGATGTTTGACTATCAGCATAAAGTCTCATTCACTTTGCAGCTTATTCTGGCCATGAACCGCCCACTTAACAGGAAGTGCCCGTCTGACCTTCATGTAAAACGACTAACCACATTTCATTCTTTATGGATGATGTTTTGGAGCAGATTAATTGGAAATGGATGATATCACAAAAGACCGGTATTCAGCAAAGAGGCAGTTAATTCAAATGTTGGGTCAGCAGCCTCTGCAAAACAGCCAACGTCAAAGAAATTAGCCAAAATTTGTGGTGTGCAGAATTTCTGTGAAAACAGTGAAAACAAGGATTGCTGGAAAATTCTGTCAATGGCGGGGGAAAGATTTAAACACATTTCCAAACAAACTGATCAAAGCCTCTACATCTTGACTCCTGGAAATGTAATAGCATGTCAGCCAATCAGATTGGAGCTTGCGGTTTTGAGAAATGCCTTTACATCTTCTAAGATCAGTTTTCTCTATGGGAACGCTGACTTAGCATCACATCTAATGTGAAAGTGTAGCACGGTGCCGCATACAGTACAGACAAAACACAGAACACACAGCCTCCTTCTCGCACACTTTTCCTCTCTTGTCATTTTCAGCAGTTGAACATTTGCACGTCTTCCAGAAGGACTGGTGCACATCAAGCCATCATCACCTGATGGAAAAGCAGCTGGACTTAGATGCCAAACTGCTCCTGCGTGTAAATGTGTTATCGGACTTTCTCTGTTTTTCCACATCAGCGCCTAGCCAACATCTGCCTGCCCGCTGTCCCTCTGCTCGCACCAAAGACCGTCTGGGGGACGGAGCGCTTCCTAAATCGCTGTAAGTAAACACTTCTAATGTAGAGCCATTTGGCAAAGCGACAGCTCTTATCATATGTACACTGAAAACTGACTTTCTTGTTCGACGTGCATCATGATGACGGCTGAAATGGACGGGACCAACAGGACGACACATGGTTTTGACTAGTTCAATTACCGTCAAGAAGTAAATATTGATTGTTACAGCATCTTTGCATAATGGAAGTAATTTAATAGAGCGTTTTAATCTTTTATCACTAACTCGAGCAGGCAAAGAGGAGCGGGCCAAATTCTCCACAAGAACATAAACACAAGATCACATTGTGTCGCAGAGCTGAACGGGTTGCAATTGTAGCTTTCTGCCAAATGCGATACTTGGCATAGGGAACACAATTCCACCCTTTCAGAGGTTTATAACATATAGCCAAAAAAAGCATTTGTTTTATGCTATGCTGTAAAATATAATGGTCCCTAATCTGTGCGTCATCAGCCTTACGCTTTCGCCCTGCGATTAGGTGAAAAATGTCACATATATCTTAAAGCATGAATAAGAAAAGCATTCCTGTTTCATGTTAACAAGCTTGGAGGAAACAGGAAGGCCGTTGCAGACGGGAAGCTGACACTCGAAACAGACTGTACACCAAGTAACTCTGGTCTAACATCCTAGCCAATGATAATAGAAATAATTGTTGCTGAAAGATATTTAGAGCTGATTCATGCCATCCTACGCTCTGCTCTCCTGGAATGATAATAAGCTTGATTTGCATGTTTATTAGCCATTAGCCATAATTCTTTTTGACAGGGGCATAAATGTCCAAGAAACAGCTGTTGTCTGTGTTTGAAGAAATGCATAGTCCTCAGAGATAATCTAGGCTGATGCAGGGTCAGTGCCTCCAGTATTTATGGGAGTGTCACTTTGCCTTAAATGGTCAAGCTGCTCGCAAATGTGCCAATCTGTTGATGTTTAACATTTGTTACATTAACACCAGTTTTCTGATTTAATAGCAGACTCCATCATCACGGAAAAAGCAAAAGGAGCTGAAAGCGCAATCTTCGGGCCACAAAATCATTAAACCAGTGATTATTTTGTCTTCTCAAAAAACAGCAGACAATTTTTTCTTCTTTTTTCCCCAGAATGATTACATGTTGGAAATACATCAGCATACATGAATTTTACACTATTGTAAATGTGATAAAATAAAAATAAACTATAAGAGCCATGGCTGTTTGACAAATTTGTGGGTCTCGCCACAATAATAACAAATACACTTCTCAAAAAAATTAAGGGAACACTTAAAGGGATAGTTCACCCAAAAATGAGAATTCTGTCATCGTTTACTCACCCTCAAGATGTTCCAAACCTGTATGAGTTTCTTTGTTCTGCTGAACACAAAAGAAGATATTTTGAAGAATGTGCGTAACCAAGCAGATAGAGCAACCATTGACTACCATAGTAGGGAAAAAAATACTATGGTAGTCAATGGTTGCTCTATCTGCTTTATTACAAACATTCTTCAAAATATCTTCTTTTGTGTTCAGCATAGGGCTGTGCGATATTGAAGAAAAATGCGATATGCAATATCCTTGTTAAATATTACGATACGATATTGCTTTAAGTTTGTAAAATCTATTTAAATTATATTTTAAAAACAGAATGATATAATTTGTGTGTTGTTTCACATTCTTTCTAGGAAAAGAAAGCATTGACAGTTCGAGTGTGTAACAAGACACGAAAAAGAACGGCTTATGCGCACGTTTTGGTGTTCGTGTCAGACAGCACGAGACTGCAAGGAGTTGTTTTTCGCAAGTTATTGTGTTTAATAACTCTTTTTAACGTCAAGCAAGTCACTTAAGTAACAGTCATGTGCCCAGTCTATTATCTGTATATGCGTCGACCTAAAACATGCACTTTTCACAATGTTGACGTAGCCTATTCAAATCATTCAGATATTGCGTACCCTTGCGATATGCATATTGCGATATATACATTTGCGATATTTCAATAGTTTCGATATATTGCGCAGCCCTAGTTCAGCAGAACAAAGAAACATCTCGGTTACGACTGTAACCTTAGTTCCCTGAATAGGGAACGAGAAGGTGCGTCACCGCTTTGGGAACGCCTCTGCGTGATTGCGTCATGAAGCACGTATGTCATCAGTCCAATAGAGAGACGGAACGTCATAGGCGGGTGACGTCATAGACCCGGAAGCTATAAAGCACACCGGCAAACACACGCTGTTAGCTTCTGAAGAAGGCCTGAAACAAGGCGCTTGCGGGCATGCGAGGAGTATGGCCGGGTGACGCAGCGTCTCGTTCCCTATTCAGGGAACTAAGGTTACAGTCGTAACCGAGATGTTCCCTTTCAAGGGAACTCGAGCTGCGTCACCGCTTTGGGAACGAGAATACCCACGTCCCCATGCGAGTCTGGATGCCCGCCTGTGAAAGCTACGAAGCGAGCACCCGAGACCCTGGAGTAGCAGAAACATCTAGTTGCCACCCCGCCGCATCACACACTTCCTGCAGGGAGGCCCCTGCCAAGAGAGCTTGAGAAGCAGCCATACTCCTAGTGGAGTGGGACCGAACAGCCAAAGGAGAGGGCTGTCCGGCCGCCACATAAGCCAGTGAGATAGCCTCGACTACCCACTTGCTCATCCTCTGCTTTGACACCGGACCCCCACGGGATGGAGGTCTGTAGCAAACAAATAACTGATCAGTTTTCCTCCATAGAGCAGCTCTGTGGACATAGGCGTCTAAAGCGCGAACGGGACAAAGCAGATTTAACTTTTCCTGGTCTGACGTCGTAAAGGGGGGAGGACAGAAGGCCTGGAGCACAATAGGTCTCACAGGATTAGGGAGGACCTTAGGAATATACCCGGGCCTCGGAGAGAGAAAGGCCTTAGCCATACCCGGGGCAAACTCCAAGCACGAGGGTGCGACAGAGAGAGCTTGCAAGTCCCCAATTCTTCTAAGAGAAGAAATAGCAAGAAGAAAAATAGTTTTGAAAGTGAGAAACTTTTCAGAAACTTCCTCGAGCGGCTCGAAGGGAGCCTCGGAAAGGCCTTGAAGGACGATGGATAAGTCCCAGGCCGGCACCCTGGTGCGTGTCACAGGTCTCAGTCTCAAGGTTCCACGGAGGAAACGGGTTACTAGCTGGTGTCGCCCTAATGAAACTCCACTCAAAGGAGTGTGGTAAGCTGCTATGGCCGCCACGTACACCTTTAGTGTGGAGGGGGCTAACCCAGCAGAGAATCTCTCCTGCAGGAACTCCAGCACCACGCTCGCAGGGCAGTTAACTGGATCCCGTAGGCGATCTCGACACCATAAGGTGAAGAGTCTCCACTTTAGGTAGTAAAGTTTCCTCGTAGAAGGAGCTCTGGAGTGTAGAATGGTCTCAACAACCTCAGTTGAGAGACCGGAACTTATGAGCTGGGCCCCCTCAGAGGCCAAGCCCACAGTTTCCACAACTCCGGGTGGGGGTGAACAAAAACTCCGCCCGCCTGAGAGAGAAGGTCCCTCCTGAACGGGATCTCCAGGGGAGAGCCGTCGAGGAGATACACCAGATCCGAGAACCATACCCGACCCGGCCAGAACATGGCTACCAGAAGGAGACGGGCCCCGTCCCGGCGCACTCTCTCTAGAACTCCCGGAAGCAGAGCGATCGGGGGGAAAGCGTACAGGGGCAGCCTCGGCCACTCCTGTACCATTGCATCCAGTCCGAGAGGAGCTGGAGGCGACAGGGAGAACCACAGACGACAATGAGAGTTCTCGTGAGTGGCGAACAGGTCCACTTGGGCCCTGCCGAACTTCTCCCAAAGGAGCTCCACCACATCACTCCCCGGGCCTTGGCCCCTGCCTCGAAAGGATGTCTGCTTCCACGTTCAACCGCCCAGGAATGTACATAGCCCTGACTGACAGCAATTTTCCAGAGGAGGATAAGGCGCGCCAGCTTGTATAAGCGACGGGACCTCAAACCCCCCTGATGGATGATGTAGGAGACCACCGATGTGCTGTCTGTGAGCACAAGCACATGATGGCCCCTGAGATGCGGCAGGAAGTGCTTCAGAGCCTGAAACACCGCCAACATTTCCAGGCAATTTATATGCCACAAACGCTGGTGCTCCTGCCACAGACCCTGGGCCACAGACCACTCATGGTCGCCCCCCAGCCCGTCAGGGAGGCATCCGTGGTCAGAGAAGTACGCTGACACGGTGCCCCCAGCGACGGGCCCTGGGTCAGGAACCTGGGGTCCTTCCACATAACCAAGGTGCGGAGACACCGCCGCGTTGCCTTGATTACGCGAAAGGGGTTCCCCCTCAGGGAAAAACCCCTGGTATTGAGCCACCACTGTAGCGGCCTCACGAACAGCAGGCCCGAAGGAATAACGTTGGACGCGGCTGCCATCAGACCCAACAGTCTCTGAAACTGCTTCACAGTGAGTGGCTGGTCTAGCTTCACCCCTTTCACAGCAGAGAGGATCGACCCCACGCGAGGCTCCGACAGACGAGCCTGCATAGCGACCGAATCCCAACTCACGCCGATATAAGTGATCTTCTGCACAGGAGAAAGAACACTCTTCTTGGAGTTGAGCCTCAGCCCCAACCTCCTCATATGTGCGAGAACAACATCTCGATGCTGAACCGCAAGACGCGCTGACTGTGCTAGTATCAGCCAGTCGTCGATGTAATTGAGAATGCGGATCCCCTGCAAATGCAAGGGGACCAGAGCAGCGTCCACACACTTCGTGAACGTGCGGGGTGAAAGGGCTAAACAGAAACGAAGCACTCGATATTGGTACGCTTCTCCCCTGAAAGCGAACCTCAGGAACTTCCTGTGCTGCGGAAGGATGGAGATATGAAAATATGCATCTTTGAGATCTATCGTGACAAACCAGTCCTCGGACCTGATCTGAGACATGATCTGTTTGAGTGTCAGCATCCTGAACTTGAGCTTTGCCACGGCTCGGTTCAGGACGCGAAGATCCAAGATGGGGCGCAGCCCACCATCCTTCTTTGGCACTATGAAGTACCGGCTGTAAAAGCCTGACTCCCTGTCCGGGGGGGAACCCTCTCTATAGCCCCCTTTTGCAGCAGAGTCTGTACTTCTTGAGTCATCACCAGAGCCTGCACCGGGTCCACCACAGTGGAGAGGACCCCGTTGAAGCTGGGGGGACGGCATCTGAACTGAATCGCGTACCCCAACTTTACGCATCGCAGGACCCAACGAGATATGTTAGGCAGATTTTCCCACTCTGACACAAAATCTACTAAGGGAACCAGCCTCTCGAGTACTCTGCACCGCGAGTGCAGCGCCCTGAAGCGGCGAAACGGCAGGGAACGACTGACTCGACGGCATAATTTCCCTCCGAAGAGGGTGCGGGCCATCCTCGGTTAACCTGTCGGTAACCGTGGTGACAGCGTCACCGAACAGGCCCTCCGGAGACAGCGGCGCATCAAGCAAAAAGCTCTTGTCCCTTTCCTTGATATCCGTAAGATTCAGCCATGAATGCCTCTCCGTGGCCACCAGGGCTGCCATAGAACGGCCGACGCATCGGGCCGTCTCCTTGGTGGCACGGAGAGTGAGATCGGTAGTCGATCGAAGTTCATATATAGTATCGACTCCGATCTCGTGGCTTTCCCCCAGGTCCCTTAGCAGATCAGCCTGGTATGCCTGCACAATAGACATTGTGTGCAGACACGCGGCGGCTTGACCTGCTGCCGAGTATGCTTTGCCCACAAAAGAGGATGTGACTTTAAGAGGTTTTGTGGGCAAAGTCGGAGCCTTTACGGTCAACGCAGACTCGGGTGACAGATGGCTCGCAAGCGTCTGTTCAACCCGAGGCAGCTGACCATAACCGTGTCTCCTACACCCCGCGATATTACTATAAACTGACGTTTGCAGGGTGAAAATGCGTGCAGACACGGGCCGCTTCCAAGACCTCGACACCTCGGTGTGGAGGTCCGGGAAAAACGGCAGACTCCGTTGAGGAGGCTGAACAGAGCGCGCGGGGAGAAAGCGCTCGTCGAGTCTGCTTTTTACGGCAGCTCGCTCATGATGTTCATGTGGCCAGTCAATGTGTAATCTGGCCACCGCTCTGCTCAGCACCTCCACTTGCAGGGGATTGAAGTGACGAGTCTCCACCCCCTGCATCGATGCTACAGACATCAACCTCCTCGGAGGAAGATAGCTGCAGCATCACAGCCGCTCCCCGGGCGAGAGAAACCGCAGAGCGGGCTCCCGAACCCAGAGAGGCAGCGCTGGATCTGGCGGGTGAAGGAAGAGATAGGGCGGGGCCCGTCTCCATCCCCTCCGTCAGATCCTTTTGCGAACCCCACGACATGAGTCGCCGCTGAGCCTCAGCCGCAGCAGGACCCGTGCCGTGGGGAGCGCTAGCCGGGACGCCCTCCTCGAAGAGCGCCCGGCGGGATCGCAGCACGCGAAAAGGCAGCGCCTCACAATGCTCGCAGCCCTCGAGTGCCGACTGTGCGTGCTGCTCACCCAAACAAACAACGCACATCAAGTGTGTATCCCCGCTCGTGATGTAGCGAGAGCAGGGAGGAACACACTGTCTGAAACGCTGTTCGCTCGTCATTTTTCTCTATCAGTGTGCTTAATGGTGAGAGTGCAAACAAAACAAAACAGTCTGAACTCACACAAAACACAGAGACACTTTGGACAGTAACACAGAGCGCTTGTTGAAGGCAACAGAAGCTAATGGCGTGTGTTTGCCGGTGTGCTTTATAGCTTCCGGGTCTATGACGTCACCCGCCTATGACGTTCCGTCTCTCTATTGGACTGATGACATACGTGCTTCACGACGCAATCACGCAGAGGTGTTCCCAAAGCGGTGACGCAGCTCGAGTTCCTTTGAAAGGGAACTCAAATTTCTCAAATACAGGTTTGGAACAACTTCATTTTTGGGTGAACTATCCTTTTAAATCACACATTGGATCTCAATGAATGAAATATTCAATTTGAAAATCTTTATTTATTTATCAGTCAATGGAAACCAAAATCATCAACACAATGAGGGCTGGATTCAAAATCATACCAAAAATCCATGTAAAAAAAATGAAGGCTGATCCAACTTGCATGAAGTTCATCACAGCAACTCCTAATGCAAGTCACTAGTGTGTATGGCCCCCACATGCCTGTATGCACTCATGACAACGTCTGGGCATGCTCTTGATGAAATGGCAGACTGTGTCCTGGGGATATCCTCCCAGACCTGGATCAGGGCATCAGTGAGCTCCTGGACAGTCTGTGGTGCTACTTGGTGACGTTAGATGTTCCGATACATAATGTCCCAGAGGTTCTTTAGGTCTGGGGAATGTGAGGGTCAGTCAATGGCATCAATGCCTTCATCATCTAAAAACTGCCTACACAGTTTAGCAACATGAGGAGCTAGGAGCACCTTATCATGCACCAGGAGAAACCCAGGGCCCACTGCACCAGCATAAAGTCTGACAATGGCTCTAAGGATTTCATCCCGGTACCTAACAGCAGTAAGGAAGCCATTGGCAAGCACGTGGAGGCCTGTCGGACCCAACAAGGATCAGTCATTTATGATGCATGAAAAAAGAGCCACAGCGGCCTCCCCAATTCCAGTAACTTCAATTCTTATTACAGATATTTTGCACCAATTTCCCAGGAAGTGACGATTTTGTTACTTTATCCTTTCTCTTTCTAACACATGGGATGGAAACTGTGCTTTTTTCACAAATGTTATGCGATACTCCAATTTCACACACAAGTTACATTCCAATGGATGGAAACACAGCTACCGCTTGCTGTCAGTACATGAAAAATAGCATCAACATTCTTGGTATTTTGTGCTCCACGGATAAAAGAGAATCAAATAGGAACCGTTTTTGGGTGAACCATCCCTTAAAACTTAAAAGAAATGTTGAAAAAAGCATTTTTAAATCTTGCACGATAGTACAAAGACTCATTTTACCATAGAGCAGTCACACAGTTTGCAAGCTGTCATGTTTTAGCAAGGTGAACAATTTTTACAAGCAGTGGCTGCGCAATCAATCTGGTGACCTCAACTCCATTACAAGCCCTTGCTTTACAGTGCAAAGCAGCTGAACAGTTTGCGAAAAAGAGCGAGCATTACTGACGCCCACGTTACCTCTCAGCTTCCAGACGCATCTCCTCCCGTTTCTGTCTCCTGAGCTCCCTGCGCCGTTCGAAATCATCATCCATGCTTCAATCCTGAGAGTGTGACCCTGGAAAACAACAGAACATGTGTATCCTTTAGTCTCACGCATGAACCTTACATAAACTCACAGATCCGCTCCGTTACTGAATACGGTTGAGTACGTCTGGATTCCACAGCTGCTGTGAGTATTTGGTTAACCTTTTCACAAAAATCACGCATTCCCATATGCAAGACATTTACAGTCGATCTTTTCTCAGCCCGACATCAAACAGATCACAAGTTTGTTTTCATAATACCACTTAAAATGGAAATTGTGGGAGCAGGAGAGAGAGACAGACAGAGAGAAAAATGAAGAAAAAAAAAAGAGGGAGAGAGAGAATGGGTAAGGAAAGGATGTTAGCACAGGATGTCCACTCAGTCAAGCAGAAAGACTCTGACTAAATATACTGCAGGGTACATAGCGGAGGAACCGAGCCCACCCAGGAGATATAGAGCTGCTGTCATTAATCTCAGCACTGTGGCGCTTCAGACGGACCATTTCGAGACCGCCCTACCTTCACTTTAGTGATGATGACCTCTGGAACATTTTAGCTTTCAAAACATAGCGGGAATTCACTCTCTCTCGTCTCGATAACACTTCAACTCGAAGAGTATTTCAGGCTCTTTCTCTGTCGCTGCAGCTGGGCCAAAGGCGGCCTCTTCCTTTCTCATTTTTTCTCCCTCCCTACTTTCCTCCATTTTTCTCCCTCCCATTATGGTGCAAACTCACAATCACGGCCGACGGGTCTGCCTCCTCCTTCTCTCCCCCCCCCTTTCCCTTTCTCTCTCTCTCTCTCATTCTGACACTGTCCCTCTCTCGCTCTTTCCCTTCCCGACTCCCAATTATTGCCCATTCCATTCCTTTCCTTTTTTTTCTTTCTTGTTCCCTCCCTCTATTTTGTGATCACAGCACTGTTGCTGGTTAGCTGGGATCCGCTCGCGGAAAGCATGTTTAAAAATGCTCTTTCAGACTTTTTGCTTGATATTGCAGATTTTAAAGTAGTTAACTACACTATAAGTTGCTAATAACTACATTGAAACAATAGTTTTTCAAGCTATCACAGAAAATAAGTAAAAAATAACTAAAACATCAGTTAATTAGTGCTGGGTTAGGGCAACCAGAACCCAAAATAAGCTACACTAGCAGAACTGACATATTCTACTATTTACTGTGAAATATGATCTTTTTTATTGCACTAAAGCTGTAACAGAAACAATAGTGACAAATATAAATATTACAGTTTGGTAATATTTAGTAGTAAAAATAATAATAAGTAGTAAAACTGTAATTGAATGTTATTAAAATGTTGATTCTATGCAATTTGATAGCCATTTTTCAATCTCACCAAACTATTTTTTAAAGTGAATTAACATGTCACTTAGGATGACAGCTTCAAACTGGAATTCACACTAAATACAAGTCAAATATTTGCTTTAAAAAGGCATAAAAATGTCACTGCAACATTTTTTAACCACTTTATTTACATGAACAACCCAGCAAAAATCCTATTTGAGTGACAGCCTGTTTGATTATTGGCTCAGTCCACTTGGTTGTTCTGGGACATAAAACCAAAAATGTGGCATTTTTCTTGTGAGAAATGTGGCTTGTTGTTGGAAAGCCAACACGTTTTTAGCATAACTTAACTGTCCTAATACTAAAAAAGCAACATTACTTATTAGTTCCCCAACACTGCTGGACATTCAACTATACACACACACACACACACACAAAGTGTGCAAGAAAAGAAAGAGTTTCTCAGACACAAGAGAACAGGAAACACTTCTCCTCCTAAACCCCTCCTCCATATTCACATAACACTGAGAAAGAGAGGGAGACAAAAAATGGACCAAACAAAAACAACAGCGGGAGAGGGAAAGTAAGGAATGTGAGTGAGAAACGGAGAGCGCGAGATCGAGTCGATCTTCCTTATCAGGCAGAACCGCTGCGCCCGCATTCGCGAACCGCAGGAATGCGGTCTATCTTTAGCTGGATCTTCTGTTTGCAGGAGCATGGCTGCTCTTCATATCTGAACCCTTGAGCAAACAACACTGACTCAGCTCAATAAAACTGTCACAACTGTGTACGATCAACTCAAATTGAATCACGCTCTCGCAGCGATGACTACACACGCTGACCTCACATACTAAATTTATGATTGAAATTCAGGTTGTGTTTGTGTTTTGGTGGCGTGGTGTGGTGTGTACTAGCACTGTGCACTAGGGGTAGCTGACAATAAGGCCCTGTCTTCAGAGAAAGAATGTAGAAACGGATTTGTCTCTTCCTTTCATGGACCACCCGTGTGTGGCTACATCTAGCGTACAAGCCTCCTAGGTGTCCCTACATTCATGTCGTTGCACTTTTTCCCCTCTTGAATGTTTCATAACGGGGGTCTGGCTTCCCCCAACGTGCAAGGAGACGCCTCCTGTCTAGAGAGCACGCGCTGTAATGTCTCTAATAACACATTTACCTGGTAAATTACTATGTTCCTCGTAAGTATGGTGCTTAACCCTTCATCAAAGCTCATCACAGCAATGACCCATGGGAATGCAGTCTTAGAGCCTCCGTCTGTGATGTTCTCTAGGTCGCGAACATACACACGGATGCCTGTGCCAAACCACACGAACCTTTCAGCTTTGGCTCTCTTTAAACTCTGTGGGGAAAAGGGAGCAACTAATGAAGAAAACTAAAAACGATAGCAGACGGGAAACTGTCCTTACTGTACTTTACATGGGATTTAAAATGGTTTTGTTCAAATGGCTTTTGAAAATATGTCAACATGAAAAGTTCTCAAGTGATTTTACTTTCGTATTTCTGAATAAAACAATGAGATTTATTTTTCTTTTATAACATTTTGATTAAAGCATTTTAACAATATGGAATAACGTGCACTGATGAATCATTAATGCTTCCAGTAATGTACCGTAGCTTCACGGTTTGAAATGTAATCCACCTCTGACAGCGAGCAATTCCTCGTACCCGCTTTGCAGTAAAAAATAATTACAAACTCATTAATGTCAACACACTTAGCCTTAACAATCTACCATTAGTGAGATGCTGGTAGTTCGCTGAGATAAATGTTGAGGTAAAGAGTGTTCTTTATAACCAGAGCCAAAGCTGATGTGATCCACAACCCTACTGCCAAAAGGATTAAATAACTAAATGTTTGGATCTACCACCCACCGTCTTTTGGACCTCAGCCACTCAGGACAACTTGAGAGAGACTAAATTTACGGCTCAAAAAGAGAGCGGAACATTGCCAACATAAACCATCGCCCTTATTTGCATGTCTGTCAATATAGGTCCATTAACATCGACTGGCTTCGCTATCAGAGTTTATGCTAACACACTCTCCGCGGCCGCAGCGGGAGTCTGGCATAGGAGGAGGATTCAGACCGTCTTCTCTGGCCAAGATTTTAACAAATGGAGGAGATGTGCAGACATGTTGCATTAAAAAGCATTTTAATGTAATGTGGTGTATATTTCACCATGAAACAATGTAGTATTAAGCACCAGATAAAATGGCCTTTTTCCTACAGGAAGAAGTCAAGTAAATCTAGGTGTAACCATCAAATTGTCATGTCATGCACTTATATTGACTGCACTATTAGTTCATAATAGGGAGATGTTTATATTGTGCAGGCAAAGCAAACAAACAAATGGGACAATTCCAAATTTACATTAATGTGTGGCTTTCGCAAAAGAAAAGAAAAAGTAGTTAAAGTTATTGGGTTTTGATGTGAGATTGCTAAGAAACTGAAATAAAATGCAATAACAAAAATTAAGAAAGTACATTTGGATTTCATGTTGACTTTAAGATCATGTAAGAATGGGTTATGTCGCAATGTTTAGCAGAAGTCAATGCTAAGGAAAAATTTATTTTCCAGACTTTTTAAAAAGTGGGACGTTTTTCAGGTTGTGCGAGCAGGTGAACTGTAGCCAGGTGCAAGATGGTATCCCAGAAATCTGCAGCGTCAGCAGCCTATCAGAGGCACACACACCTCACTCACCTGCCACCTCATTAAAAGACGCTGCAGGTATGCCAGCTATGTGCAGCCTGCTTTTCCATTAGGATTCACTGACAGTTGCACAAAAATGTCAATGAAAACTCAACTCTTTATTTCTCATTCGGTAACATATGAATATGAATAAAGTAATGTATTGATCAGTTTAAACCTCAATATTCCTTCTTGCTCTTAAAGATGAAACAAATACACATTGTTAGAAATTCAAACATCCCAGTCACCAGTCACTGAGCAGACAATCTAATTCTCATGCCATACTCTGAGAGTGCTGTTCACTCAACAAAACGCAGAGAAATAAAGAGATCAAAGGGGGTGATCGGGGAATGCAGGTCTCTGTGAAATGAACCTGAGCTAGGAGGATGAAATCCATACTGCTGCACAGTCGGTACACCTCTGTCTGTCTGCGCCAGTGATGACAAACCTACAGACCCACGGCAGAATTATGGTTGCGTGTGCTCGCCGAGATGCGCAGGAAATTGAGAGCACCCATAAAAGTGACTGGAGGCCAGCCGAAGTTGTCCCATAAAGCCAGCTGAATGATTGGCCGGCACACGACTGCAGATCTCAGGACAGTAATGGCAGGGCTCCAGCACCAGGTCTGGTTCATGTACAATATACCAACAACTCTATGTGACGGGCCAACAATCCCCATTAACACAGTTGTGTTTATGTGCCAAAGGTCAGAGAACCTGCTGTGCTTCAGATATTTTAGAGGGGAAAATTGTGGTTTGGTGCAGTTTGCCTAATTTTTTCTCTTCGAGTAATCAACAGCCAAAAAAACAAAAAAACAAAAAAAGCTATTATTAAAGACTATTATAATGAGTCTCTTTTAACATTATCATTAATTTTTATTAACCTGATTTTGTTTGTCTTTAAGTTTTAACAGTTCAAGGGTAATTATACTTTCTCTGATAGAGACCAAATGGGGAATTACTTATAAATGAAATCCAGATGAGACATAGTGTGGGGGATTTGGGGGGTCTGACCTCCCTAATAACAGGTAGAAAAAAGTAAGTCAAAACTAAAGATTGTGGGGGTCTTAAAAGTACATATAATTTTACATATACACTCACCTAAAGGATTGAACACCTGTTCAATTTCTCATTAATGCAATTATCTAACCAACCAATCACATGGCAGTTGCTTCAATGCATTTATGGGTGTGGTCCTGGTCAAGACAATCTCCTGAACTCCAAACTGAATGTCAGAATGGGAAAGAAAGGTGATTTAAGAAATTTTGAGCGTGGCATGGTTGTTGGTGCCAGACGGGCCGGTCTGAGTATTTCACAATCTGCTCAGTTACTGGGATTTTCACGCACAACCATTTCTAGGGTTTACAAAGAATAGTGTGAAAAGGGAAAACATCCAGTATGCGGCAGTCCTGTGGGCGAA
The DNA here is from genome assembly GCA_023566225.1 of Romanogobio albipinnatus. Classification (NCBI taxonomy): domain Eukaryota; kingdom Metazoa; phylum Chordata; class Actinopteri; order Cypriniformes; family Gobionidae; genus Romanogobio; species Romanogobio albipinnatus. The sequence goes on along the minus strand of CM042245.1, from coordinate 50,461,465 downwards.
AATGCCTTGTTGATGCTAGAGGTCAGAGGAGAATGGGCCGACTGATTCAAGCTGATAGAAGAGCAACTGTGACTGAAATAACCACTCATTACAACCGAGGTATGCAGCAAAGCATTTGTGAAGCCACAACACGCACAACCTTGAGGCGGATGGACTACAACAGCAGAAGACCCCACCGGGTACCACTCATCTCCACTACAAATAGGAAAAAGAGGCTACAATTTGCACAAGCTCACCAAAATTGGACAGTTGAAGACTGGAAAAATGGTGCCTGGTCTGATGAGTCTCAATTTCTGTTGAGACATTCAGATGGTAGAGTCAGAATTTGGCGTAAACAGAATGAGAACATGGATCCATCATGCCTTGTTACCACTGTGCAGGCTGGTGGTGGTGGTGTAATGGTTTGGGGGATGTTTTCTTGGCACACTTTAGGTCCCTTAGTGCCATTTTGGCATCGTTTAAATGCCACGGCCTACCTGAGCATTGTTTCTGACCATGTCCATCCCTTTATGACCACCATGTACTCATCCTCTGATGGCTACTTCCAGCAGGATAATGCACAATGTCACAAAGCCTGAATCATTTCAAATTGGTTTCTTGAACATGACAATGAGTTCACTGTACTAAAATGGCCCCCACAGTCACCAGATCTCAACCCAATAGAGCATCTTTGGGATGTGGTGGAACGGGAGCTTCGTGCCCTGGATGTGCATCCCACAAATCTCCATCAACTGCAAGATGCTATCCTATCAATATGGGCCAACATTTCTAAAGAATGTTTTCAGCACCTTGTTGAATCAATGCCACGTAGAATTAAGGCAGTTCTGAAGGCGAAAGGGGGTCAAACACAGTATTAGTATGATGTTCCTAATAATCCTTTAGGTGAGTGTATGTTCAACAGCATTTTCAAACAACATTTAACCACAAAATGTGGATTGAAAGTTAGTCAGAATACATACTAGGCTATAAATATATGCTTATGTCTTAGCTAGTAGCAAATTTGAGTTAGTATCAGTACACAACTAATCTTTGTATTAGGTTAAAAAGACAATTTGTGTTTTATAAGACAAACTTCAACAGACTGTAAACTGGAATTATGCGGAGATGTCTTTAAAAACATCAACCCCCTTCAAAGTCACTGTATAATTTACGCACTGATGATATTGTTAACAAAAGCAGAGTAATTGTACTCTTTTTATGGTGATTTCAAGTATGAAATATCAGCCACAAGCAAATAAACCAAAAGCTAAATCAAAATCTGAAACCTGGGATAAAAATCTGGAACCTGCAAATCTGGAGTCTTTCCGTTGGGTAATACCACCTGAATCTTGGACAGTGAGCTGTATTATGCACAAATGCTGGTTTGATTACTTTGACAATGTTTGGCTTATTGAAGGTTGATTCCACGTAACCAAAAGCTCATCTTGGACTCTCTGATGTATCAACACATTTATGGCTCTAGGGCCTTAGAGAAGAAACAGAATGAATGAGAGATTAAGTAAGAAAAGACATGGAGAGAGACATAGACAGAGCAAGAAAAAAAGCAGGATGTCATGCCATAAATCCCGTAGATATTTTGGCAGGAAGAGCAGCAACTGCTTTTCATGGCTGTCACTGGAAAAAGAAGCTCGGAAAAGTATAAGAGAAATTTGGTTTGTATACAACCTAACTAACCTAGATTTGGAGACACCTGACTAAATTTGTTGCTTATGATTAATCTCACACAAGTAGAATATTTCAATGGCATGGGTAATTAAAAGGTTTTGCTTTTACATCCACAGCACACTGATGGTGAAATGCATGAACTGTATCTATATACCTTAACCTCTTAACCTGCTCCCCTATTTTTGAGAATTTTTTTAAAACGACATACCCAAATGAAAATGTCTGCAGCTCTTAAACCCTATGGTCTATATTCATAAATATGGTCTTATTTTAAACTAGACACTTGAAATGTTGCTACCCAAGGGTCATAATAACTCAAAGTAATATGGGAACAGAGTAATATACATGTAAATATACATGTAAGTGACTCACGTTTTTTTTTTCACTTAAGGAAAGAAATATGATAATTTAATGTTAAGAGCCTGAAAATAACTTAAATATAAAACTGAATGTCTAATCATGTCATGATTCAAATATGAGGATGATTCTCTCAGTAGGCCTAATGTAGCTTCTGTAAGCTTGTATGTCAAGGAAAGTCTAGGCGTCCTTTCAAAAAGGCCATTTATTTCAGAACATTTGCAATTGTAAAGAGTAGTTTTTCATTCAAATAGATCTGCAATAACCTGCAATAAACTGCTAATTATAATGGATAAACAGTTACTGAAAAACTAAAGCAACTATTTACAGAAAAACTAATTTAGCTGATAAGAAGTGTCAGTCAGAGTCTGCGCGCTCCACTGCAGTTTCTGCCCTAAACACTGGCAGGCGCGTGCCGGTGTTATGAAAGGGTAAGCACTAGTAGTATTCACCAAATCCTACTTACATAAACAGCGCAAGATAATGCCTTTTGATTGGTTACTAAGTCCATCAATCAAACCTTTGTTGGAAAGGCATTGGCTAGGCACTGAGTGCCTTTATCCAACGAAAACCATGGGCGCAATGATTGACAGCTCACCAAGCCTGTAAGGCCTAAGGCGCTTCCTCTATATGATGCATCACAGGAGAGACTCTGATTGAAGGAGAGAGACGAGGGAGGGTTTATATCACGGAGAAGAGACAATTCTTGCAGGGGGAGTTTGCCAGAAACGGATTAGAATCGATATTTCATTGAAAATGGACATGATTGATTACGCTAACTCAAAACTCTCATGCAAACAACAGAGGGTTTTTTGTTTTTTCCCTATTTTTTCGTTGTTTTGGATTAAAAAGTGGGATGTATTTTGAAGAGTGGACCCTTACACGGAGATGTATGCGCGTGTTTATTGGATTCGTCCGATCTGATCTGAACGACAGGAGATGAAAGATGAGTACCGCTAATATTATGCTAATGTTTACATGGCCGGTCCTTTAGCATTTCATTTAACCTTTTCCTCTCTGGTGTATTTATTGCAAAAACAAGTTCAGAACATGAATCTTGAGTGTTTTAGCTTTCAAATGATGCATAGTTTGTGATAGTTGATTGAATAATTTGTATAAAACAAAAGTAAATAAAAGTACAGACACGCCCACTCACGTCAACCTCCCCGGCCACGAGCCGGTGCATAGATAAGAGGTTAAATGAAATGTAAGTTCCTTTGGATAAAGCATCTGCCAAATAAATACAGTCAGTACAGTCAAGTCTCTCACTCTGTTTGCAAGTGTAACTGTGTTACTATGGTTACCAATGTTTATAGTGGTGGATTCATTTCGAATTGTAATCAAACTGACTGGAACTACCTGTGCATTAAACGGTTTTACTGCACACCTTCCAGCCAATCAGAATCGAGTATTTATACAGACACAAAATAAACCCTTTCAGGGTGATACCAGACACCTCGTCTTTGTGTCGGGATTCTAATAACCACATCAGAGTATATTTTGCGATAATGACACGATGACTGTACATTATCCCTTAGGTTTTTAAAATTGGAGGGAGGGGATCAAAAATTCAAGCAAGGGCAAAAATAGGCCTCAGTCATTGAATTTCCACTTGAGGTTTGGAAAAGGAGATTCCTGCATTCCCAGACAATAGATCGCATTCCCCGACACGTCTCCATGTCCTCTGAATCATTCTCGGCCAGTTGGTCTACAGTTACCTGCTCAAACACCAAATATGTCTTAAACCGCTCAATTACCGACAATGCAATGCAATTACAGGCTCTGGGATACAGAGTAAATATCAATAGCTTTCATAAGAAAACATTATAATATAAACATCTTACTCTTTGATGTATGACCTGAAATGTTTTGGGGAAATATACCAGCTGGGTATGCACCATATTCACAAATATATGGCATTTCCTCTTTTAAAATTGTGTAAATAATATACATTTATTTTTTTTACATTTTAGTGCTTTTCTACAGCCCATATTGTTAAAATAATTTCTTAATTCTACAAAAAGTTTTTTTTTAAATATAGTTTTTTGAATTAAAATAAATTTTATATTTGATTTACATTTTATTTATAATTTTTTTGTTATATGTATAATAATTCTGTTTTCTACACTGAAAATCAATCACACTAAATGTTCACTTTTTCTTTCCAACACAAAGAAATGAACAAGAGAAATGTGAGCACATGGGTTTAAGATGTCGGAAAAATGTTTTGTTTCCGTTTTTGAATGGGCAATTTTCATAGGCATTAACTCATTAAACCCAGGGCCATTTATTTCCACACAACAGCAGCTGGAAATGCATTTCAGGTGCAGAGAAGCTTTCATGCTATGCATTTAAAAATGCTGATTTTAAATGGCCCTCTCATGCACGTCCAAAGATCGCACCACTATCAGCCAGTATCGGCATGCAAGGTCTACCAAAAAAAAAAAATAGAGAGCAGGAGGGAAAAGGCCAAATTGAGATGCTTGTACGGCATCAAACGTCTGCTGCCTATTGGCTTGGCTCCACATGACCAAATATGGTAGGAAAAAAGCTCTCTTTCCCGTAAGCAACACACACAAAAAAAGAAAAACCCAAGGGTTTCACATGCTGTGTAGACAGATAGAGCCCTCATATTCAAACACACTGACCACAGAGAGAGATGGAAGGGAACTTCTATCTGCACTCCACAGAGCGAATGATAGTGCTATGTGACGTCCGCGTAGCATCAAACAAATTTACTCACAGAAACAACAAAACATACCTAACATACTAGCAGTCCCAAACCACATATGAAACCTCTTCTACACTATTCTCAACTTTCTAAGAAAAAAAAAAATGAAACAACGGCACACAAGAAAAACAGCTTTTCCCTCCCAGCATTTTTGTCCAAGATTGAGTGGTTTTAGCTTTGAGCTACGTCTCTTCTTACATAACTGTGAGAGACCAGAGTGGGAAAAAAAAGATTATTGTCCAAATATCCAACGTTTCATCCACGAAGATGGCCGTGACAGAAAACGCATTGAACCTTTAAAGCAGAACGTATCGCAGTGAGTCTTTGATGTGTGCTTCATGGTCTATGCTGCATGTGATGCAAAAGAAATGAAGCAAAACTCATTTAGCTTCCTTATCATGACATGTAACGTTTTTCATGACCTGTTCAAATCACAAAAGCATGCAATAAGATGCCTGCCAACACTTAAGTGTTTAAGCATTCATTCATCGAGGTTTGGATCTGATGAGCTCAGTGTTATGTCATCTTAGATACCGTCCTATAAACGCGATTGTGTAGGCTAAGCTACATCATATGTTGACAATTGAGAAATCGTTGCAAGGAAAATTAACTCATACTTTACTCGTCCTCACATCGTTCAAAACCCCAATGACTTTTTTCCCTGGAACACAAAAGGAGATCTACTAAACACCGTATTGAAAACATCAGGGTTTGCTAAATATGAATTACATACTACATTTGACCTAACATGAGGGCCTAATTTAGGAGAAAGCTACTTTTAACCGCTCACTTTTTCTCTTATAATTAACATATCCCAGCACACCCCGCGCTGCACTCTCTCCTGTATATGTTACAGCTTGCTGGAACATTTAATGGAACATAAAAATGTATTTCTCATAAAGCTAAGAAGTTCCTGATGTGTCTTGTAAAATGTGTCTATCAAATTCTGCTCACAAGAATGGCACTGGAACCAAAAAATATAGTTAAAACCACTTTTTAGTGGAGTGATTTAAGGCTCTGCTCAGCATCACTATGGGTGAAATATCGTCTTCTTGTGCCTTACATGGTAGCAATACAAGCCAAAAGCATGAAGCGTACACTCCATGTCATGGCTTCCACACAATACAACATGCTCCCCTCGTCCTCCATCCTCAGAAACTAGCTTCTGCCATGTCATTTGTTTATATCTCTTAAGTCTCTGAACTGTGCGAAAACATTCACTCCCTGAGGAGAGTTATCGGCACGGCTAGTGACATTTTTCCATTCAGTTTTACATTCCATCAGTATGAATCTTCCTCAATGTGGCCGTTTTATAGCCCCAGAACTCAGACAATGGAATGTGCTCTTCTTTAGCGCATGAGATTTTAAGAGAATTAATTGAGAATCTTCTGAAAAATTAAGGGCGTTGCATTCCTCAGGAGAGATAGCAGAAATAAGATTATGCTTCGGGCTGGATGACCTCACTGGCAGGCATTACTCAAGGATGCACCATTCGGGAGTTTGAGAGGAGGAACCATATGTTGCGAGCAAACCCTCAGACTACAAGCTCTGACGTTTTAACAAATGGTCACTGAAGAGTCTCAATTTCTGCTGCAAAATTCAGATGGTACGTTCAGAATTTGGCGTTTAACAACATGAAAGCATGGATCCATCCTGCCAAGTATAAATGATTCAGGCTGCTGCTGGTGGTGTAATGGTGTGGGGGAATTTTCTTGGAAAACCAAGAAAACCAAGCATTGTGCTACCATTTTAGCATTGTTGCTGACCATGTCTATCCCTTTATGATCACAGTATACCCATCTTCTGATGAATTGCCATGTCACAAAGAAAAAATAATCTCAAACTGGTTTCATGAACATGACAATGACTTCACCAAACTCAAATGGCCTCCACAGTCTCCAGATCTCCAATAGAGCACCTTTGGGATGTGGCGGAACGGGAGATTCGGATCATGGATGTGCAGCCGACAAATCTGCAGCAACTACGAGAAGCTATTATGTCAACATGGGCCAAAATATCTGATGAATGTTTCCAGCACCTTGTTGAATCTATGTCACAAAGAATTATGGGCACAGATATGCATGTTTGCGGCAGAATATGTTGCACTATGTGACTCCTTAGATGACACATTCTTGTGTGAGTGCAGAACCCTTTCCCGTGCCCCTCTCCTCTCTCTTCCAGTTACGCTACCAGATCTCCCCTCTTCTGTGCATATTTCTGCTGGCTGTTATTATTAGCATGGCTCCAGGCCAGCGTTGTCAGGGGCTGAGCGCTGTGTGGCCCCCACGGACACTTTAGAGACGGCAGCTTGAATTGTAAAGACACAGGTATATCACACATGCACACCTCAGTCATACCGGCCACGTCGTCACATATAAGAAATTGTGTGGTAAATTCACCATGGCTATGTTTAGTGCCACAGGGCTGTGCAGTTCGTTCAGGAAAACCTCAAAAAAATCTTTCTTTCAATGTGGCTGTAACTGCCAGTTCCAAGAAAGATCTCTCTTTTTCTTTCTTTCTCTCTCTCTCTCTCTCTCTCTCTCTCTCTCTCTCTCTCTCTCTCTTTCTCGAACAAACACGCAGTCACTTATATTTACTCGGCTTTGGAAGACTTTGCAAGCTTTATGATAAATTCCTCTATTTTAGTCGAGTGAAATATTGCCACAGTTAAGCCTAGAAATGTTTGAGTGCAAGCGTTCCGTCATGCAGCTCAACTCAATGTACCCTTCCACTCTGCAACAGCGCACAAACCCTTTTAAGGAAAAAAAGTGCATAAATCATTACCTCAGAGTTCAACATAAAGGACTCCTGCTGCATAATCTTTACATTTACAAGAAAAACACAAATCTCAGGCAAGCATGAAATTGTAAATAATTGAATATTGGAGCTATGGGGCGGTTTCAAGTTGCTTGGTTGAGGGTCCCTCATCATGGCTAATAGTCGAACTGGAAATGAGATTACTACACAAACCCAAGCATCACTGGAGCCACTCCAAGACGACGTTGGACCGCCGTCTCGCACACTTTTACACACCTGTGCCACACACAAGCACCCATTCAGAAGGCTGGGATTGGTTGTGTTGACATAGATCCTGAATGACTATTGCATTTCAGAAGTGCCCGGGCGACCGCGACTCAATTCCCGATCATTAAGTCTAACCTGGACTAATGGATGCCCGTTATTATCCGCGGTGGTCTGGCAGACGCCTGTCACAGACTTGAGTGGCATTGGAGCCGTACAACACACACACACACACAGCAGACTGTCAGACTTGATCGCAACAAGTGCCCATTGTTCTTGTTACTGAGGCCGTGTTCATTAAAGCAAACCTTAATGAGGTCTGCCAGTCTAACACACACACACACACACACACACACACACACACACACACACACACACACACACACACACACACACACACACACACACACACACACACACACACACACACACACACACACACACACACACACACACACACACACACACACACACATCGATACCTCCATCACATTTATCAAAACCTCTCAAGTATTTCATCACTCAAAAAGACACACATGACTGCTTTAACCTACTTTTATAGACATGTTTGAATGTGCAGTGCGTTAGTGATTAACAATAACGAGTCTGTAATTATGGCCGACTCCCTATCAATTTGCATCACCCATTTTGTTTGCATCACGCCTGGACGAAATAAACAAAGGGTATGCTTGCTGCTGCTATTGTTTTGGTCTCTCAGCATCACCAAATGCTAATTTCCCCCAATTTGGTTGTTGACTGTGTTCCAGAACATATTGAGCTGTCCTGCTGTAAACTGTCTACACAGGTAGCTGCTTTAGGGCCGTGAGCAAACCTAACTGAACCTCATTAGTGGCTAACTCCAATAGAGTTTTATGTTAGCATGTTGCTAAGCTAAGCAAACAACATCCATTTTTAATTGACCAATTTTTGATATTGATTGAAATATTTCATCATGCAACTTTGGATGATTTTTTTAAGAGCCTGTCGAAGAGAGTACATTAAGACTTTTTCACAAAGGATATAGGCAATGCTGTCTTAGAATTTGGCCAAAACTATGGTTTTGGCATTGTGAATGCACCTTTGACCCCTCTGATGCTGTCTAGATAGGCAAGGTTTCTGAACAGAGTAATTGAAATGGAAAAACATAAGTGAGCAACATAGAGCATCACATAAATTAACATTCAAATCACTGCATCAAATTTACATGGCTATAATGCTATAGAAGTACTCTTTTTGTGAAGAAAACGCAGATACTTTTGAGCGTGCAGAAGAATAGGCAATTTTGGAACATGCTATCATGTTATGATTGCATCTATAACGGATTATTAAATCACACCTCTTTAACCGTTGGTCTTGCATATCTGCAATGTTTGCAGTTTTTTTTAACACTTTTAAATCCTGTTTGTAGTTCTGAACTGAATCCTCCTCCAAAAAGACCAATCCGTTGTGGGCAATATTAGCTGTTATGGACATGGATCTGCACGGCAAATTACTGCCGGAAATAAAAGATCATTTGAATACTAATTTCAACATAGTACAATTTGAGTCACACTAATTCTAATTTCGAATACTATTTAGGATTGAGACACAGCAGATTCCAATAGAGATGTAATGATACTCTGATAAGCATTAATTATTGTTTTTATCAGTAATTTTTGTTATTGAAAGAAAATGTTTTTTTTTTTTTACAAAGCTAGTTGCAACACATGCAATTGCCTTCCTCTTGAAGGACATAAGTAATGCTGCCTTAGAATTTACCAACATTATGCACCTTTTGGAACATCTTTAACATTGTGTGCACGCCTTAAGATGCTGTCTAGGTAGGCAGCTAACTATAGGGTTTGGAAAAGAGCTGTTACACAACTAATGCAAATGATTTACAATATATATCTTTACGAGTACCGCCTATGAATTACATTATGTCCATTCTGAATACATTTACGGATTATTGGGACATGCATCAAATAAATTCCATGCCTTTTCTGCTCACTTAGAATCACTAGCCCTGCAAAGAACAGCAGGCAAGCACCTCCGCTCATTTTGACTCCAACTGAAGGGTAATAAAATCTGCTTTAAGAAAGCCAGACCTGAGATGTTTATTAATAGCATGAGCGATTGTAATGGGGAATCATTTATAACACATTTCTTATGAGGTAAGAGTCTCTCGAATGCCAGTTCCTCTCCACACAGAGCATTGCTGATTAAAAACTCTCACCATGAGAGCGCATTTCTGCGTCTGACTCACTGCCAGGCAACGAGAAAGGGCCAATCAAGAAATTAACTAATTCCGCAGTGCCTCTCAGCTTACAAATACAAACCGAGCCAGCCCCTATACCGCAAATGATTGTATAGTTCCACTTATGTAAAGGCGTCAGGATGTTTTTCATTTAACATGCGCAGGTACATACACATTCGAAGAGGGAATCCTGAGTGACAGCCACACCAGCTGCTTTGATCTCAGGCTTTAATCAGCTTTAATTGGCTCTCTCAGAAGGATGCAATGACATGTGAAGTGGAAAAAAAAAGGAGGTGAGGGTGCGTGTGTGCGCCGCTGCCTCGCATTCCTGAGGATTCTTCTGAGGCGAGCGTGTGCTAGTACGTAAATATGCTTCTGATTAAAAGGAAAGAGTTCACTCCATAAAGGCACTCTTAAACAATTACCACTGCTACCATTACCAGACGCACACATAAAGACTGAGGTCTATTAAAGAATTAACAGACAGAAGCTACATGAATCTGGATACATTTGAAAATGACTTTTTTGTTTCAAAATGCTCTTTGTCCACACTAGCCTTTTCCAAACGTTTCTCGTCCACGCCGGAATGTCCAAAAACGCTAAAATCATCTTACTGGTCATGTGCAAAATGTAATAAAAGCTCACTGAGATGATACAGAGAGACCAAACATAAAGTTATCATGCTATTCTTCTGGCACAACCATTTTATTGGTAAAATATCTCACCGCTAACATGTGTCCAGGTAGCACTCAATCACCATTGAAGACCGCGTATGGTCTAAAGCGTAATTCCCCTTATGCTTTGACACAGGAAAGCAGTTGCAAGTACATTTTCTATCATCTTTGCAAAAATGTAATATGAAGATTGTACTAAGTAACATTTATTAGTAACACACTTTATTTTACAGTGCCCTTGTTACACGTTACATGTAGTAACTGTAATAACTATAAATTATGCATAATTGCATGCAACTAACCCTAAACCAAACCCCAATCCAAGCCCTAACCCTATCATGTAGTTAATTATTATTACATAGTACTTAAATGCTAATTACACTGTAACACGGACACCGTAAAATAAATTGAACCCATTTATCTTTAGCAACACTGTGAACGTGAATAACTCATATCTATCAGTATAATATATAAGTTTTCACAGTCCACGCTACAAATTGACTTCCAATTGAACCGCTTGGTAGAGCGTCTTCAAAAAGCACATTTTTCACAAAAAAAAAAAAAAAAAAAACATAGAGAAAAATATGTACTTTCTAATGTATCCGTATTAGACATAGCCAGAGAATGAAGACTAGCATCGGATCATACCACAGAGGTATTTGGGGGATTTTGCTCAGTTTTTTTTGTGTGGATCTTTTCAACATCATCAGTCAGTTTTTGTCTTTGGCAACCCGTGTAGGTCATCTGTTACTTGATACCACTCAACTTCATCATGCTAGCAGCAACATTATCTCACAAGATTGGCTTTTTCTTTGACCCAGCTTGGTTAGCGAGAAGTACACATGTACGATCTGACCATGTAAGGCTGAAAGAGCACAACGCGAGTCGGCAAAGAGAAGCATGCTTGTTTTCTTAGGTCAGGAGGTCAGGAGAATTTGACTTGCAGCTCGCTAAATCGTTCCTTACCTCAGCAGAATTGGCATTCGTCAAATCACCGCTCACTGGCTCTCCCTCAACACCTTTATGGGAGTGTTGGCGCACATTCACACTCACAACACAGGCCTTAGCTAAGCCACTACATCAACATGACCTCATGCTAAAAGTCAACGTCAATTTTCATGCGTTCTTTCGCTTCTGCATCATGGCTAGACCCCAACTATTTCCCTAATTCTTAATTTCCCTCTTACGGAGTGATTTCTGACGGAATACGTTGGACGTCTCTTGATTAGTTTTGTTTGTGTAGTGGGCTTTTGGTCGGCCGAGGCAGAGGACAGGGAAAATGGGCTTGTTGAGACATTTCCTGTGCATGTTTTTGCAGATGAAAATCAGCTCAATGAAAAAAAAGGCTCAGATCAACTGCATGTTACTATTGTGGTAACTCGACATCACGTGACTTCTGAAAGATGTCATATGACCCGAGATGTAAGAATGATATGAAAAGTCTCAGCTTTGGTTATGAGTGTTTAAAGTTAGGCTATTGTCACAGCAGGTCAGGCAAAATCGAGAAGGGGATCTAATTGCAGCACTTTTATTTGTAAAACAAAAATAAAGAATGAAGAAGATCACAGGAAAAACATGTGGCAGCATAAACAACACAAGACAAGAACTGAACAAACTGAGGGCTATATATATACATGGGAAAACACGAAAGAAACTAATTTAACACAGGTGTGACACAAGAGAAATCCAAAACCATGGTAACTAATGAACACAGATCTAGAAACCAACTAACAGGATATCAACTCAAACAATGAACAATGACAGAGACAAACCAACTCAAACTCAATGCCTACAGAAACACAGAGCAAACTAAAAATAACCCTGATATTTTATACATAACTATTAAATTGCTAGTCATAATTGTCACTTACCACTTGCATGTCACATTCCTGTAGCTTAAAAGTGTTGCATGAACTGATAACAAGTACACCTTAAAGGGATAGTTCACCCAAAAATGAAAATGTGATGTTTTTCTGCTTACCCCCAAGGCATCCAGGATGTAGGTGTCTTTGTTTCTTCAGTAGAACACAAATGAAGATTTTTAACTCCAACCGTTGCCGTCTGTCAGTCGTATAATGCATGTAAATGGGGTCCAATTCTATTAGAGTAAAAAAAAACATGCACAGACAACTTCAAATTAAACCCTGCGACACATTGATGTCTTAAGACACGAAACGATCGGTTTCTGCGAGAAACCGAGCAGTATTTATGCTATTATTTCACCTATTATCAGATGAATGTCATCAGCTCTCCAGACTGCCATAACTTCCTGCGAATAAGGTCAAAATACCGGCGCGTCATAGATTTATACATAGATGCCTCATTAGTGCCTGCGCGGATTGGTCGAATGAGGAATCTACATATATATTTCTATGATCGCACCGGTATTTTGACCTTATTCGCAGGAAGTTATGGAGAGCTGATGACATTCGTCTGATAATAGGTGAAATAATAGCATAAATACTGCTCGGTTTCTCGCAGAAACCGATCGTTTCATGTCTTAAGACATCAATGTGTCGCCACGAGCCGCAGGGTTTAATTTGAAGTTGTCTGTGCATTTTTTTTTTACTCTAATAGAACTGGACCACATTCACATGCATTATACTGACAGACGGCAACGGTTGGAGTTAAAAATCTTCATTTGTGTTCTACTGAAGAAACAAAGACACCTGCATCCTGGATGCCTTGGGGGTAAGCAGAAAAACATCAAATTTTCATTTTTGGGTGAACTATCCCTTTAAATGCAATCTAAGCTGTTTGGATAAAAGCATCTCCTAAATGCATAATGTCTTAAAGGGACAGTTCACCCAAAAATGAGAATTCTATCATCATTTACCCTCATGCAGTTCCACACCTGTATGATTTTTGTTCTTCTGTATAACACAAAAGAAGCTCATTTGAAAAAAAATTCTTACGTATTCGTACCGAACCGTTTCGGTACAGGGCTTTCGGTGCACGTATGGTTACGAATGCAATCTTTAACAGTTAACAGTCGGCTTGTTTTAAGCGTGGAACAAACTTCAATCCTAGTTCTCACTCGAACATATTAAGTATTTAGTCCATTTTATCACAAAATTCAAACGATAAATGCAATTTTGATGCTCTTTAATGTGACGACTGATCACTGTATAGGCAATCAGTGTTTCAATTGTGGAACAGCTTGTAAACAATGACAATGTCACGCAGCATCATTTACCTCAGAGTCAGAAGTCATTCAGTGTCCACAGCTGTTAGTTCACTATAGAAATCAACTCTTTCACTAAATATATGCACTATATTAGCCTATATATATATATATATTAATTCTACTTAACCTGTTAGTGATGTCTTGATTATTTAATGCTATGTTTAGATAAAACTGTCATGAAAATGACAGTCACTAAGATTATATTTCAACAACGAATTGGAGAAATGCAAAAACTGCCTTATGTGAAGTTTACATGTTTGCACACAATGTGTTATTTTAGTGTTGATTATCCTATAACTAAACATGAATATCAGCTGAATATAGGCTCATAGTTTGGGCTCTGTTGTTAACCTTTAATATTATAGTAATAATGTGCAAGTAAGGGCTCCCTATATAGTTTACAGCATTATCTTTAAGAAACGTTTAGTTATAATTTAATTCATTTAAGGACAGACACAATTTTTTCAGTAAACCACTGTTTAATCAAAAATAAATAAAAAGCCATTTTTTAACCCTCAGAGCCCGACGGCATCGCCCACGACGTCACACGGCACCTCCGATAAAAATCTATATTATTTCATGAAACTTTTATCGATTTTCTTACCGTTTTTTTCCAGCAGAAAGCTAACGAGCTAGCCATCACGGGGGTGTCTTTGTTGTCTTTGTAGCCTTTACAGAAGGTTTTCTATCCAGCCTGGAACATGTGCATCTTTTTGGAGTTGTTCAGCAATAAATCAAAACGCTTACATCCAAGATATATCCACTTGATGTCCATAATTTATACATTTTCCGTCATTTTTGCCGCTAGCGCGATGCTAGCTGCCATTTTGGATGAGGGTTTGACCAATGACAGGCTGATCCGTCATCCACGTTGGTGTGCGTCATTACGCATGAACCACAGCTCTGTTATTGTGGAGAGATAGAGACGCACGGCTAGTATTGAGGAGATAGAGAGAGAGACGTGCTGCAGTTTTGAGTAGTTTTGTGGACAAAGTTTGAGGAGAAAGTTTGAGGAGAAGTTCCTGATAGGAACTGTTTTGAGGCTTGGCACCAGTAAATATCCAAAATCCAAAGAGGCCAAAAGCGCCTGGACTTTTTTTGGAAAAATGTAAATAGTTTTGGTTCTGTATAAGTTATCATGTTTATTCCTGAGTTCCAGGACTCCAAAGACTTGAACAAACAGTTTTCCAGAGGAAATATGCTTAGCTTTTATTTATTTGTGTGTGTTTTCAATAAATATTTGAGGGATTCAATTTCCGTTTTATGTTTTCATTTGTCTTTATGGTCCCATAACGTATTTTACATTCAGGTGACATCAATGCAACACAAATATACTGACAGTGCAACTTGTCTTGAAAAAAAAGAGGTGTGTCAATTGTCTGTGCACAACAGGGTTGATGTTTTACAAGCTTTTTTAGTAAATAACACCAGGCGGAAAATTAATTGTAAAAATACCCTTAGGTCTCTGAGGGTTAAAACTGCTGTACCAAACCCGTACCGAACCGTGATTTCAAAACCGAGGTACGTACCGAACCGTCAGTTTTGTGTACCGTTACACCCCTATTAGCCATACAATGAAAGTCAATGTCGTTAAGACCCCATTGACATTCAAAAGATGAAATGATGACAAATTTTTTATTTCTACGTGAATAGAATACGATTATGTCCCCTTATTCTAAAACTGGCCACATGTGCTTCTGTCCTTGACAGACATAGCAGAGAGGCATAAGCGTTCATCAGCCTTCATCACCCCTGGAAAATCCTGACAAACCAGTGGTCTCAGCAAGAACCTAGTGCACTTAAGATCTCCTCAAAGCCCGAGGCCAGGCACCATTAGACTTTTCCACTGAAACCTGCCGTCTCAATAAAGGACAACAAACAGACCACAAAGTCAAATTACAGCACAAAAAAAAAAAAAAAAAAAAAATGAATCCTGCAGAAGGACTTAATATAAAATGCGGGAGGAATTTCAGATTTATATATTACTAACAAAACATCTGGGGCACTTATTGCATATTTGCAGGGACCCTAAATAAACATCAGCTAAAGTTTCAGACTGCTCTGACTTCACAATGGAGGAATGCCCCCGTTTCGCTGCATTTCCCGATCGTCACCAATGGTTTGGAGCTCAGCAGATCCAGCAGCTCTGAGAACGCTCAGAAACGTTGCAGCGTTACACAACTGCGGTTCCTTCCTGGATCCAGTGCTTTAAAATTACAGGCTATCAGATTCAAAGCAGCAGAGGAATAGCTGAACATATGAAGGGGGAAGGGTTGGAGAGCTGCATCTCCTGAGGTTTCTGCCGCACGTCAATCATACTTACAAAAAGTTAATTGAACATTTAACAAGAGTCATCTGAAATAAACATTATTTTAGCTCTGCTTTACACAATGGTTTTAAGGATGCTTTGTATTGAATGTGTAAAAAAAAAAAACACATTGCACATTTAAGTAGAACCTCTATAACGCAAACTTGCAAATTAAAATGTCAGCTCAACTCAATATAATTACATGTTTTGATGCATATGAGGGATCTAAAATGAGCTTTGGCAAATGCAGTGCTCTTTATAAAACAAGGCTGTGAATGTAGACTAAATCAGATAAGAAGCAGAAAGACATCAATCTAGAGGGTCCAAATGCCCAAATAGGGTAGAATGAGAATGCTTACCATGTGACAGCAGAAATGTGTCAGCTATACTTTTTATACCAGCAGTCTAACACCAAACAGAAAACTATATTCTGATCTGTATGCTGTGTTACAGACAACTCCATTGATTATATAGCAGGCGCGATTTAGTTTTGACGTGACATGCCGGTCATGTCTGGTGAAGACACGTGAAGCCCAATTCTTACTTCTGCGTCGAGTGTACGCCGTAGCTACGTCGTACCCTGACGTGCTATTTTACAACAGTTCAAATGCAGCTAATCCAGCCATATTTAAACTGCATTACTGTTATTAGTCTTTAGTTTTTAAATATAGTGTTATATAAATGCAATTTTTTTTTTATCACTGCAGCAGTTTCTGCAGTAATGCTAAAGTTATGAATATGTTATGAATAATCTTATGTTATTATGTTAGAAATAAATAAATATGTAAGCAAGCAAAGAAAAAAAGAGTGCCATTTAAATACTGTTCATTGACATTAAAGAAACAAGTGTCGACTTTCCAGAACACTATTGTTATAGATAATGTTACTGTAACATACATTACTCATTTCATACTGTATTACTCATATGCTCATTAGGAGTTGACACCCAATGTGAAAAAAGCGAACTGATGGGTTTTTGTGAGAAAAATATCTAAGTTAAAATTTTTAAAAAGTAACATATCTAGCTTCCGGCAGACCACCTTCCGAATTCAACGTACGAAAAAGGCGTAACTGGCGCCACGATGACGTCTGACGTAGCGTAAGCGTTTTGAACTGCGAGAGGCGTTACACTTTCTTTGTATGTTGAATACGGAAGGCGGTCCCCCAAAAGCTAGATATTTTACTTGATAAAAAATTTAATCTGGATATTTTTCTTATATAAACCCATCGATTCTCTTCAGGAGGCCTTTATTAACCCCCCTGTAGCCGTGTGGATTACTTTTATAATGGATGGATGCACTTTTTTGGCCTTCAAATATTGGGCTGCCATTCACTACCATTATAATGCCATAATTTTTGCTCGTATAATATATTATCCACATTAAAAACTAGAACTCACATAGGGTATGTGTTCGTATTGAAGAGAGTTTGAGTCAAATCGATCTCTATGTACAGTCTGTGTCCAATGTGTTCTTCATGCCAGTGATGAGAACGGCAGTAATGTAGTGCGATTTGATACTCTGCATGCAACCTAACATATGCACACTGCTTGTGTGGATGCAGTCAGTTTTGACTTGCAAAAGTGATTTGATTGGACATCATGTATAATTTGACCTTTTACGGCATGGATCAGTTTTACAGTTTTTACACTAGAGGTGGCATTTTGCCTGTTAGAAATACATGCTCGGTTTTAATGTTATTTTAAGGTGAGGTACAATTAAATGAAAAACTAAATTCAGCATTTTGTTTGCATACTCCCTTTTGAGGAAGTTAGGAAGATAGTTTTCCAAAGGAGGAAAATGCTTGAAGTCATAATGAAATGGAAGTAGCGACAGAGCTTTTCTTCCGTATTGTGATGTACAGCCAAGAGTAATGTATTATCTAAATATAAATAATGTAGGTGGGGACTTGGTTCAATGCATCAGTTGTTGATTGGACGTTGAGATGTGGGCGTGGCACTCAAAAAGGCAGATGAAAGTGTGTTGGCGGTTTTAAAGGGTTAGTTCACCCAAAAATGAAAATAATGTAATTTATTACTCACCTTCATGTCGTTCCACACCCGTCTTTGTTTTCTTCGGAACACAAATTAAGATATTTTTGTTGAAATCCGATGGCCTGCATAGCCAACAATGATAATTCCTCTCTCAGGATCCATTAGTGTACTAAAAACATATTTAAATCAGTTCATGTGAGTACAGTCAGTGGTTCAATATTAATATTAAAAGTGACGAGAATATTTTTGGTGCGGCAAAAAAAAAAATGAAATAACGACTTATATAGTGATAACCAATTTCAAAACACTGCTTCATAAAGCGTCGGAGCGGAAACAAATCAGTGTGTCGAATCATGATTTGGATCGCGTGTCAAACCGCCAAACTGCTGAAATCACGTGACTTTGGCACTCCGAACAGCTGAATTGATACACTCCGAAGCTTCACGAAGCAGTGTTTTGAAATCGATTATCACTATATAATATATATGGCGCACCAAAATCTCGTTGTTTTAAAATATAAATATTGAACCACTAACTGTACTCACATGAACTGATTTAAATATGTTTTTAGTACATTAATGGATCTTGAGAGAGGAAATGTCATTGCTGGCACTGCAGGCCTCACTGAGCCATCGGATTTCAACAAAAATATCTTAATTTGTGTTCCGAGGTCTTACAGGTGTGGAACGGCATGGGGGTGAGTGATTAATGACATTATTTTCATTTTTGGGTGAACTAACTCTTTAACATTAAAAAAATACCATCTGTTTATTTGGATTATGGTGTCATCATTTTGGCAGTAAAAAGTGCTTATGACAAGGGAAGAAATCTGGTTCTCCCAGATCATTGTACCTTAAAAGGTCCCGTTCTTCATGATCCCATTGTTCAAACTTTAGTTAGTGTGTAATGTTGCTGTTAGAGCATAAATAATACCTGTAAAATTATAAAGCTCAAAGTTCAATGCCAAGCGAGATATTTTATTTAACAGAAGTTCCCTTTCAAAGCCTACAGCGAACGGCCGGCTTCGACTACATCCTGGTACTTCCTTCATAAATGACGTCAGTAGAACAGACTAACCTCCGCCTACAAGAATACGCAAAAAAAGGGGGCGTGGTCTTGTTGCTGTCCCACGTGGAGAAGAGGAAGTGTCGCGTGGAGAAAAGGAATTGTTGTGTTTGACTGTGTTTGTCGCCATGTCGTCGAGACGCTGTTATTTTCATCCCGGAGTCAAATCACCTTTGTTTGGCTTTCCCAGGGACGCTGTAGAGATCATTAAGCGCATATATCTCCCGTTAAGAGGCGTGACCTTTCCATGCAAGTTACGTGCACTAAGCTGCTGTCGAATCACAACACAGGAACCGTGCCACGTTCGCTAAGCTGCGGTCAAATCACAACACGGGAACCGCTGGCACAATCAGAACTCGTTACGTATTTCTGAAGGAGGGACTTCATAGAATACATCAGACCGTTTTTAGGACAGATAAGTAAATTGTGTGAAAAATACTGTGTTTTTTACACGCGAAACATGAACACATGTTATATTGCACACTGTAAACACAATCAAAGCTTCAAAAAAACACGAAGAACGGGACCTTTAAAAGAGTTTTTATTTTATTTTATTTTTTTACATGATTTACACAAGTGGCTCTAGACAGGTCTGTTTTAAGACAGACCCGTCTAAACCCCTACAGGCAGCCTGTTACCATAACCCAACAAAGAAGGAGTCAAAACGTGCAAAATGGGGGGAAACAGTGCTGTTTTGCATTCCACAGGCTATTCCAATCATATGTCACCGTGTTCAATCTGTTCCTTTTAAGGCGAGGGCATTCCCCACATATTTTCTAAACACCACAGTGTTATCAGATTCCGTTTCACGGCCAATTACTGGCCTGCTTCACTGTCCGTGCTGCTACTCTGACAGCACATCACTCGCTTGTCCTGCGTTCAGCTCCTTCCTCAGGCTCTAACTCACTCGTACAACTAAAGGTCAGAGCAATAAAACGAGGTCCCAAGTAACAATCTGACAGATTCTGTACTAAGCTGCATGCACATTATAGGCTGAATCAGCCAAATATGCAGCTGCCATTCAGCAGGCATAGAAGCCTGGCCTGTGCGGTTGTGTTAGTAAATGAGGCCATAAAATTAATTTAATAGTTTGCAATAAGTACAGAGCTTGCATTCTTTGTCGGTCGGGATTTATGGTTTCACTGCCAAAACGCAAACAGCAAAAATCAGGATGCTCCATAAATGCATCGCTTTCGTTCAACAAGCACTCAATGGTTCCCAGCAGAGTAATTTCCCAAACGCATCCACTCAAAACCCCCCACCCCCTCATGCTCCATCCCAAATCCCACAACAGACATGAATTAAACAATATAAGAATGCTCATGGCCGGTGATTCCGCGCCACAAATATTTTGAGAAGAGAGTGTGGAGACTCGGGCAGCCAGAGAAAACTCCAAATCCACTTTGGACAATACCACTGAGAATCTTAATGCGTTACAGCATCCCTAAACCTAAGTATGGGACAGCGGCGCCCTACTTACTGTATGCAGACTGTATGCTGCAAAAGGTCCTTTACTTACACAAAATCACCCAAAAATATGAAAAAAGCCCAAAGGAGAGGACAACTTGATTTTTAGTATGTTTAAGGCATACTTAAAATGCATTCCATCAAATGTCATTTCCATTTTCCAGCTTTATCTAGATAGTTTTGGCAACTGTCAATTAACCCAGGCCTTTTTCTAAAGGGTTTGGCTTGTGAATCGTAAAGAAATCCAGCCTGATTCTTAAATAAGGTAAAGATCTATGCAAAAGAGTGAGTGTGGGAGTCGAGGGGAAAAGAAATATAGAAGAGATAAGAGACTTAATAAAGATTGTAGCATCCTCAACACTCAAATAACATACCCTATAATGCATATACCAATGCACAAATATTTGTACATTCGTATTTCAAAGCAACTGAATCACATCTAGAGCTAGAACTTTCTTACAATACAAAATAATATATTATATTCAACAAACTAGGCATTTAAATGCTTGCAATATATAAGCCACGTTTTTCAACAAAAGACTTCATTGAGACTGACGGCAAATGGTTAATGTTTTATAAAAAAAAAAAAAAAAAAAGCAGGAAGAGTTTGTGAAAAGCGCGTAAAGTTTGTAAACTCGCATCCAAACATCTGGCAGTGATGGTAAAACTCACCTGGGCTATGAGGCGAACGAAGCGTGAGTCCTTTAGATGTGCGAAGAAACCTGCAAAGTGAAAATGACTAGAGCTGCTCCTTTACTCCCAAATCTCCAGCGTTCAGTAACAGGATTCTGGGTTTCTGAAGCTCCTCCCTTTAGAAGCCATTCACTCCATCAGATCTCCGCCTTCGCGAGTCGTGTACAGTTGCAGGACCAAACTCATCTCTGGGAACACGATTTAATATCCTTCTTTATAAGAGTAAATGAACACTTTTGCATTGTAGTATTCTTATCCAATCATTATTTCATGTAATTTCAAAATTATATAAATAATACAAGTTTTCTTAATGTAAAAGTAAACATAACCTGTTTCATTATTTATGACTGCAGCTTTAATTGGACCGTTTGCTGCATTTGCTGAAATAATAACTGAATTTGAGTAAATTAATACTCACCAAATAAATAAATAAGTGGTCGTGACATTGATTTGAGTTCAATTATTTACCTGGATCTTATCTTAACAATTCCGCGAAGAAAATAGTCAATTTCAATGTACAATAAATATATAATCGCGATTAATCGCATCCACAATAAGTTTGTTTACATAATATATATGTGTGTGTGCTGTTTATAATTATTATGTATATTTGAATTCACACACATAAATGTATATATTTAAGAAATATTTGGATGTGGCCTATATACTGTATATTTATATAATTTATATAAAAAATATTTTAAATATAAATATAAAAAACAATTATTAAATATATACATGCATGTGTGTGTGTGTGTGTGTGTGTGTGTGTGTGTGTGTGTGTGTGTGTGTGTGTGTGTGTGTGTGTGTGTGTGTGTGTGTGTGTGTGTGTGTGTGTGTGTGTGTGTGTGTTTATACATTATAATTATACACAGTAGGCTACACACATTTTATGACAACACAAACTTTTATTTCGGATCCGATAAATTGCGATTAATCGATTTGACAGCACTGATATTTTATATATATATATATAAATTTTTTGTGGATATTTATTATTGATAACCTCTATAAATAAATATACAAACCAAATTAGAGCACTGAGGTGTGAATGTGGCTTTTTCAAGTCTCTATGCTGAGGTACATACAACGGTGTTTTACTCAAAAATGTGTGTGTATGTGTGAGAATCAGACCAGAGTATTAGACCTGTGGTCAAAGTGTGTGTGTGTGTGTGTCTGTCTTGTTTTTGTTTTTGGGTTGTCTTGGCAACATTAAATAGAATGGCTGAAAATGTATTCTTGAACTCTATTCAAGATGTATTTGTTCTACATGTATGACTCTGGTCAAACAGAAGTGCTCAAGTGCTTCACCTCAAAGTGCGAGCAAAATATCTCCTATTATTTTCCCACGAATTGGAAACCGAGAGCAGTCAAATGTCGATCGTTTTGCCTGTAATTTGGTTACACAGGAGATGTTGCCAGACTTTTTGGTCTTTTGATCTGAGGGCTTTGCCTGGACTATATTTGCCTGAGGATCTCAGATGTTTACTTTTATAATGTGCTTTGGTTTATAACATCAGGGAAAGACCTCAGATAACCTCAGATATTAAATCTGAGTTCCTGAAAATATTAGCCGCTTGCCTTAACTTGCTCTGTGCTCTTAAGAGAGGGTTCTCAAGATTATCTCTCTCTATGGGAGTACATGAACTTTTTTTAACCAGGACATCTGAAGCATCGAGAGTTTAACATCACAGAGAATTGTAGGTGAACTCCAGGGTGCCAATATCAAAATCCATCTCCAATGGCCTTATTATTGTGGGTACTGAGGATTTAAACTGCAACCAAGTAACACACATAGATTCAAATGGACAATTTCTGTAATGAGTGAACAATACAAGGTGTCACCTGTTGATTTTAATATACAAGAAGCATAGCATCTCTGTTATCAACTTGAGTATTCAGTGAACTGAAGATGTTACAGAATCTGATAATTCTCCTCGATCTCAACTCCTCTCACATTGATCCTAAACCTTTCTGGCATTAATAAGTGCGGCAGGATACAATGAACCTTTGGAAGTCATTTTTAAGGGAGGAAGAACAACGTGTGTCTAACATTGCCAAAGAAACGGCATCTGTATCCAATCTAAACCAAATCCATCTGCTAATCATAAAAATGAGAAACCTGCATTAATAGGATAGTAAAAAAAGATACTGCATACTTTAAGATTATGCACAAAGGTTTCAAAATAACTTTGATCCACTTGAAAAAGCATTTAGATGGCATTTTTTTCTTTTTTGTGTTTGGACAAATAGAAAACGTGCGGTACTTGCTACACAACATGTATATTAAGCACATAACTTTTTAAATAAATATTAAATTAATGTATTTATAAGATGTATAGCTTTTTATTATTTATTTTTTCCTACAATCACCTTTTTGTGACAAATTAATAAAAAAAGGAAATATTTCATACAATCTATCATAAAATCTGCATGCATAACTATAATTAGGTAATACTTTATAATAACGTCCCATTAGTTAATGCTAGTATATGCACTAACTAACAATGAGCAATACGTTTTCTACAGTATTCATTCATCTTTGTTAACATTAGCTAATAAAAATTAAACTGTTCATTGTAAGTTCATGTTAGCTGAAGTTTATTAAGTAATATTCACAGATACAACCTTTGATTTTGATAATGTATTATTAAATGTTGAAATTAACAATCAAGATTAATAAATTCTTTAGAAGTACCTTTAAATGTTAGTTTATGTTAGCTAATGTAGTTAACTATTGTTAAAGGTATGTTTTTCCATTAACACTTTTTATACTGTATATGTGTGAGATGGTGGTCCAGTGGGTTAAACCATGGAACTGATACGCAGAAGGTTGCTGGTTCGATCCCAGTGGTCACCACCAGTGTGTCCTTGAGCAAGGCACTTTACTCCATGTTGCTCCAGGGGGATTGTCCCTGTAATAAGGGCACTTCGGATAAAAGCGTCTGCCAAATGCATAAATGTAAATGTAAATGAAACTCTTCACATCCTGATAGCAATCAATACTAGAATGGTCTAACAAATTACATATATCTTCTGTGGAAGTCTCAGGACCAAAAAATGTTTGTCCAATTATTGCATTCAGTCCGAATGCAATATGATGTCCCACCTGCCTGTCAACCTGTATTTGCATACATCCGCGCACCTGCTTGCACAGAATGAATAGTTTGAATTAGTTTTAGGTGAAGTAGCTATAACCGCAGTTACATCATAGCAACTGCTAATATCCACATTTACAAAAACATTTATCCCAACACCTATTGATTCACTATTTTGGTTGAGCTGAATTGACAGATTTTTTTGACCTAAAGCTTTTTGCTGTGCTGAAGTGGTTGTGCTGACTCAGGTCTTGATGACTGATGGCATGTCTGCCAGTTTGCCATCTGTCTGTTAGAGAGGATAGAGAGGATACAGTGCCACCCACATTTCTTCCCTTCACCTCCCTTACTTCCTTTTCTAAACAGCACTAAACCTGTCCACAGACAAAATGTCACATTTCAGATGTAAACGAGCTGATGCATATCTTCTCCATTGTCATTCAGTGATATGCTAGTTGTGGCGATCACGCTGCTTATTTAAGGCTTCACTTGAGGCCTGCTGAGAGGTTTGCCTGACTATGTCTCCCTCTGCTGTTGATAGAGTGTCAGTTCAGTCAATGCAAAATGAATGCAGAGCGCCATCTGTAGGTCAACAGCTAAAACTGCTTCTAAATAGGTATTTAACCTGCAGTTCCTGTGGCATTGAAATGAAAGCGTGCTTTAATCAAATGTTTGATCTTTTAATGAAGCACTCCAACTTCCTTATTCACTCAATAGGCTTTTATTAAAAATTAAACCATTTTTTCTTTTTTTCTGTTTGTAAACTACAAACAGGTAATAAAATAATCATGCTCTTCACCCGAGGGCAAACTGGTTTCAATCAACACTGAATATGAAGCCAATATTTACACAGTTGATATGATATGATATGAATATGAGGTTGCTCTATTATCGAATTGCTCTCTATGGACAGTGCTCGCACGTTTTAATCGCAGCAAATCACAATTTAATATTGCGTGGAAGCCACAGCTGGCTGCCAAAATAAATGAATAATTTACCATAAAATAATGTTCAAGGTGATTTAAATTCAAACAAACAACATGAGCTTTGTATCAAGACGCCCCTTTATCCTTTGCAACCTCTTTTTGGCTACTGTCCGGCGTTGAAAAGCTTCTTTCTGCCCTCCATGCCTGACATGGCTTCCACGTTTTTCCTCCAGTCCGTGACCTCCTCCTTCTGATGGAGAGAAAATGCTTCAGTGAGACAGAAAGACAGAGATGAGAGCAACTCAAATGGTTGCACAGACACGGCGGACCGTGGCAACACGCATCAGACAGACAGACGGGGCGGTTTAAATGCCAACATTTCATCACCACTAGGCCTTTATAGAAATGACTTGATTTCGAAAATAACCCGTCTCTTTAGACACAGCACATCTGAGCTGAAAGCAGCCAGACGGGCTCCTGGTGTAACACTGAGCTGGAGTGTTACCTTTTCTTCTTCCTTTTTAACTGTTTTGAGGTTTGCTTTGAAGTCCGCTTTCGTGACTCTGGAGTCCGTTAGCGCTCCTAGCATTGCGTCTGCCGACTTCTTCACCCTTTTCAGATTCGGCCTCTTCATTTTTCCCTTCAGTTCATAGATCTTCTGAGTTAATGAGAGAATCTGGTAACAAACAAATATTCCAGATTTTCATTAATAAATCTGTAAAGTGGTTGTATCAGCGAAATAACTTTCTAAAGTATATACACCGGGGGTCAAAAGTTTGAAATAATTAAAGTCCCCCTGCAGTCAATGATTTTATCCCTTAAAACTAATCTTTTGATAATCAAAACGGCACATTTAAACATTTTTCCTGTGAAAATAATTTATTCATGCCTTAATATAGCTTGAATTATAATACCCTTGCTTCATTTTGTATACGCAGAATCATAAATATGTAAATTAGTCCCCACCTCCACTCAATCACACCAGCACAGATGCTGAAAATTCAGCTTTGCATCACAGGAATAAATTACATTTTAAAATATATGCGGTAACTTTATTTTAAGGTGACGTAGTTACATGTTACTGCATGTACTTACTGTATTAATGACAGTAAATTATTCATAATTACTTATTTGAGTAAGTACAATGTAACTACGTCACCTTAAATAGTCTAACCAAATATTCTAATAGAAAATTGTATTAAATTTTAAATTGTATTCATATGAAAAATAAACATGCTATTATTGTTTTTACTGTATTTTTGATCAAATAAATGCAGCCATTTTGACCATAAGTGACTTCTTTAAAATCATTTTTAAAAATCATACCGATCCCAAACATATGTATATTCTCTATTTACATACCTCTGCATCATTTCTGTCAACTTTTATATTAAGGTCATATCGCACTTCATCCACAACATCAATCTTGTGGTGCAAATCTCTACAAATCTCCTGCAAAGACAAATGATGATACATAAACTTAAATGGCTAATGTAAACACCATGAACACCATGCTTATAATAGTCCGAGAGATATTCGGGACACAGTCATCTGGCCGCAGTAAAAGCTCTCAATGTAAATATCTGACATAGTAAAGTTTTGCACCTGCAGTTCTTGGATAGACAGGCCGGAGAGGTTGAGGGGCGGTGCTCTCTCCCTCAGGGTGTTTTCTCTTTCCAAATCTTTCTGCTCTTTTTCTGTCACCAGTAAGCTTTCTGCTTTTCTCAGCAGTTTGCTCTAAGGGTCAGGCGAGGAAAAAGTGAATGACGTATCAAGCTACAAAATACATCATTCCTCACTTTTGTCCACTAATAGTGCTGTTCATTTGCACATGCTTTCAATGATATTTTAGCACCTATATATAGTTCACTAAAGTACACACATACACACACTTCAAAAATGCTAAAATCTGGTTTAATGAATGACATTTACTATGAATTCGGCCAATCCATAAAAATTAAAATACTGTTTGTTTCACTGAACAAAATTATAAACGCAACACTTTTGTTTTTACCCCCATTTTTCTTGAGCTGAATGGAAAGATCTAAGACTTTTTCTATCTATACAAAAGGCCTATGTATATTAATGTATATTTCTCTCGAATATTGTTCACAAATGGGTCTATATCTGTTTTAGTGAGCACTTCTCCTTTGCCGAGATAATCCATCCACCTCACAGGTGTGGCATATCAAGATGCTGATTAGGCAGCATGGTTATTGCACAGGTGTGCCTTAGGCTGGCAACAATAAAAGGCCACTCTAAAATGTGCAGTTTTATCGCACAGCACAATGCCATAGATGTCGCAAGTTTTGAGGGAGCGTGCTATTGGCATGCTGACTGCAGGAATGTCCACCAGAGCTGTTGCCCGTGAATTGAATGTTCATTTCTCTACCATAAGCCATCTCCAAATATGTTTCAGAGAATATGGCAGTACATCCAACCGGCCTCACAACCACGTGTAACCACACCAGCCCAGGACCCCCACATCCAGCATCTTCACCTCCAAGATCGTCTGAGACCAGCCACCCGGACAGCTGCTCCAACGGTTTGTATAACCAAAGAATTTCTGCACAAATTGTCAGAAACCGGGAAGCTCAGGGAAGCTCATCTGCATCGTCCTCGTCGTCCTTATCTGGGTCACGACCAGACTGCAGTTTGTCGTCGTAACCGACTTGAGTGGGCAAATGAGGACATTCAATGGCATCTGGCACTTTGGAGAGGTGTTCTCTTCATGGATGAATCCTGCTTTTCACTGTACAGGGCAGATGGCAGACAGCGTGTATGGCGTCATGTGGGTGAGCGGTGTGCTGATGTCAACGTTGTGGATCGTGTGGCCCATGGTGGCGGTGGGGTTGGGCAGGCGTATGTTATGGACAACGAACACAGGGGCATTTTATTGATGCCATTTTGAATGCACAGAGATACTGTGACGAGATCCTGAGGCCCATTGTTGTGCCATTCATTCACAACCATCACCTCATGTTGCAACATTGTAATGCACGGGCCCATGTTGCAAGGATTTGTACACAATTTCTGGAAGCTGAAAACATCCCAGTTCTTGAATGGCCAGCATATTCACCATACATGTCACCCATTGAGCATGTTTGGGATGCTCTGGACCAACATTCCACAGGCCACAATCAACTCTATGCGAAGGAGATGTGTTGAACTGCGTAAGGCAAATGGTGGTCACACCAGATACTGACTGGTTTTCTAGATCTTTGAGTTCAGCTCATGAAAAATGGGGGCAAAAACAAAAGTGTTGCGTTTATAATTTTGTTTAGTGTATCTTAATAATGTGTGTGTTAACATGGTTTTGGCATGATAAGATCATTGCTACAACAATGAAATAATATAAACCCCCAAATTACTGTAATAATTATGATTTAAACAGCTTTAAAGAAGAATGAATGTGCTTTTACTCTTTTACAAAAATTGGCCCCATTCACTTCCATTCATTAAATGATATAGGCAAATATAATGAAATAAATATCACACAGACATAATAAAATAAGTACAATATACACAGATAATTACACATATATAATTGTGGATACAATGAAATATCATAAACCCAAACATGTTTCAAACAGATTTACAGAAGAATTAATGTGATTTTACATTTTTGTAAGCTTCACATTGCTGCTTTAAAATGTTCCTCATTCACTTCCATGTATGTTGGTGTGTGTGTGTGTGTGTGGTCCCGTTAAACCCTACGGTATGGGGTCAAAATGTCCCCAATAAGGATGGTAATATCCAAAATACATGTCCTTGTGGGGACATTTTTTTGGTCCCCCATGAATACAATCAGTTTATAAACCATATTAGGTGATGTTTTTTGAAAATGTAAAACTGCAGAAAGTTTTCTGTGATGGGTAGGGGTAGGTATAGGGTAAGGGATAGAATATACAGTTTGTACAGTATAAAAATCATTATGTCTATGGAAAGTCTCCATAAAACATGAAAACCCAATATGTGTGTGTTATATGTGTGTGTTTCTGACTTACCTTTAGCAGAAGTCTGCGTGTTGCAGAGTACTTGGATCTGGCCTTTTTCTGCAAGAACAGGGAGAGTTAAGCCGAGCTCTTTATAGTCTGTGGTCCTGTTAAGACAATCCTGCGAGTGGTCTAATCTACACACTCTGTGGTGCATGCATTAAACTGCGTGACCTGATTTTTGTCTGAACTGCCAAACTGAGGGTTCAGTGGCACAGTGTATTTTTGAGCAGACCAGAGAAAACAGTGCAGATTAGTTTTTAACATGCTGTTCGGTGTCTTACAGAATTATTGAGCGACTAAAAACCATTTAGAGCTGGATTAGGGTCATCGATTCCAACATTCACTGGACTTTAAAATATAGAGACGCCACCACGTGTGCTGCTACTTTAAACTGTTAATCATTATGGAAACTATTAAAAGGGAAACATTTAGGAGCAAAGCAAAACTTAACACAAAAACCTCATAATTCACTTACCGGTCTGTGAAGAAATCATTGCATGTGAAAAAATAAATAAAAAAAACTATATAAATCAAACAAAACGCAAAGACCAACTAGATTTGTATATTTTACAGAACAAAAATGTGTTGGCTGCTTGCAAAGAAAATATTAACTTACAGTTCATAACCTGGTGAAAATAAGCAGTTTTGGACGAGTATGACATTGACAGGGTCAATAGACTAATAAAGATAACACTTACCCCTCAGACATGTCTGAAATACACTATGTGAGTCCTGAAAGAGAGCCAAAATAATTGTGGTCACTAGTCAGCACTTCACCATTCATATCTAAACACGTCAGGCATCACTAGTCAAATGCCAAAGAACTGTCATGGATTAAGAGTGACGCCAGAGTCAAGGGTTGCTCCTAAAAAAGCATGTTTAAATGCATTAAATAAAGCCTGCTGTTTTTTGACATCAAAAGCTACAGATCCACTAACGCAATTCCAATATGCAGACAGTTACCGGACGCTGGGTTTCGCTTTAATACCGGTCATCACTGTGACACAATCACGGAAGAACCGTGACCTTTACTCCACCAATCTAACAAACCATCTCTATGTGCACATCAGCGATTTTCTCAGTATCTTCAAAGATACATTCATTACAGCTTGTGGTTCAAAGAGATCGGGGTCCTGACATTTTGGCCCCGTGGAGAAAACAGTGACCTTGACTGTCTCATTGAACGCTGCACAGCGGGCAGGATGACACTGAACAGGGGTTAATGGGGTTCCTCTGGGAAAATGGTGCTGAGGGATGAAATTTAGAGGCGGAATGAGTGTGAACAGGAAGCGCAGACAAAAACACTCTGTGTTATTCAACCCTGTGATGGGAGATATTGATGACACATTGTCTGAAAACTGTCATATAGTGAAAATAAATCTGGTGCAACTTTACACACTCACAAGGTACATGGAATGAATAAACTGCAAGACAACAAAAACTTTTTTTTTTTTTTTTTAAATCAAAGTGAAAACTGATATTATCTGAAAAATTTGACTTATTGGTTGTAAATGACAAATGCTAAACAGCAACTCGGTTTTGGCTTTGGTCCCGCTAATGTTAATGTCTTTGATATAACTGGCATGACTTTGGCAAGAGGCAATCGAGTCATTGACCTTCATGTTTGACATTCTTGAGGACTTGTATGACAAAACAATACTTTAGTATTGCATTTTGAAGAAAAAAAAAAGTTTTTACATCCTAGAACCTCATTCTAGGGTGTGTTCACACTTGGTAGGTTTGGTTTGATTAAAACAAACTTGATTGCTCTTTTTGTGCGGTTCATTTGATTAAGTGTGAACGCCATCCGAACCCTGGTGCGCACCAAACAAGCAGACCGAGACCCCTGACAAGATGGAAAAAAGCTTTGACTGAAATATGAACGAAACACGGACCAAAGTAAACTAACCAAAAATAGGACATGATGTCACAAGATGCGACCCTAAAAAGTACAGAATGCTCAAGTATACCTGTTTTTTTTCGTTTACTTGTCATAGTCGCAATGTTGCCTATCCCAGTTTGGTGTCAGAACCGTATCTCCTCGCACCAGATCTTCATATTCGGGTGACGCAGGGATACCTGACACTGTTTTAACTCCTTTACACATTTTTATGTGTAAAAAAAACTGTCCATGAGTTGAGCTCCATCGTATACCATTACATGTAGGAATACAGGGAGTGCATTTAGCCTAGCACACTGCATTGTTTTGGATATTCGACAAGTTCTGGTGCAAAATATACATCATAAAAGCAGTTTTTTGTTGTTGTTGTTTTGTAGTATCTTTAGGTTCTGTGATAAAAATGACCGTGTGAAGGCTAAGCGAACCAGGACTAAACGTGTCACTAAAAGTGTGGACACAGCATTAGAACTACAATTTGCAGGTCAAAATTAAAACTAAAGTCTACAAGTTCCTATGAAATCCTGGTCTCATTGGCAAAACGTACCTGCGGCAACATTTTTGCAAACCCCAAAATACGTACCAATACGTACTACATATCACTACAGTTTCCAAAAGAAATGAACACTATAGAGGCAGTAAAACAGCAAGCACTTTTTATCAATTTGTAAACGAATATATTTTGGAGGTTGCATCACTTAACCAGCTCCATATCCCTGCTGAAAAATCCATCTTAAACCAGCCTAAGGTGGTCAGGCTGGTTTTGGCTGGTCTCCCAGCCTGGTCATAGCTGGTTTATCAGACTGGTTTTAGAGGGGTTTTGAATTTTTTTTTAGCTGGTCAGGCTGGTCTTAGCTGGACAAACTGGTCTTAGCTGGATATTGTTGGTCTTAGCTGGTCAAACTGGTCTTAGCTGGATATTGTTGGTCTTAGCTGGTTTAAGCTGGTCAGGCTGGTCTTAGCGGGTAATTGCTGGTTTTAGCTGGTCAGGCTGGTCTTAGCTGGTAATTGTTGGTCTTTGATGGTTTTAGCTGGTCTTCACTGATTTTAGCTGGTCAGGCTGGTCTTAGCTGGTCAGGCTGGCTGACTGTCCCTATTTTTTCTGCCACTGGGTGTTTAGACAAATAATTGATATCTGTATATGGACCATGTAATCTGATTAATTTGTAATTAGGTAAAATGTTCATCAGCTAAATTAGGCTGGGAGACCAGCTAAAACCAGCTAAACCAGGCTGGAAGACCAGCTTGACCAGATAAGCCAGGGTCGGAGACCAGCTAAAAGCAGCTGGCCACCAACTTGTCCAGACTGGAAGACCAACTTAACCAGCTAAGTCAGGCTGGGAGACCATCTAAAACCAGCTTGACCAGCTAAATCAGGCTGGGAGACCATCTAAAACCAGCTTGACCAGCTAAATCAGGCTGGGAGACCAGTTTAGCCAGGCTGCTAAAACCAGCTACTTCCAGCTTAAACCAGCTAAGACCAGCCAACCAGCTTAGGCTGGTTTTAGCTGGATTTTTCAGCAGGGATGTTCGGCTTTTCTGACATACCATGCTTGCTCAGTAGCTCAGCTGGTACAGGTTTGTACTTGCAATGCTGAAAGCTTGGTACGAATCCTGTGAAAGACAAGTCATGATAAAAGAGCTCAAAGACGAGTTCAAAACATAAGCTAAAATGACATGGTTACAACTGTATTTTTGTCACATTTGTCGGGTAGGTTTAGGGTTTAGTGTAGGTGTACATAAAAAAAAAACAACGTAACTAAACGTTGCCAGATTCACGCTCATCTGTCCTGGAAAAAAACCCTAAGCTTTTAGCACCACCCAGTGGAAATTTCACTTTGAAACTGTTGCGATATGTATGTATTGGTATGTATTTTGGGGTTTGCAAAAACGTTGCCACAGGTATGTTTTTCCAATGAGACCAGGCTGGAAATTTTGTAAAGACCCCTTATTGTTAATTAGTTTATAATGCTCTAAAGTTTGATGGTGTAAAGCAATATGGGATGATTAATAGGCCTATATGCAATACACTGGCAACATCAAACGATATAGAGTTACAACCAACCAAATCTATCCAGAACGTCATTCCAGCCATGTTCCAGACACCCTTGTCATTCACCTCACAATATCCCAAACCATTAAACTGCATGCCCTAGTGTCATTATTCACGCTGAAAAACATGCAAAAATAAACAAAAAGCAAAGGAAGTGAAACTCAAATCAAAAGACTCTTCAACCACTCTTTGCTCTCTAGCTTAAAATACCTTTGAAGTGGACCTTTGATTTCTATGGCAGACTGTTAGACATGATAAAAAAAAAAAGCATTGATACAGGGCTCTTACCTTTGAAGAGGAGTCCGGGAGCGTGAACAGAGGAGTGATGTACGGAGGGGGACGAAGTAGTGTGATTTTCAATGATTGATTCATGCCTCACCTCTCAAATGTGAATGGCCAACCAAAATAACTCACCACAGCGCCTCCCATGAATGCCACCTTTTGGCACACCATTGTTCTGGAATTGCACAAACACACAATTAATGCTCATTACCCCTCTGACAGTCACATGAATGTTGTTGATCCAGCACGGAAAATAGTATAGGTTTTTATAAAAGACGAGTTCCCAATTATTATAATTCTTTTATTCAGGTGAATAAGCTTCCCATGGCCACTCTAAAGACAACAAAGACTCTGGGTGTCCTACGGTCAGGTGCTGCAGATATAAATGCACATAATTGTTAAATTGAGCATTTTATAGTGCCGTCTCCTGCTATAATTCACCAATGCTCGGAGGCCTGAATTTCAAGTGAGAGTTCTAGTATTCAGTCGAGCGTGGCATTAATTACAGGTGAATATCACCTCGAGACTGCTGGGAAGAACATGAAAATGGATCATAGCATTTAAGTCATAAAAACAGGGAGAAAGAGGCATGCCGAGAACATTTATCTCCAATAGCAGTTTTGAGGGAGGTTGAGAGGGCAACTTTTGGTCTAAAAGCCTCAGATCGATAAATGTATGACCCCGTAATGCATTCAAAAAGGTTTTTATGGTTCAGCGATGGACTATGTGCCGAGTCGCTTTGGCTTTTGCATATGTTAAGAGCCTCTGAGTCCGGAACGTGGGAGACAAAGCTCGGACGGTGGAAGGACACACACCTTTAGTGGAATCTGAAGTATGAAAGCGGCAGCTGTCGACAGGCACTGAAAGATGGAGTGAATACAAACGTCCCATGACGCATCGCTCATGAGCTCTTGTCTGCGCTGTATTGAATACATGTGCACTGCAGCACGCGCCTCTGATCGCATTTATTTTTAGGAGGGCTGGTTTTTATCTCTGATAACACGACCCTGGCCTTTAAGGTTAAAGACCTAAGCTTGTAACTGAAAGATTCAGGGTTCAAACAATGCAAGAACTGTGCTAACAAATTACTTTGTCAAGACTGACAAAGTTGGCCATACTAGTTCTTAAAGCTACACTGTGTAACTTTTTTAGTTTATTCTTAGCTAAAAACACTTAGTTCTTTCAAAAATATATGTGCTCATTAATGTATATTTACTTCTTTCAAGTAATAAAGTATTTTCGTAAGTTTATAATATGCTATTGAAAATACATACTGGTAAGGGGTTCGAATGGGGGTCGCCATGATGCCCCTCCATCTTGAAAGAACATTAGCCTAAGATGGACATACCCGTAAATTCAAGCTTCGCCTTTCGCGTTTTAACACTCGATGGCACCATGTCGAATGTGAAGAGGGGGATTGCTGGATTGAACTGGAAGCCATGTTAATCTTGGACTAAATCGGCCACCATAGGAGTTAAAACGAAATCAGAATTGGGAGGAACAGAAACTAATATTTGCTGGATGGTCATATACCTTTTCACCGCTAGATGGGGGAAAATATCACACAGTGTAGCTTTAAGACACATTATTAAAGGTCCCGTTCCTCGTGTTTTTTTGAAGCTTTGATTGTGTTTACAGTGTGCAATATAACATGTGTTCATGTTTCGCGTGTAAAAAACACAGTATTTTTACACAATTTACTTATCTGTATACCGCTGTTTTCACTGTCCTAAAAACGGGCTGATAAGTTCCTTGTTCTATGAAGTCCCTCCTTCAGAAATACGTAACGAGTTCTGATTGTGCCAGCGGTTCCCGTGTTGTGATTTGACCACAGCTTAGCGCACGTTGCACGGAAAGATCACGCCTCTTAACGGGGAGATGTATGCGCTCAATGATCTCTAAGTACAGCGTCCCTGTGAAAGCCAAACAAAGGTGATTTGACTCCGGGATGAAAATAACAGTGTCTCGACGACATGGCGACAAACAGACTCAAACGCAACAATTCCTTTTCTCCACGCAACACTTCCTCTTCTCCACGTGGGAGAGCAACAAGACCACGCCCCCTTTTTCACTTATTCTTGTGGGCGGAGGTTAGTCTGTTCTACTGTTCTACTGACGTCATTTATGAAGGAAGTACCAGGATGTAGTCCAAGCCAGCCGTTCGCTGTAGGCTTTGAAAGGGAACTTCTGTTAAATAAAATATCTCGCTTGGCATTGAACTTTGAGCTTTATAATTTTACAGGTATTATTTATGCTCTAACAGCAACATTACACACTAATTAAAGTTTGAACAATGGGATCACGAAGAACGGGACCTTTAACATATTGTCCATGTTTATGTAACTGGCCTTCTAGAAAACTAGTATGACCAACTAGCAGTTAGTTGGGGGTAATCAGTCTTACTTTTCGGTATCAAATTAGACCAATCTGTGTTTTTATATAACAGACTTAAAAAGTTATGAACAGCCTTCAAAAAAAAAAAAAAAAAAAAATCATAAAACAAAAATTGATGACCAACTTGTAAGATCAGTCTTAGCAGTTTATGCAACCAGGCCCCTGAGTTGTTGTATGTTTGCTATGGAATTGTTAGGTAGTTGATGGTTGCTATAAGTGCACACTTTCATTGTTTTCATTGTTTAATTTTACTGTTTTATATTGAATGGTCTTCTAAAACTGTAATATGACTCAGAGGTTGCTCATCGGGAGACCTATAAAACGATTGGGGTCAGTAATATTTAATTTAATATATATATATATATATATATATATATATATATATATATATATATATATATATATATATATATATATATATATATATATATATATATATATATATATATTAAAGAATTTATACTTTTATTCAGCAAGAATACACTACATTAAATAACCATTGCTGAGGTCTCTTCTGGAACTAGAGGAGAAATAACTGGAACTTTACTGGGGGAGATGTTTCTGAGATGTTTCTTTCCTATGGGAATATACCTAAAGTGTTACTATAATTCCTATTTTAAATAAATGCTGTTCAATCACGATTTCCATTTAAATACTAAGCAGCACAACATTTTTCAACAATGTTAAGACATTATTATATTAGAATGATTTCTGAAGGATCATGTGACACTGTGAAGTAATGACTGCTGAAAATTAAGCATTGACATCACAGGAAAAAATGACATTATAAAAGATATTAAAACAGAAATACTATTTCACTATAATACTCTTGTTTTTTATCAAATAAATGCAGTCTTGGTAAGAATAAGACTTCTTTTATAAACATAAAATAATATTACAGAGCCCAATTAATTCTAGATAGCATACCTCAGATCTCCTCAGATGGTCTTGGGGGAATTGGAGGAAATGATGGAGTTCATATTGAAGTCTTTGGCATTCGATTCCAGACTTTCTCTTGGCAAATGAGGACAGTCTGACACATCGATGCGGTCTCTTCTGGAGCTAGAGGAGAAATAACTGGAACTTTTCTTAGGAAAACAGAAAAATAGAGGACAAAAAGTCTCCATTTGCTCTCCATCTGATTGCTGTCAAGGAGATCTCATTTGAGATGTTTCTTTCCTATGGGAATATATACAGAGCTGAGATCTGTTTAATTTATCAGTTCTTATATGCATTTTCTCGGAAGACAGCAAAAGCCTCAGTGCTTCTTTGTTCATTTACAATATAAGAAAACCACAGCAGTGAATGGATTTGCAGCAGAAATAATATTGTGCTCCAGGAAATGTTATTAAAGTGATTTCTTACTCTTGGTTTGTGTAATAATGTCAATACAAGCCCACTGTGGGATTGCCCTCCCTCATTATGATAATGTTGTGTGCGGCTTCTTAACCAACAGCATAATAACCCATCCAAACTATCATCAATGCATGAAATAATTCCCTTTTAAGTGACTCCAAAATAAGGGCCCATTCGCTGCCAAGCAAATTTCACAAATAATGTTCAGCTTGAATGTCCTGGAATTGTTATGGCCCTTTTTTACCCCCACAAACACATTACCAGACATGAACCTAAAATAATCAGCTGCTCATTCTGGCTACTGCTAATTTGCCTGCTTAATGATGTAAATTAACACACACACGCACACACACACACACACAGACTCTAGGTTCTGAGTCATGTGGTTCCTGTTTTAATTACATTGGATTTGCATAACGATTTCCCATTAAGCAATTCCCCAGTGACCCCATGCAGATCGGGGAAATTGCTCTCAAATGCCCATCCTATTAACAATGAGGCTGACGTCACTCCCTGTCCATCACCGCCGGCGACGCAGCAACCACTTGCCGAAAACAGGTCTACCGCGAGTGACAGAGTGGCTCATGGGTATTGAAGTCACTGATCACTTGCATGCGAGCTGGTTATAGAGCGGATGGGGCAGGATTGTTTTCATCAGTACTCAAAAATGTCAGTGGTCTCCCAGCATGCGGGGGGTCTTGATAAACCACTTCTAAAGCGTGTGCCATGACAAATCACTGCAAAACCCTGAACAGACTGTGAACCATAGCAGGTGAAACGAATAGCAGCATGCAAGTCTAGGGACTCTTTCCACATTTCCAGGGTTCTCAGAAGTCTAAACTACAACAAATATCATTTTTGTCCCAATGGCAAAAGAAAAACAATCAGAATTCGCTACTACACATCTTCTGAAAGTGTACAGAATCTCTACACAGCCAAAGAAGCAAAAATAAGCGATAGAAGCATTGCTTAATTTGCGTTCACATCATGTTGTAATTATTACCATAACAATTCTCCCTTCGCCGGGAGTTTGATTGACAGGCGATCTGACCAATCATATTCCGCCATTCGCCGAATCCGTCATTTTTGACCGACAAAGCAGTCAAGAGAGTTTGTAGATTAACGTTGGTGGACTTGAACTTGAAAAACGGTGTGTACTGACGTCTTTCCACGGTTGAAACAACATTCCTGCTGAAGTCCATTCATGTTTTTTTGATTCAATAAATTAACTAAACTAAAAGATGATCAGTTCACGAGCAGCTTTAACTGAGGCACTACAGCGACCTGTCACCACATATTAAAGAGCCACAAAATGGTATCCTCTTTGCTCTGCGATGTGTTTTTCACTGCGTGAGAACGTGTGTGTGGTGTGGTGTGAGAGCGCAGCTTGTCGGACATAGCAACAGTAACTAAAGGGGCGGGTCTTTGCGAACTGTCAATTGTAATTGTAAAAATTACCATATACAACTACCATAACAATTGCAACTGTAAAAAGCCTTCACGTGCTTGTAGAACTTGTAATTACAACGTGTAAACTTGTAATTTTCTTGTACCATGTGGCCGCTGTACAACCTGACCTGTGCAAATTAAAGGTGTGTTCGACTTGAAGTGGCACTGTGCAGACTTCAAAGTATTGCAAGAGCAATTCAAAAGCATACAGAGCTTAATTCTTACAATAATCGCGACATGGCGTGAACGCAGCTTTAATTACATGTAAAATAATGTGATCATCAAACATTAAACAGCATATACATCAACACTGCCTAACGTTACCAAATTAAATGTCGACCCAGGAAAAGGTATTGGACTGTGGAGCTTTGGGGGTGTTGATGGACTCGATCTACTCCATCTTTGTTTTGATCATTATTCTGAATACGATCTGGACAAAGTCGTTGTTAAAACTGCAAAACATGCTGGTGCATGTTATTAATTGTAATTAATTAATATTACTCTGTACTTAAATGTATAATTACACTGTAACAAAGACACCTTCGTGTAGGAAAACAAAAACATA
The DNA here is from genome assembly GCA_023566225.1 of Romanogobio albipinnatus. Lineage (NCBI taxonomy): Eukaryota > Metazoa > Chordata > Actinopteri > Cypriniformes > Gobionidae > Romanogobio > Romanogobio albipinnatus. The sequence continues at coordinate 50,422,050 of CM042245.1, read as the reverse complement.
GAGAGATTGATTATGCTGGTCTGAAGAGAGAAAAAGCTAAATTTGCTCTTGTTACGTCCTGAGACGTATTGTGTATATGTGTTGCTATGCTCTTTTTCTCTTTTGTCCTGCCCTTTATTTCACAGGATTGGATCCTATCGAAGTGAACTCCAGATCTGATTGGTGCTAATGGGACCAAGAGGCAATAAAAGGATCTGCAGTGCCTGAAGAGGGAGCTCTGCTCAACCTGTGATTTCCTGTTGTTCAATTGCACATGTGCTGTTGTGTGTTTGCTACAGTGTGTTGCTACTGCTAGCTAATCTGTTGACCTGCCTGTTGTGTGCAGTGTGAATTTTGGTTTTGAGTTGATAAGTGGCTGTCAATCTCATTTCCTTTCTTTGTATATTTTGTAGATTATTGTAAATATCTTTCCACTCTTGGAAGCTGTAGGGGGTGAGTGCCAATTATTTTGTAAATACTGTTTTCTCCTGTTTTTCATCAGATAGGTAGATAGGTTAATTTGTTGTATTTTTATTTGTTTTCTTTTGTTAGGGAATTTAGTAAATTCCTGTTAGGAGTTTAGCTGGTGTTTGTTTGTTATTTTGGCCTTAGCTCATCCCTGAAGTTGTGCTTTCTTTTGTGGTCCTGTAAATAAAAGTGTACAAAGGATCTTCGGTTTCCAATACCAGTTTATGTTGCGGCCTCACCCTAGACGGGGTCGTAACAAGTGGGGGCTCGTCCGGGATCCTGTAAAACTAGATAACTAGATCAGTCTTGAGTCATTGTTTAATTGGATATTTTCATTTGGTGTGGAAGAGGTTGGTAATGGAGTTTGATCTATTTGCTTTTATCCAAAATCCATCTTTTGAAGTATTTAATAAGTGTAGGAAAGATGACCTGCAACCTGATTTCACTCTAATTTAATGCCAAGGTAAGAAAATACCAAGTATAGTGTTGTAAATGTACATTACATTTTAGAAAATGAAAATATAAGAAACTTTGCTGGATTTACAATGTTAAAGTCACCTTGAAATAATGGAATATTGCAGTATTTATTACAAATTATTTATTTTTTAATTAATGTGCCCTCATAATATTTAATTAAAATAATGGTGCGTTCATGCCATGTCGGAATTACCACAATTACGAGATTCCGACTTGTAAAAACTCATGTACTCATAGAACTGTTAATTACAACTTTTAAACGCCGCTCTGACTTGTACCTTGAAAGATGCACCACCTGACCACTGCAGATTAATTTTGGCGTTAGTGTTGGCATAGAAACACATAATTCCGAGTCCAGCTCCATACAGAATGTCATGAAATGTCAGAGGGCGGGACAACTTGTCACTCACATGAGATTGACCAATAGCAAACCCCAACCATCCAATCAATTCTCAAAATGATAAAATCAAGCCCCGCCCTACATTTTTTCTTGTTCAAGAAGCCATTCACTCGGATATATTGCACTAGACTATTACAACTTCTGTTTCATGCAGACTTTGTGGAAACGTGTTATCACAGTTTATGAAAAAGGTCCATAGGCTTGCACATCAAACACCCGAGGTGGGTGTTCTGAAAAGAAAAGCTACCCAGCGGTATCATTTACCTCAGGAGTGCCGCAGAAGTACGGGTAATGGTTAGCGAGATCCATGCACTTTATTACATTATGCTTGACTGATCAGAGAAAACTGTGTAAGTCGCCGCTGCCGTCGTTCTCTCTGCAGGGTGTTGTGTGAGCTGTTAGCCTGTGGGACACTCGCTCTGTTTCTGTCTTCACCCTAGCTCTCAGGGGGGAGTCGACTGTTTAACACGGATGAGAGCACCCGTTCCCGGGGCAGAGAGAACATGTTTTTCTTGATAGGAGACAGAAGCGAGGAACTTGTTGCTGTGTTTTGACATGCTTTTTTTTTTCAACTCATATTCAGGTTGTTTATCTGAACTAGGGCATTTTCAAACAATCTTACGGCGTATCATGAGGAGGTTGTGTTTCCCCCCTGTAGAATCAGGAACAGCCTTTATCTGACCTCAAACAGCCCCAGTGTGACAGGACCAAACAAACATCAAACACACACATATATACGCACTGGGCCGGGCTATCAAATATTTAGTTCGTGCTGCACTTGATCGTTATGCTAATGGGATGTGAGCTATTGAGAGAAACATCTGCCCTCAATCCACTGCTCCTGTGGATAGCTTTGAGAAAAATGTGGATCAGATGAAAGAATTTCCTTTTCCCTTATGACACCTGCAAGTACACATGAAATTGTTTTCAGAGGCTTTTTATTATCAGTGGGAGTCCTAAACCTGAAGTACTGAAAGCTGATTGACAGTAGCCTGTAAAGTGACCTAGACTATAGGCTACTGTAATGATCTGTGTTCTAAACATAAACAGAGTACTCAAAGATAATTTTCAATGCACACATCGCAACACTCTTATCCTCCGATTTTTGTTGACAGACAATAGTGCTAGTGCACATTCAAAACAGTGTGTGAGATCTAATCAATCCAGACTCATTGGAAAAACATGCCTGTGGCAACATTTCTGCACATATTACATTGATTCTTGCATATTTTGCAGCACTTTTAAAGTTAAAAGTGCTTTCAATTGTATCCAGATGAATGTGAAACTTTTTTTTATGTTGGTTGTGCATATTGCAGCAATTCAGAAATTAAATGTCCGGTGAGTGGCACTAAAAACACGTTCAGTTTGATCAGAAACAGATGAAATTGAATCTGCCTGCATTTTATTATGTTGGTTGTTGTATGTATCGCAGCAGCTCGGAAATTAAATGTCCAGTGAGTGGCGCTACAAGTAATGCTCTATTGCATGTGACATTAACATACCACCTACAACCAACATTAGGTTAACAAAAGCAAATGTGAGATAAAAATGCATTTGCTGAAGCATCCGTGTCATTTTAGCTTGCTTTTACAAATACAAAATGATCAGTGATCCAGATCATAAACCATTCAATACAAGTGCTTAGAATTACATAACATTCAAACACATTGAAAGTGAACCCTCCCTCCTGTGTCCATATTAAGGTTCCCAAACAATAACCCCTATACTACAGTCCACCACTAGAGGTCAGAGATTGACCCATTGCACCGAGGACAACAATGTCTATGATAATACCTGGAGAAAGCTACAGTATCGTCTTCCCATTTATCTTAATCTCATCCCAAGCCCTTCACTACCAGCTCTCCAGAGCTGTGACGTCAAATATAAGTTGCCTACTATAGTATAAAGAAAATGATGATTTATATGTTTATTGGGCAAATATAAGAATGCATAGCTACTTTATGAATGTGCTAACATTCTAGCTATCAAGCTATGAAAATACCGTCTGTATAACGACAAAGATTCAGCTTTGCAACTGTACAGTGGTATAAAACACATCCGTATTCCTCAATAATGTTCATGTACAAAACTACATAGTAAACCAGAGGGAACTGAACTGAAAGAGAAGGCATTCATTCACAAAGCAAACATCTGAAAGCAGCACAAATTAATTGCATGCAGATTGTTACATCAGTTCATTTGAGATTTTTTGAGCCATTGAACCCTGTTGCATGTGGTCTGGTCTACTAACTTGGATTTCCATGGCAACTGTACGCACCATCACCCTGTTGTGCCTGATGGCTGGCTTCAGCAGGAGACGAGGGCAGAATGACTACTGTTCCCCGCACAGCTAGGAGCTTTCAAAGAAACAACATGCACACTCGCATATGTAGTAGAATACCCATGTAGCCTACAGCAGTGCATACACAAACTAGTATGTAGACTACTACAGTTACTATACAGTTATTACAGTGTTATTATAGTTTTCGTTACTTGAAATAAAATATAAAAATGTATTTTATTTAAGCTAGTTGCCAAGGTTGTCAGAAGACAGTTGTTATTTTCATTTAGTTTATACACAATATTATAACACAATATTTCTAGTATGTATGCAGCTAAAATGTACTTTTTCCAAATATGGACAAACAGTCTCAGAATGTACTACTATTTAGTACATACTATGGACTGCTATTTAGTTGCAAATTTACAAATTGCTTGCATTACCTTAGCAAATACACACTTATTCTAAATGTATTACAATCAAGCCTGTATAAAACTAGTACTGTATATTTTACTTCCAAGAATGCACAACAATTTTTTTTAGTTTTTGCTTTCAAAGGATATTCCGCATTACCTTTTGATTGAACCTATCCTTGTGTACAATGCCAATCAAAGGGACATATGAGTTTTCATATGAGTGCATCATGGTGACTTTAGGTGCTGAATGACCCCAGCATTGACCCCTAGACCAGAGGGGTCAGTCAGGCTGGCGGATCACGTTGACTCCAGCATCCCTTATAGTCATACGGGTCTGGTCTGGTGCTGTGTTCCGTCATTGAGACTGATAGAGCATGAGACGGCCAAGAAACGCTCCACTGAGCCGCAGATGCCTCAGACGGACAAGGTCACCAAAGAGCAGACGCTCGACAGACGAACCGTCACCATGCCCACAATCTCCAGAGCCGACATCAGCATTACTTCTCACATCAGGAGACCAGAAAATGACTTAATCACCTGCTTAGACACCATGCTGGAATAATTAGAGCTGAACTTGAATTTCAGTTCATTTTAAACTATTATTATGAGAATGAAAGAAAAAAGGAACATCTTAGGAAGGTTCTACATTTCTAGTATGTACTGTATGCAGCTAGAATGCACCATTTCCAAATATTGACTATGCACCACTTGTTAGTACGTACTAGTATGGACTGCTATTTAGTACGCACTACAAATAGCTTGCATTACTTTAGCAAAAACACATTACTTCTAAATACTACAACTTGAGCTATATAGTAGGCCTACTGTAAATTCTACTTTTAAGAATGCATGACAATCAGCATGTACTGCTGGTAAAGGGATAGTTCGGATGTAGAGTAATGTTTTTTAACTGCGAGAGGCGTTGCAATTTCTGCGTAAGTTGAATACTGAAGGTGGTCTGCTGGAAGCTAGGTATTTCACTTTACTTTACATGGACATTTTTTTTACACAAACCCATCTATTTGCTTCAGAAGGTCTTTATTAAACCCCCGGAGCCGTATGGATTACTTTTATAATGGATGGATGCACTTTTTTGGGCTCCCATTATAATGCTTGGATTAGCCAGGATATTTTTTGATATAACTCCAATTATAAATATCTGAAAGAACAATGTCATATACACCTAGGATGGTGTATAATTGTGGGATCATTTAAAATTTTGGGTGAACTATCCCTTTAATGTTAGTACATTCTAAATAGGAACATTTTAGGAAGGTTTTGTATCTCTTAAAATAACAACTGAAACAATGTTCTAACATTTCAGTTCATTATTTGAGCTCTGCCTCATTACAAACAAAGCTGAAAATACATTTGGGAAATTCATAGAGTATATCATCGAAATGGGGCTAAATTGGTGCCAATTAGCTTATGACCCAGAACAAATTACTTTCTTTATTGATCATGATGATTAGAAAGCCTCTCATCATAAACCAGACCGCATCCGTCACCAGATGGACCTTATCTCACCATGAACACACAAAAGAATTTAGGCAATCTAAATTCATTAATTGTGTGAAATGAAAACAGACACCACCTCCACAGTCACAATGTTGTGCTTACGGAGCATATATGGAACCCCTCTTTGCTGTTTTTTTCTTCTTCAAGTTGCTGGTCCTAATAGTGGGGTAGGAGGCAGGTGTCAGTCATGAAGAGGCCTGATAATTAGCAGGGGCCTCCGCTGGCATGCCTCCTCGGGCTGCATTCTCCTGGGCTTCAGGTGGGCTGTGAGTCTCCTCATTTGTCTGCTTCAACCTGTCAGAAGAGAAACTCCAAACACTGTTATTACAGAAAAGAAAGTTCCATGTTCACAAACTCATGGGACAAATTCTGACTTTTCCTATTTCACAATACATAATTCCCCTTAAAGGCAGGATACTATTAATGGTAACAGTTTACAATAATGTTCAATTTGTTAACATGCATTAACTATTTATTATTATTGGCTATGACCCTACAAGAAATGCTAGAGTAAGACACTCTTCTCCACTCCTGAAATACATAAAACATATGAAGTGTTTCTTGAGTAAAGAAAACGCTGACTAGTGTAAAAGCAGTGAACTACGGTGACGCATTGCTGCCACATACATATTTTTTTCACTCAATTATGTTGTAATAACGAGATCTTTTGTCGTTTTAACGACATCTTTTCTCGTAATAACGAGATCTTATGTAGTTTTAACGTCATATTTTCTCGTAATAACGAGATCTTATGTTGTTAAAACGACATCATTTTCTCGTAATAACGAGATCTTAAGTCGTAAAAACGACATAATTTTCTCGTAATAACGAGATCTTATGTCGTAAAAACGACATAATTTTCTCGTAATAACGAGATCTTATGTAGTTAAAATGACATATTTTTCTCGTTAAAACAACATATATTTTCTCCTAATAAGGACATGTGTTGCACAGTGATGTCTACAAAATATGCCTGTATCCACATTAGAGAATTCATATAGCCCATGTGCATTTGTCACACTTCCATGTCTGAAAAGCAGAAGCAAGCTCAGAGTAAAATAGGCTCTTCCGCTGCCTGTATCAGTGGCAATGCCCACAGCCCGAAAGTATTGTAATTTATTGATGTAGCCTACAGTTCATAACAGCCATGGGTAACAGGTGCCATGGACCGCTCATGTTAGCATCAGTTACATAACTTTAACCTAGAAATTACGGACCCCGGTGCACTAATAGGCTATCATAACTATCTATAATATGCCTACTGTAATATATTGTATGTTATACTGTAATACATATATTCTAGAAATGTATTAAAAAGAAAGAGGCTTTCAGCCTTACTCAAAGGCCGTGGAAACAGGCCAGTGTGTTTGTTACGCACGTCAATCCATTCCCGGCGTTCTTATTTTACTTCTTATGTATTAAATATACAGGCCATTCGTTTATAAAACCTTAATCAAAATTATAATACAATTTATAGAAAACGAAATTAACTTTAAAGAAATGATTTCTGCAAAACAACACTCAATAAAAAGCATGTCTTACCCCACTCCATGTCTCCAGACATATTGCGCGTCTTATAGCCTATCTTACTCATGCTGCTCACTTTTCATCATCAAAATATGAAATTAAAACAATAATATAATAGGCTAATATTTAAACATATAGCCTAACTATGAATCTAAATAGGCTACGTTTTGCATGAGGCCAACTCCACTCCAAACGCTTTAAAAACAAATTTTCAAATTTAATTTCTAAATTCAGTTCATATTTCCAACAAATGAAATTCCGAGCTAAAATAACGAAGTGGTAAAAAAAAACCCTGCAAAAATGATAAATATTAAAGAATTCGCAGGCGCTTCCGTCGGCATGAGTAGCCTATATAGGCTATAAAACGCGCTATATGTCTGGAGACATGGAGTGGGGTCAGACGTGATTTTTATTCAGAGTGTCAGAGTGTTGTTTTGCAGAAATTATTTCTTTAAAGTGAATTTCGTTTTCTATAAATTGTATTTTAATTTTGATCAAGGTTTCATAAACGAATTGCCTGTATATTTAATACATAAGAAGCAAAATAAGAACGCCGGGAATGGATTGACGTGCGTAACGAACCCACTGGCCTGTTTCCGCGGCCTTTGAGTAAGGCTGAAAGCGTCTTTCTTTTTAATACATTTCTTGAATGTCTTAATTACAGTAGACCTATAGATAGTTATGATATTTGTGGCTGCACCGGGGTCCGTCATTACTAGGTTAAAGCTACGCTCTAATCATGAGCGATCCATGGCACCTGCTACCCATGGCTGTTAAGAACTACATCACTAAATTACAACAATTTCGTGCTATGGGCACTGCCACTGATACAGGCAGCGGATGAGCCTATTTTTCTGCTTTTCAAACAAGTGTGACAAAGGCATGGGCTAAATAAATTATCTAATGTGGATACAGACATATATACACACATCACTATACAACACATGTCCTTATAGGAAAATATATGTTGTTTTAACGAGAAAAATATGTCGTTTTAACGACATAAGATCTCGTTATTATGAGAAAATTATGTTGTTTTAACGACATAAGATCTCGTTATTGCGAGAAAATTATGTCGTTTTTACGACATAAGATCTCGTTATTACGAGAAAAGGTGTCGTTAAAACGACATAAGATCTCGTTATTATATCATAATTGAGTGGGGGGAAAAAATTATTTGGCAGCAATGCACCTTAGTGAACCAATAAAGAACCAGCTCTTAATACTTTTCATTGGTTAGATATTTGCAATAACCAATAGTAAAGATTTACGAAAAAAAGGACGTAAAATGGAGATACGAGAAATGGAGATAAGGGTTTCTGCCCAACAGCGACAATATTTAATTCATATATTTATAAAATAAAAAGCTCATTATTTGCCTCTTTGACTACATGTTGTCATATACTAAACAACCAGTACTACACTGATTGAAATCTCAACATAACACAGTAAGAACCAACTCATTAGAGTGATTAGTTTGGGAGACTATAGTTACTGTATTTTTAATTTATTAAAAAGGATAGGCGCATAAGAATCATTGTAATATGATGTCACACTCTGTGGCATCTTTAAAAAAAAAAATACAATGGATAATACATCCAAAATGTACAAATATATACAATCTACTCGACTTTAAAGCTACACTGTGTGATATTTTCCCCCATCTAGCGGTGAAAAGGTATATGACCATCCAGTAAATATTAGGTTCTGTTCCTCCCAATTCCGATTTCGTTTTAACTCCTACGGTGGCCGTTTTAGTCCAAGATTAACATGGCTTCCAGTTCAATCCAGACACGGTGCCATCGAGTGTTAAAACGCGAAAGGCGAAGCTTGAATTTACAGGTATGTCCCTCTTTGGATAATGTACTTTCAAGATGGAGGGGCAACATGGCGACCCCCATTCGAACCCCTTACCCGTATGTATTTTCAATGGCATATTATAAACTTACGAGAATACTTTATAACTTGAAATAAGTAAATATACATTAATGAGCACTTATATTTTTGAAAGAACTAAGTGTTTTTAGCTAAGAATAAACAAAAAAAGTTACACAGTGTAGCTTTAATGCAACACTGAATTTATCAATCTTCTATTGGCCACCCGTCTCTATGTGATACACCTTCGCAGTTCACCAAAACATTAACGCTGGAATGCATCAAACCCAGTCAGATGAGCTTGTGTTGTCTCCTGCATTTGCATGTGTATATGGAAGTCAAGGAACAAAAAGTGAAGTCTTTATTCATTCGGGAGTCGGATTGGTTAATATGTTCGTATTGATTCACTAAATAGAACCAACTCAGAGTCATTTGTTGGGAGTCAGACTGGTTGCATTTTATATTTCTGATTCACAAAAAAAATAGGAGCCTTTGTTAAGTGGACATTTTTGTCACTGTTGATTCGGAAACTCTGTTTTGGAGATTATATACTGTATATATTGCAGGAAACCATGTATTGTAGTACGCATCAGTGCAAGAATGCATGTGTAAGGACCATTAACGCAGCCGAATGCCATTCGGAAATGGTATTTTTATTTAAATGAATCAATTATTATTCAGTTCTTGGTTTAGGCTGTAAAACTAATACATTTAGCTCATAAACCTCAAACATTCTCTGATCAGAGAACTATCCTGTGTTCCTCTGTCTTGCTCAAAGGCAATTTTATTTCTGCCAATATATTGTCTATACAGCTGTGCAGTGCCGTTTCCGCATTTGCGGGCTGCCTCTGGCACGGATACGTCTTATAGAGCATTTTCTTTTATCACCCAACACTTATTTCACCATGGAGTAATACACCTCAGGGGAACAAGTGTGACGTAGTGACACTTACGAGCAATTCCAATAAAGTCAGGGCCCTGAACCGGGACAGTTTTTCACCCATAATGACTGCCTTGGCTCCACAGCCGAGGCCACTGTGCCAAAGGAAATGTGTCTTAGAAGAAGACAACTTAACTTTTTTATCATGCCAATGTATATCTTTATCTGTCACCTTTATCTTCTGCTCCTTGTCTTTCTCTGAAAGAGCTACATTTAAGGTGGGTGTGTTGAGCAACACGAATGTGGAGCTGAGAAACAATGTGCCTTTTCACTTTCTGTTCTTCATTAAGCTAAGTGCAATGTTGTGTTAACCTCCGAATTACCTCCCTCTTGTTTTTTAGGACTGAAAATTGTTTTTGCACCCAACAGCTAACAATAGTTCTTAAACGGTTTGAGCAAAAAAAAAAAAAAGAGAAGGATGGCGCTTCAAGAAGCAGGCATCTTGGGACTTGGCTCTTCTTTGACACAATGCAATTGAATTTCAGATCGGCATCAAAGCCTTTTGGAATGAGCATCGTTCTCTCTGAACACTTTGAGTCGACAGCTTCATGAGGCTTTGTAATAAACTGTATGCACTGCAGCGGAACTCTATATGAGATATGAGGCGATGATGAATTTGACTGCTATCTATTCTGGCTCTCTAGACACCCCCGATTGAGAGGGACAGGGTTTATCAAAGGATAAATAGGACTCTTTTTTTGAATTGTGGTCTTCTGGTTTGTCCCTTTTGCTGTTTGTGCAGTGATAATCGTGTCTAATAATGGGCCGCTGGTGTGGAAACCACTGATGCAATCAGTTGTGCAAACAAGAATGTCCGTAGGGTTATTCTCATTCAAATGATGCTTCACATCACAAGATAAACATGTCCAATGAACTGATATAATATTAATACCTTTTACAAAAAGATAAGGACAGATATTAAATGTGTTAAAGGGACGGTTCACCCAAATATTACGGCTTTATTTACTCACCTGTCATGACTTTCTTTCTGAAGCAGCACAATCTCTTTATGATTAACAAAGCAAAATATAAGAGGTTATCACTCTCAAAATTAAATGAGAATCCAAATTAAACACATCAAACCGTATTGGCTGTTATGTGACTAAAAGGCATGACGTCATAACACAAGCAACAATAAGGTTTCACGATGTCGATGTTTTGTTATATGTGACCCATGCTGGCAAGAGGAGTCAGAATGCACATGGGATAATTTTGAGCTACAGGCAAAACAAGTGAAAAATGTAAATTTTGAGGATTTCACAAAAATTAGTTCATTAAGCCCTCGTCTAGTGATCCCATTGCGATCTAAAAGTATCTTTATTTGTACGTTTTCGGAGAGGAGTACCTTTCCCATGTCCATGAAATGATCTTACTCACGCTGACTGACAGATCTGACGCGCGTGCACAAAGACGCCTCAGACAATTGCAATTCCGATATACAAAGAATTATAGTATTATCAAAATATCTGTCTTGACGAGTATTCACGCAAACATTATCTGTATGTCTAATGTAAACGTTTGGAAAACATCTGATATGTGGCATTATTTTAGATGCGTGCGGTACAGTAGGTCTTAATATATAGGTTGTCCGTTTAATCAAACAATTTAGGGTATCATGGAAAAAAAGTTGAATATATATATTTTCCTATAGATATTTGGTGTTATTAGCAGGGATTTTAAGATATGGTTGCTAGGAGATTTTGTTTTGGAACCTTCAGAAAACTTTAACTGGATTTCTCTCAAAACTAACTTAGCTGACTCTAACAACTTCAGTCTAAAAAAAAAAAGGTTCTATATGGCACCAAAAATGGTTCTTGGCTCGTAATCATAGGGGAACCTTTTTTAGTGCTATATAGCACTAATTTTGGTGCTTCAGTGGTTCTTCAGCGGTTCTTCAGAGGTACTACATAGCACCATTTACGAGCACCATTTACGAGCAAAGAACCATTTTTGGTGCCATATAGAACCCTTTTTTTTTTTAGAGTGTTCAAACATGTGTAGCTCAGTCATTTTTTTGTCCGATTTTGAAGGTTTTGTAGGTTTTATTAGAGAATGTGATAACTCATTTTTGAAAATTTGCTCATTGCGGCTCATTTTGCCAGCATGGGTCACATATTTGTGGTTATGTGTGGTTAGACTGACAAAAATATAATAAAAAATATCATGAATTGCACCCAGACAGCAACATAGTGGCGTCCCACATCTGGTACGCATGGAATCCACATGTTCCCGATGTGGCCCGGATCTGGGCCAACACTATGTTGCTGGCTGGCCATGCATTTCAAAGTTTGTTAAAACAAACAGATTGTAGTATACAGTATTTATTGCACAGTATACCATTTACAGTACACTGGCATTGCTTTCCAAAGCAACTGTCAGATAGAGTTTTAATGAAGCTGGGATATTTCAGGGATTAATCTGTAATAAGAAGGATTGGATATTTATCTCCTAAAAGCGCAGAAGTAAGGCCACAGAACAAGTGAGACATGTTTTGATGAGAATGTTTTTAACCTTTAAATGTCCATGTTTTAGTTTGCTGCGTTTTAACAGTTGGAAACAAACACAGGTGGTTCATTCCACGTAATTACCCGTCTGAACATCAGGATTAACATTTATTCATTATTCTAACGAAACATCTCCTGTAGCTGCCATTTCAGGAGCGCAAGGGAGCAGTACATCATGTGAATCTCTCTCTCTGACCGACTCATGAATAATGAGTAATTATGAGACGCTGATCCACCAGTAGCGCTCCGCTGTGATGTGATTATAGATAAAGGGGGTGACCTTCGCGTCCCTGCTCTCTTCTGCCCTCAGTTCAACCTTAATCAACACAGATCAGTTCAATTTACTCCGCCTGCCATCTCTACGTAGGCCGGGACTGCAGACAGGCTGAAGGCGAGTCTGACACCCACAGCTAGTCTTCAGTATTGTACCGAAGTATAAGTGATATCCGTGGTGCTTCCAGGGCTATTCGATTTCAAAGCACACTGATAATTTTGTTGAAAACACTTCGAGCAAAACGTCCTAGGCAAATTCGCTCAATCAAATGCTATTTAAGGTCCACCCCTGTAGGAAAGTAAAATCACGAATGAGATCTTTTTAACATCTCTATTGTTTCTCCTACAATGACATTAAATGGATAGCAAATGGAGACTTATCTCTCCTGTTTCTCTTCCCTGAGAAAAAAAAAAGCCCTGAAAAACTTTAATACGACTTATCTGAAGTTTCAGAAGACATCTCCACAACTATTCTCAGATCTGCCAAGATGCCAAGATCAGAGATTTCAGTATGAATTCAAACTTTTCTTCCTAGAGCAAATTTGTCTGTCCATCAGAGGATGTTTGATGTTTAATATACACCTATGTGGAGTGAGATTTTGGACCAATGAGATTTTACCGTGAGCAAAGCTACTCAGCACAACACTGCATTTTTAGAAACCAATCGCTTGACATGTCTTGGCACCTGCCCTCTGCCATACTATTTGTCAACAATTTCATTTCTATTTTTACTTCTCCCAAGTCATTTTAGGCCTAGGTGAAACCTGGGTGACTATTGGTAACTAAAACGAAAACCATAACAATGTTCACTAATTGAAATGAAATGTATTTTCGTCTCATGTGGATGAAAGACAACAACTCCCTTCTTTCTTCTTCTTTCAGACGAATAAAATAGTTATATTACAGTTATATTACAAAAGTCTAGGCTAATCCAAGCATTAGAATTGGATTCATAGTTGCTCTGTTTTTGAAGTCCAAGCGGCTCTGGGGTGTTAATAAAGGCCTTCTGAAGCGTATTGACGCGTTTGTGTAAAAAAAAAAATTCATATTTAAAACTTTATCAAGTAAACTTTCGGCCCACCACCTTCCCTGTTCAATTTATGGAAAAATTGTTGAAAGTTCCCCTGCCGATCGAAAGACTAATGCGACCAGGTCCGCTCGTCATGACGTCACATACGCATATTGAGTTTCACTTTCAACATTCAACACTTTTCCACGGAAGGTGGTGGGCCGAAAGTTTACTTGATAAAGTTTTAAATTTAAAATTTTTCTTACACAAACGTGTCGATTAGCTTCAGAAGGCCTTTATTAACACCCCGGAGCCGCGTGGAGCACGTTATTTGATGGGCAGATGCACTTTTTATGGACTTAAAAAAACAGAGCAACTATGAATCAAATTCTAATGCTTGGATTAGCCTGGACTTTTATAATATTACTCCGATTTTATTTGTCTGAAAGAATGTCATATACACCTAGGATGACTTGAGGGTGAGTAAATTATGGGCTAATTTTCATTTGTGGGTGAACTATCATTTAAAGCTTTGTATCAGTAGTAAAACCAGTAGTATATTATTAATGAAACAAGTTTTGTTACTGTTAGCTAAATAATAAAAAGTACTAGGGAAAAAAGACGGGTTTTCAGCACAGCCTTGAGGCATTTGAAATTTTAATGGCGGACGAACTGCTCTTTGTAACGAGCACGTTTGTGCTTGAAATTAAAATCTGAGCATTATTCCTCCTTCCATGTTTGCTTTAACATTCCCTGTAAGTAAACAGATCAGAGGGATGATACGTGCGGCAGACGCTTATGAAGGTGCAGGCTTTTTTTGAAGCACTGAAGTCTGAAGAGTGCGAGACCCTCCTCCGTCATGTGTCTGCACACGGCAGTTTGTGTGTGTTTGTGCGTGATGCCTTCCTCTGTCACAGATAAAGTCACGCCATACGTCTGCTGCCACAGCTGCTGATAAGATGCTCACAAATAACTCGCCTTCCTGAAGCTGTCAGAAGCCTCTGATCTGATATTGCTTTCTTCTCACAATAAAAGCAAAAATCTAGCTCATCTGAATTCATGGAAGAGGAGAGGTAACAGAAACAGAGAACTAGAACCTTGTTCACTAACACATGCTTTATTGGCTTGCAACATTTACCTGCACACCTTTTAAAAAGGTCACATGACATGTACCTGGCACTGATAGCCAGCTGGCCTTTTGAAATGCTTATTACTTAAATCAGATTTGATATAAGCGCTCTATTCGTCTTAACACCTCGCCTCAAGGCACCGGCTCTTTTCTGCTTACAATCCGCGACCAATTAGCTGTGTGGCAGCAAAGCTAATTAAAATAAGCTAAGCATAATGAATCACCTGCACTGACAGCGAACTGCCACCAGTGACGAATGCTTCCATTTGACGCTATCGGCTTTAGCGTTAATCATTGTTACCTTTATCCATGGATGTTAATGGTGGGATTTAGAGGGTGTGCTCTGAGACCTCCTGGACGGGCTTAACGCTTAAATCCACTCTTTTCAGCTGAGACGTCGTCTGCCGCTTTAAAAGCGTTGAGCTTGAACGCTCGCCTCTCTTTGCTGACTGACACTAGTCTTATGAGACAGCATTAATGCATTAGTGCCAATCGAGAGAGTTTTAGTTGTATTTGAGTGAAAAGCATGAGTGCTTTTTGAAGGTTGATGCCCAGCAGTTTGATGAATGATAACTAGCATTACAATTCAAAAGTAAATTTTTGAAAAGTAGTGGTTGATTTTGGGTGTATATACACTTGTTTTTCCCCCTTACTGTCCTAAACCTTATCAGAACACTTGCTACCCAGTGATGAGCCAAAATATTATGACCATTATGAACATTATGGTCACATATTAAGGTTTGTGTAGATTGAGCATCTGAGGGATGCTGTGCTGGACCAACATGTTAAAGGGTAACTAAACCCTAGACCAACTTTTTTTAGTTAATGATCTGTAATACTGGGGCTTTATTAATGATGTTCATTGATTCGAGTCAATGTTTTGACATTTGAGTATAAAGTGTTTTAATTTTATAAAATATGGTGTAAAACCGCCAAAGTGCTGCCCTCTTAGGGTTGAACGGTGGCTACTGCAGTTGAATTTTCCTATTGGACGTTGTGGTACATCGTGACGTAGGATGGTACCGCTAACGGCTCACTACCACGCCCCTGGTACGAGCTCACCACGCCCTGGCATGAGCTCACCACGCCCTTGGCTCAGCCCCTGGTATAAAAACATCTTGTTCCGTCAAATCCACTGTAGCGAGTCAGGAGTTGGAATTGCAAGTATTGAAAATGATCAGGATAGTGTATATTAGCATCTAGTTAGCATAGCCATTTATATAGTTATATAGATTATTTCGAGTAGCCTAGTTTAGTTAATTAATTAGCATAGTTAGTTAGCATCGTATTGCATCAGTTAAGATAGCTTCAAGTTAGCGTATATTGTTAGCATTAGTTTTATCTGTATTTAGTACAGTGGTTAGTTAGGATGGGACGTAGGTGTTGTGTTGCTGGTTGCAACAGCAGTGCTGGACTGCATAGCTTTCCAGCAGACTTGGAAATTAGGCGCCAGTGGTTGCATGCACTTGGCCTGGATGACTGCGAGTTCCCGCCTAGAGCTGGAGTGTGCAAACTGCATTTTACGCGGGATTGTTTCTCCAACGCAATGGAGGTGGAAACGGGCTTCTGCAAACAGCTCGTGCTGAAAAGCGACGCAGTGCCAAACGCTGCTCCTCCTGCATGGACTCCACCACCGCAGCGGACTTAACTGGACTTAACTGGACACCGTAACTGGACTTACCACTCTGGTCTTGTCATATTTCATAGCTATATCTTTATTTATTATTTGGTTTGTGTACGTTACTTATTAAATTAATTAACTGGACTTAACACTCTGGTCTTGTCATATTTCATAGCTATATCTTTATTTATTATTTGGTTTGTGTACGTTACTTATTAAATTAATTAACTGGACTTAACACTCTGGTCTTGTCATATTTCATAGCTATATCTTTATTTATTATTTGGTATGTGTGTTTTGTGTATATTACTTATTAAATTAACTAGACTCAACACTTTGGTCTTGTCATATTTCATAGCTAAGTTATACCTTGGGTATCTCCCTACAACAGACGTTCTCTACCAGGGACAGTGAACTGCAGTGTCCACACGTGCACCTGTTGAGACAGAATCATTTGTAACTGTAGAGGGAGACTTGAAATCTTTTTTTGTTTGTTGCTTGATTAACACTAAATCATACCAAAATAAACCTAATTGCATGGGTTTGAAATGTTTTAAAGTTTGTTAACATTTGCTATGAGCATTAGCCACAATGCTAATGTTTTACCACTCGGACACTGGTCCCATTCTCTCTTGCGCTGCTGTTTCGTTAGTATCGTTGGTATCAGGAGTTAACGCAGTTTGAGCCAGCGGGTCGAATCAATAAGGCTCTGGCCCTGCGTCTTCAGACAATTCACCGTCCTCCACTTCAGGTGAAGGTGGGGGAGAAAAGTCCTCTACTTCAAATGACCGCTCTGTTGCAAAACTACTGGTGTCACTCCAGTCATTCTCCATATTTTCGAGTCAGACAGCTGTCAATCAATCCGTCACTGCGGGTCTCAGGTGCACGCCCTCCGCTCAGCCCCGCCCTCGGTTCATCCCCTCTGTGTCCGCCGGGCTCTGCCCACTTTTCCAGCATTTTTTGAAAATTGCCAGTGGGCGGAGTTAAGCTCTGAGCAGGGGTTTAGTTACCCTTTAAATCCACGGTGGCTCCTCCCAGAGACATTCAATTGAATTAGGATCTGGAGAATTTGGAGGTAAGGACAACACCTTGGACTCTTCATCATGTTCCTCAAACCAACCAGTGTGGCAGGGTGCATTATCCTACTGAAAGAGGATGCAAAAATGCGACCGTGTTCCCCTCTGTCCCAAACAGACATGCATATAACATGTTGTATACACTCACCTAAAGGATTATTAGGAACACCTGTTCAATTTCTCATTAATGCAATTATTTAATCAACCAATCACATGGCAGTTGCTTTTTGACATTTCAGACATTTGTAGAGCTGTGGGCTGGGCGACACCAAACACGTTCGCTAGGTTTTATAGCCTACGTGTGGAACCGGTTGCTTATCGTGTGCTCGCTTCCCATAGTCAGCATCACTGAAGTGCCCGTTCTAGTGTCGGCTTGCTGCGCCATTCCCTTCCCCATGGAACGGATATGTGCGCTTATATTCTCCAGTCGAGTTCCCCAAGATTGGGCGAACCCTGTTGAGTCCTCCGCAACCCGCGGCAGTCGGATGTGGCGGAGCGTCCTACACCAGGTCTGGCACTTGTATGCGTTGGTGGATCTTGTGTCAGGCTGGGTTCCGTAGGTTGCGACCCCTACGGCGGTCCCATATGTGTATTCTCCACGGTACAGCTCCCTACGGCGAGCTCGTGTCTTTCCCTCGGCAGAGTTCCTCTGCCGTCTCAGTACGGTGTCGTTCCCCCGCCTGCAACAGGCCGGGGCCACCCCTGGGACTTCCGTATGTTGCACTGCCCAAGGCCAGTCCATACGTGTATTCTCCACATGGTAACTCCCTCCGGGCATGATGTGGCTTCCGCAGCGTCCCTCCGGGCATGCTTTCCCAGCGTTATCCAATAAGTCTGCTGAGTGGGTCTTGCGGAACAGCAGTGTGACTACCCCTGCGTGAATTTCCCCGCCCGCATCAGAACGGGGTCTGAGGGGCTCTCGTGGGGCGCTGGAAGTGGTAGTAACTGTGGCGTTTTCCAAAGGGATCCCAATTCGTCGGTATAACCGACGTACGTCGTAGTGACCGACTGAAAGGGAACGTCTCGGTTACGTATGGTAACCCTCGTTCCCTGAAGGAGGGAATGGAGACGTACGTCCCGTCGCCACAGTTCCTTACCATCACTGCAGGGCAGAGTCACTAGTTCGGCTCAGTGAAAAACATCAGTGCATTGCTCTCGCTTCCTATTTATACCCGCGGTGCGGGGCGGAGCGCGAGATGCAAATATCGCACGCCAATGGCCCATTGGCCTGTTCTCTAAATCTCGAAGCTGATAGGGGCTCTCTGAAGTGATCCCAATTCGTCGGTATAACCGGCGTACGTCTCCGTTCCATCCTTCAGGAACGAGGGTTACCATACGTAACCGAGACGTTTCCCAGCAGGACATTACCCAGAGCATCGCACTCTCTGCTCTTGCTTGTCGTCGTCCCACAGTGCATCCTGGTGCTTATATACACAGCCGTCCATGTGATGTAAAAGAAAATGGGATTCATCTGACCAGACGACCTTCATCCACTGCTCCAAGGTCCAGTTCCAATGCTCACGTGCCTATTGTAGGTGCATTCGACGGTGGACAGAGGTCATCATAGGCACTCTGATTAATCTGGGGCTACACAGCCCCATACGCAGTCCAATGCACTGCGTGTTGTGACACACTCATCCCATAACCATTATTACAATTTTCTGTGACTTGTGCCACAGTAGACCTTCTGTTGGCTCGGACCAGATGGGATAGCCTTCATTTCCCTCGTACATCGATGAGCCTTGGCCACCCAACACCCTGTCACCGGATTGTGGATTATCCCTCCTTTGAACACTGTTGGTAAATTCTCACAACTGCTGACCGGGAGCAACACACAAACCCTGCTGTTTCAGAGATACTTTGACCCAAGTGCCTTGCCATAACAGTTTGGCATGTATTAAAGTCACTCAGATCTTTATTCCTGCCCATTTCCCCTTCATCCAACATGTTGACTACGAGAACTGATTGTTTGCTTACAAGTCTTTATTAATTACATTTATTACAAAATTGTACACATCAAGTTGTGAGTCGCAAGTGTGTTTACTGATAGTAGCAGAAAACAATCCTAAATGCTAACAATAAAATGCAGCTAGCCATATAATTGTGCATTGGTTATGACAGAAAAATAAATACACTCACCAGCTTTAACAATTGAATAGGCTTTCCGTTTATTTTGCTGCTGAAGTCATAGGCTGCATTTCTGATGAAAATTCTGTTATAAGGGAGAAGATAATCAAGGTTTACAGATGCTGTTGTGGACAGGTTGTGACATACCTTCATCGTCAAAAACTGTAAAACAAAAGCATACAAGTTAAAAGAAAATATGTCACAGGATCACTTGCAAGTGTGCATTAACCACAATGTGTTTTAGCCACAGGATTATTGACTTCCAAAGCAACATATGTACAGTAGCCTAGAGCCCAATCTTGCCTTAATCAACACATTTTTTTAGTGATTGCATCAAGTTCTTTTGATGGCCTGACCTCATGTTCTATATGCTGGGTGCATCTTCACGGCATATCAGGAGTCCTGTTGATGATACATTACGTTCCCCAGAGAGCAGCAATTACCATGACTCCGTTAGAGAGGGGTGACATATCATCAAAGCAGAAGATCACATTCATCTAAATGCCTGTCACAACAGGAAATGATTGGTCATTCCTGAAAGGAGACTGGACAAATGCCACGATATCACTGGGAGCTCAAGGGAATTACCTTGCTGAACTATATTGCGCATAATGAAAAATCACTCATACTGTATGTGTGTCGCTTTTATCATGTTAACATGCTTAGAAAGATGACTGAGGTAAAGCAGGAGGAAAGTGATAAAAGCAAAGCTCGCAGATTTCTAAATGTGCCAAATTCCCATGATTATTTTTCCTCATGTCTATCTACAGATGCCAGCACTTTTTTCACTTATGTAACATCTGGTATTGTAGGGGAAAAGATATGATTAATTCTGTTGAGACTTGGTGTATCCCTAGATATAGAGATAGAATAAGACATTACTGAAAGATATGAGTAATTTAAGTTTTGTTTAACCGAAAAACTTGAATAGTCAGTAGTATCATGATGGATGTCCAATGACAGAATTATATTATTCTTAATCCTTCATGCCCAGCGCCCTTATCAGGCAACAGATAAATCGTAAGTCATTTGATTTATATTCTTGATGGTGTATATATGCACAGAATCATATCTTCTTACAGTACAAAGTTGTAAAGCCTTTCAGAGTGGGGAAAGTCACTCGGTGACCTTCTTTTTCGCACACTTTTCATTTTTAATGCAGAATTTAATCAATCTCCTCTCTCTCTCATCTGCACAAAGGAAATTGCCATCACTAATGAATGGGAACAAAAAATGACTAAGTTAGTTTTTAAGCCAAAGTAAACACTGTTTAATTTCTCAGTTAGATTAAGGGGAAGTGTGGACCTGCATTACAATGGAAGACAGACTGACGGTTAGCATTAACGCCTGAGGTTAAAATTCAATGCTTGAAAGTTATGCATAATACAGATCAGATTTCAAAATACACATTTCTGGGTTGGCACTGTGCTTTAGTTTGGTTTTCCCTGTTTCCTGATTTCCTGTGGTTTTATTCCTTGTTCATTTCTGATTAATTACATCTGTGTATCTTTTAGCTCCCTTGTTTGCTTCTCTATTTTTATACTCCCTGTTTTGTTCATTGTCCGGTATCGTCAGTGTTATACGTGGTTGTTATTGTTTCCTCCTGCGATCTCCTGAGTTTTCTGTTTCTTTAATAAAGACTGTTCTTGTTATCTACTCCTTTTGCCGCGCGCTTCACTGCAACAACCCACTGTGACACTCTGTATGTGGGTTGTAATATATTAGGAGAGTTACCATGAAAATTCAAGCAGTGAAAGAAGTGTTGTGTTGTATTTTAAATAATACATTTCAAATTATTCGGATAAAATTAAGTAAATTAGTAAACATTTAGATAGTCATCACACTATCAAAAGTGGTGCAATTTACCTGAATTCACTATACTTCATTTTTTAATTCGTTTTGTGCTTTTTTATGACCTCATGATAATTGAAGGTCTACATGGACTATTTGTACAATAAACAATTCATTAAAATATATTTGTCACACCGCAAAACTAATTAAGTACACTACAAAAGATTTTAAAACTTCTCTTGTATTCATATGACAGATGCTTCTACTCAAAGTATGTCTGTTGCCTGGAAACTGAATACATGACTAGAAATAGTGACCATAATTTAGCACCTAAAATAGACACCTCAAATGTTTATACATTTTTACGGAGCCCCTAAAGGTACATGATGATAGGAAAAAAAATATGAGGTGGGAGGGAGCATTATGTCAATGCTTTTAAAACTTTGAAAATGCAAAAGTTTCTCAGGGGAGAGTAAACATTTTGCCAATGTTTCTTGGGGGAACACACATTTTTTGCGAACAAACGCAATGTTTCTTGGGGGAATGCAAATGTTTTGAGAATGAATGCAATGTTTCTTGGGGGAGGGTACATTTTTTTGTGAGCGAACACAACTGTTTCTCAGATGAACGTAGATATTTTGTGAATGAACACAAATGTTATACGAGCAAACACAACATTTTCTGGGGAATGCAAATGGTTTGCGAGCAAATGCAAAAGTTTTTAAGGGAAACGCAAATGTTTTGCAAACGAACGCAAACATTTCTCAGGGGAACGCAAATGCACTATATTGCCAAACGTTTTGGGATGCCTGCCTTCACATGAAATTTAATGACATCCCATTCTTAATCTGTAGGGTTTAATATGGAGTTGACCCACCCTTTGCAGCTATAACAGCTTCAACTCTTCCACAATTATGTGGCGTTCACTACCGGATGCAATTGACGCGATTCATGCGAGCGATTTACATGTTAAGTCAATGCAGAGACGTGAAATGCATTCTGCCCAGATAACAATTTTTGGTTCCCAGAACGTTCTGTGAACGTTAGTTTCTGGTTCCCAGAACGTTCCCAGAACAGGCATCCTAACGCATCCTCTATTGGTTAGCCAGGAAAGTTTTCTTTACGTAAATAGAACGTTCCCTGTTGGTTTGGAGAACGTTCCCCTAACCTTCCCAGAACGTTCTCAGAACGTTCCTGGAACGTTCCCTTAACCTCTTTACTCCGATATCATTTACCCTGCTGTACGTCATTAATCGTCCAGCAATGCCCGCGTCCCATAGGGTATAAGCGCCATGGAAAAAGGATGAATGGATGTCAATAATCAGTAGCCTACAAATCCATGTCTTGTTTTGAACTTATTTAATCAATAGAAATAATTCAAGCACATAAACCTTCATATGGAGGATTAAATAAGATTGAATTAATATGTACATTTTGTAAATTGTATCACTGACACCTACTACCACAACCAGGTTTTACGTTTAAGTGCCAAATAACAATGACTTCAACACAATATGTGGTTTTAAAATATGAATTTTATTCACAGACATTAATAATGAATAAAGATGACTTTAACTTGGATAACATTGCATTATTTTCTTACCACTGAATTAACGGAACGTAGCCTTCTCTCTTTTGGTCAGTAAACCAAAACTCCTCGGTTAACATCATGTTGTCTTCAATTACGTGTCAAATCTCTCTGAAATCACACTATTTACACTGGTATATTTATTAATTATAACATATTATTCAATAAAGATCGATAAACTAATGTTAGTCAGTCGGTAAAAACGAAATTATTTTTAAATTACGCGAGTGCGCGTCTTTCTGTGGAAGACGAAAGAAAGTGCGCGCGCAGTAATGAAATATACGAATAAACCTTATAAAAAAATTTAATCTAAAAATAACCTGCAGGGAACGTTCTGGGAAGGTTCTCTTTAGGTTATAAAATAAACCACAAAAATAACCTGCAGGGAACGTTCTGGGAACGTTCTCTTTTGGTTACAAAAACACAACCAAAAGAGAACGTTCCTAGAACGTTCTTATTTGGTTCCCCACAAAAATAACCAAACGGGAACCATATGGGAACGTTATGGGAACATTCTGTGTTTACTGGGGCGGAGCGAATGGCGCGATTCGCGCGAATGACGCGAATTGAGCGTTTTGAATGCGTGATTCGCGCGCGTTCGAGGAGATTCGCCGCGTTATGGTGCGTTCACACCGGACGCGATTGACGCGAATAAATCGCGCTATTCGCGCGAAGGTGGACGCTTGAACATTTTGAGTTTACTCGCTTCATTAGCGCGTGAAATTCGCTTCATTCGCATGTGACATTCACTGCACAACAGAGGCGAATTCGTGTCATGGGCGGGGCTTCTGCCAGCCGGCTCGTCTCGTTGAGAAATGACTGACATGGGCTGTGTTTACACGTCTTTTTTTTGTTAAAATCTACTGTTAATGTGTGACAAAACGTTGTTTTAAGACTTTTTCATCCATCCATCCATCCATCCATCCATCCATCCATCCATCCATCCATCTACATGCTTTAACTGATTACAAATTCAACATATACAGATGTAGCAGGACGGTCTATCGCCCCTCCCACTCGTAATTGTTTAATGTGTGGCCAATGGCCCAGCTTCTGGTGTAAATAAGAGCACGGCCTGTTTGCGTGGTGCCTTACCAGCTGCTGTTCTGTTTTCCTGCTGTTCTGTTTTGGGCTGTTCTGTTTTAGGACTGTTCTGTTTTGGGCTGTTCTGTTTTGGGCTGTTTGGTTTGTTTGTTCTGTCTCACGCCAGGTGAACGGTTCTAAGTGAATCGTTTCCAGCGAATCATCCGAGCGAACTGTTTTGAGAACCACTTCAAGTAACCCATTCTGAGTGAATCACCCCAGGTGAACCGTTTCGGTGAACCGCATCAAGTGAATCGTTTCAAACGAACTATTTCCATTGATGGTTACGTGGTATGTTTTGAGTTTATTTTGTTTTCTTTTCGTTTATTGCTTTGATTTATGTTCATGAGTGAGTGGGTTTTCTAAATTTGTATTTGTTTCTGACTCAATTATTGTATTGGTGAATTTATATATTGTTTTTTTGGTTGATTTATGCTGCTGAAATTGTGATCTTTTGTTTACAGAGTTTTCTTTTTTTGGGGTTTTGATTTGTGACGATCAGGTCGGGACCAAGGAGCTGGTCCCTTCCTGAAATCGTAAACCAAGTTTATTTTGTTTATTTATTATTTTGTTTATATATTTTGTTTGTATATCACTGGTTAATGTTTCTTTTCTTTTGGCTTTTTGGCAGGTCCTGGGCACCCGGGGGCAGACAAGTGACAAAATTAGGTGGTGGCGTCCTCACTGTGTGCTGTGGTCTTCTCTGACATGAGTTGCTGAGTGTGCTGTGCTGGTGTGTGTGTGCACTGAGTAGAGTAATTTCCAAAAAGGTGATATCCCGAGACTGCCTCCTGGGTGCGCCCAGGTCCCTCCATAGCCAACCTCAGAAACTAGCAAATTGAAGTGATTGCTGGTCAACACCTTTTAATGACAAATGTCTTTTAATGATTAATAAAGTAAATGTATCTTTTGCCATTCATCTGTGTCTCTGACTCAACGTGATTAGGACCTGTGCGTGCCTGCTATCTTAGAGGTACCGTTAGATTCCTGGGGTGAAATTCCCCAGGTGGCGTAGTCGGAAATAGGTTAGTTAGGATTGCCTGAGCAAACACCGTTCCTGCCACACAAATATGAAAGAGACTTTCATTCTAACATAGTAGAGATTATAAAAAGAAAGAAATTACAGTTTTTCTCCATTGGTTTGGCTCATTTCTTGAAACAGAAATTACATTCTCAAAACAACATGGACAAATCTCCAAACCACTTGGCAATTGTTCACAACAGAATAGCATTTCTCAATAATTTCATCAAATTGCAAATGTCTAAGTACATGTCTCAATGTATCAGTACATCTTTGCAAATGATTAAGTACAGGTAGCCTACATTTAGCACAATTTCCAAGTGAATAGATCTTGTTGATGTAAACTGATTGTTAGATTCTCAGTCTAATGGTCGTTCGCTCCAAAACGTATCAGCGTCATTTCATTCTATAAGTCATCACATGCACAATAGCCTGTTCAATTGTCAAAATTAGTCAAGAACATAATACCATGAATACCATATATGAATCCCTTGGAAATTTGATACATTTATTACAACAATTGACAGTCAGGTGAAACTAGAACTTGACTAATGAAGGAGGACTTTCACACATCTCAGATGACCAATCAAACAGTATATGTGTAGTTATCTGACAGGTGCTGTCCATGACTGTGAAAGCTGCCAAACATATATGTAAAGAGCTTGACCATGCAGGACCAGTACAATTTCTGAACAGGGAGGCACCTGGCCAAGTAAATGAACAAGGGCAACTGCCTGCTTGAGGAAGAGTGAGGATGAGAGGGGGAGCCTGTGGAGGAAGGGGGGTGGAAAGGGGGTAGAGAGAGGTAGAGAGGGGAAGAGGAGGGAAGGGGAAGAGAGGAGAAGAGAGGGGAAGGGGAAGGGGAAGGGGAAGGGGAAGGGGAAGGGGAAGGGGAAGGGGAAGGGGAAGGGGAAGGGGAAGGGGAAGGGGAAGTGGAAGGGGAAGTGGAAGGGGAAGTGGAAGGGGAAGGAAGAGGTAGACCTGGAGTAGGATGTGGCCAAAGAAGACGGAGACCAAATTTATCAGATGCGATTCTACTGAGTACCCATGGGTTGACATTGAGAGAGGCTGGACAGAGACTTCAGCCCAACCTCAGCAGATATAAAAAAACAAACCTTTGAAATTGCATGAATAAATCGAATGATTTTACAAATGTGGAGAGAAATACATTTTTATCAATATGCAGTACTGGTCTTGTGTGTACTGTTTGGTCAATATATTCATATACTTTACTCTAACAATATCTCTGAAAAAAATCAAACCCAGATTATATCATTAGAAAAGTAGAAATTTTACAATATTACAAGTGTTTACAGTAAGATTGAGAACAGCAGCGTGTGGATAGCCAGGAGGGTGAGGACGGTAATTTTCTTTTTTTTTCTTTTTTTTCTTTGTTATATTACAGTATATTATGCTGTATACATTTTCTTTTTACTCTGATGTATGGAAGTTACTTTATGTGTGTGAATGATAATGGTTACAATTTCCTTGGCAGTATGAGTGCAATGTGCGATGTCAAACCTTGGAGGCTACTCTTACCCTAAAATCCTATTTCTTTTTTTCAGTTTTATACACAATTGTATTCTGTTAGCTAGACAAAAATGAAGGACTGGGCTAAGACTGAAAGGTGAACATGAAGGATATTTCAACGGTCCTCTGCCATAGTGACAAAACATCTAAACATTTTGACTTGCAGTGCTACACAATGCCAAAGGGATGAAGCATTTTGGGGGCACTGACTTTTTAAATGAGAAGGAAATTTAGTTTTGACACATGATTGAACTGTTTTGGGAGAGGTATGAGCTTTTGCAGGTGAACCATGGTGTTGTGTCGAACCATCCACGCTATTTTGGCAAAAGCACCAAGAGTGTTGAGAACGTCCGGTCTGTTTCAAGAAATGAGCCAAAGCAATGAGAAGGATCTTTGCCATTTTCGTGGCACTGACTATTTATATGGGAAAGGAATTTAGTCCTGAAGCATGAGTGAACAGGTTTGGGAGAAATATTAGCTTTTGCAAGTGAGCTATAGTGTTGTGCTGAACTGTAAGACTGTTTTGCCAAATGATCTTACAATTTTGGGAGTGTAATTTCTGTTTCAAGAAATGAGCCAAACCAATGGAGAAAAACTGTAAGTAAAATTTAAGTTGAAACCGCCAGTAGGCGGCAGCGATTCACTGTTTTAATGAGAGAGCCACAAATCGTTCATTCATCCAATTCGTTCAAAAGTCAGATTAATTTAGGAAGAAAACAAACACCGATGTGAATACTTTTGTCATTGATAATTATAGACACTATTAAAAAATGAACTAGCAAAACAGACGGCTGATTTGGTAACTTGTTATACTAATAGTTATAGCTAAATACATTGCAATAGATAAGCTAGCTAAAATATATGTGGTGTGTACTTAGCTATTACACAATATTCTCATACCTCATTGTCAGTACATGCTTTATTTATTTTTCGCATCCCTCTCTGACCAGCGGTTAAATATAGTCCGCTGTTCATTTTTGGCGCTAACGTTACCCGTGTGCTCTCTCGCTTTGTTTTGGTGAAAGTGCGACTCATTGGTTGGGCGCTGCCAATCGGTTCAATGGATATTTTTTGTCTGTAACTGATGGATTTGAATATTGGGGGGGTTACCTCCCCCCCATCCCCCCCATAAACTACGCCCCTGTAATCACTACAATCATCCTCATGCTAATTAAAATCCACACAAGCTTAAACACTAACGGAGAGTCCAAACATCTTCAGCGCTCAGTTGACTAGTGATACTGACAATGGCAGCCGTTCTGGCATGGTAAGCTCCTTTTTTTCATTTCGGACTAATCAGTCATTAACTTAGAATACAGATGTTGAAGCTTACAGAGGGTGATGAAGAGGCAAAGAAAGGTTTAGCATGTTTCTCACAGCTGTCAATTTGCATAGTTGGTCCTGTTGCACCTTTTTACCCTATTCTATTCGCTTGACGTGCAATGCATGATTTCATATGCGGCATGGCACAACAGCACGCGGAACAGCTGACGGATCCTACATTTCTGAGATCAGATAGTAAGTCAGTTAACAGCCGGCACGTAGAAAAGTAAACCACGTAAAAAAGTAAACCAATCATTTTTTTTCATCCATAATCAAAGCTAATGTGTTGATTTAATTACAAATCTACATATATTATATATTTTAAAATATTACACAATTCATCAATGCCCGTTTGTCATGTATATACACCAACCAATCGTGATCTGACAGAACAAGTTTCAAATTCCATTGGGCATGTGAAGTGGAGCGGTCATTTTCTGTTCTTATTCATAAATCGTTTGAAAATTACATGGACAGATGAACTAACGTTTGTGGAATGGTTTCCTGCGGTTTGTCTCATTTTATAAATTGCATCACTGACTAAATGGATGTTAACTGACAACAAACAAATCACTGCACAAAACCATGCAGCAGCAAAAGTCGCGTTAATGGTAAGTGTTAAATTCACTTGTATTTATGTATATTGCTAGGCTACACCATTTACTATTTCATGAAACTATCAAAGTTAATGAAGCCCAAGTGCCACGAGTACCTACGGGCCTATTATGTGAAGTGTAGGCTAGCGAAATGGTTACGTACCATTTTTGATGATTATGCAGCATTATGAAAGAAGTCTCTTATGCTCATAAAGCCTGCATTTATTTGATAAAAAACAGCAATATTGTGAAATATTAAAAAAATAATGGTTCCCTTTCAGTCGGTCACGTTTGACGTACATCGGAACTGACCAACGAATTGGGATTTTTTTTCAGATAACAATCTACTTCGAGTGTATAGAAACGAGCCAATAAACATTGGCATGCGGTTCACGCACCGCCCCGCAGCGCGGGTATAAAACATGGAAGTGAACAACGCATACCGCTTTCAAACTTCGGAGCCTATAATTTTGCTGCTTACCT
This sequence comes from Romanogobio albipinnatus, assembly GCA_023566225.1. Taxonomy (NCBI): domain Eukaryota; kingdom Metazoa; phylum Chordata; class Actinopteri; order Cypriniformes; family Gobionidae; genus Romanogobio; species Romanogobio albipinnatus. The sequence continues at coordinate 50,393,015 of CM042245.1, read as the reverse complement.
GCGCAAGACTGTTTCTGCCGAGAGTGTTCAAGAGAACGGGTCTGGAGAAGTGCTCTTCCTGGTGTTGGCGTGACGGTGCGAGTCAGCGAGTGGCTGCAAAAAGAGTTCCTGTGTTGGTTCGCTGGGCGTTTTCCTTTGAGTGCTCACCCGCGGGCTTGCGGAGAGTGCTTCAGCACTTTAAAAGAGCAATTTTCCATTCCTAAAAGAGCATACACAGTTTGACCCTGCATCTTTTTCAAGATGTCACTCAAACCGTGTGTTTCTGGATGCGGTTGTTTCCTGTCCTCATTTGACGGCCACGATCTCTCTCGCATATAAACATGTGAGGCGTTCGTGGGTGATCCGTGTTCTCTCAGGAGAACGTGGTCACGTCGGCGCGTTGTTCATCTCAAGCCTTTCTCGTAAGGGCTTGAGTGTTCAGCGTGCTGTGTGCCGTCTGGCCCGGCTGACAGCGGGGGTTGCCACGGCAACTCAGCGCGTCACTCGCACTGTGGTGCGCGGTCGAGACTATGATACCTCAAACGGGGTTGAGTCCCTTTGCTTATTCCCCGATCTAGTTCCTTTTCTGGTGCACCAGAAAAGGGCTACTTTGGCTAATAAGCCTTGGTGACCTGAGGATTACAGTGGGGCTTCCCCGCCGGGTAACCAATCGCATCACAAGCATGCTGAGACTTTGTTTGTGGGTGGTTCATGTTCCCTTATGAGAACATGACCACGTCAGCGCGTTGTTCACCGTGCTTCTTTCTTAGGGGCTGAGTGTTCAGTGCGCCGTGTGCTGTCAAGTCGGGCGGCCATGCTCATTGTCCCACATGCCTGCTGGTAGCTTACAGATGGGATTGCTGGTCCTTTTTTGAAAAAAGGGGGGACCTAGCATTTCATTTGGGGCTCTGGCAGAGGACAGATGTCAATTGCTGCATCGGAGAGAGGGCTGTTATGCGCTGGAAATGATAGTGCTGAGTTTCCCACTATAATAGTGTGCGCTCATGCTGAATCAGATTCAGAGTTGACAGCCATGCTTTCTGGGGTGGCTGCCCGGATGTGCATTGGAAAAACTTAGCAGTGTGGAACTATTTGGTGCCAAAATATGGAACGCCAAAAGGGCCATAATCTGTATAAGTTTTTTCCCTCTCTCACTGCCCTCTGTCCTGCATGCACGAGGGTAGTCCCGACCCAGGGATTATGCAGGAACTGCGTGTGGCGATGGACCTTGCTCTCCGGGTGACGGAAGTCACTGCACGCTCCCTGGGTCAGGCGATGTCCACACTAGTGGTCCAGGAAGCTGGGGCTAAACCTGGCAGATATGCGTGAGCTCGACAAAGTTCGGTTCCTCAACGCCCCTGTCTGTCAGGCTGGCCTCTTCGGCGACGCCATCGAGAACTTCACCCAGCAGTTCTTGGTGGCCCAGAAGCAGATGGAGGTGGTAAAAAAAATAAAAAATCTGCCCCGACGACCAGCTGCTGCCTCCACCCAGTCATCAGCCACAGTGCCTCCATCTGCTTGTCGCCGAGGGCGTCTCCCTGCCTCTGCCCCTACTAAACCCAAGCAGCAGCCTCCACCCGGGAAGCAGGGCGCCGGACGCAAGGGGGCCGCCCAACCCGCTCAGGGCCCGCTAAGTCTGCCGGCAAACGTAAGGGTAAGCGGCCCTGAGACGGGCAGCCCAGGGACAGATGGATCTGCTCGGAGGGAGATGGTGTCCGCACCCCTCCCCCCCTGGAGGAGGACCGGGAGACCAACAACAAGTTAACATCTCTGCCACTAGCTCCTCGGAGCTCAGTGGTACCCACATTGTCAATAAAAGATCATTGTGCGCGACGCCCCGGGCCTTGCCACTCCAGTCTTCCCCTCTTCTCGCCAGGGGGAAGTGTGAGCTAGAGGACAACACCGGGCCTTCTCTCCCCCACACTTCCCCATCTCAGAATGTTCAGACCCTTCTCCGGGTCGCCTCCGGGCCGTCCGAGTCAGGTCTGAACATTGCACCTTGCTGCCTCACCCCGGGTACGTCTGTGGTGCCGTTGGTCCCGCTTGCTCAGTCTCTGGGAGCCTGGCTAGAGCTCCCGGAGCTGTCTCGCTGGCTCATCCGTACCATCAGACTCGGTTACGCAATTCAGTTCGTGCACCGGCCCCCCAAATACAAGGGCATCCTGTTCACCACAGTGCGGAGCAGCGATGCCCATGTATTGCGGGCGGAGAGCGATGTCCTACTGGCGAAGGACGCGGTCGAGCCGGTTCCTCCAGCCGATATGAAGTCGGGGTTCTACAGCCCCTACTTCATTGTACCCAAGAAAGGGGGTGGGTTACGGCCAATCTTGGATCTGCTCATTTTGAATCGGGCCCTGCACACACTTCCGTTCAAAATGTTAACGCAGAAACGCATCTTCGAATGCATCCGTCCCCTAGATTGGTTTGCAGCGATCAACCTGAAGGACGCGTACTTTTATGTCTCTATCCTTCCTCGACACAGACCATTCCTACGCTTTGCGTTCAAGGGGAAGGCATATCAGTACAAAGTCTTGCCCTTCGGGCTGTCCCTGTCGCCCCGCGTCTTCACGAAAGTCGCGGAGGCAGCCATTGTTCCACTCCGAGAACGCGGCGTTCGTATTCTCAACCACGGGTTGGGGGGCCATGTACAATGGGCATGCAGTCTCGGGTCTGTGGACGGGGCCCCAGCTGCATTGGCTGCATTAATGGCAGTACGTCTCGCGCTAAGTCGCTTCAAGAAGCTGCTTCAGCACAAACACGTACTGGTCCGCACGGACAGCACTGCGGCCGTTGCGTACATCAACCGTCAGGGTGGTCTGCGCTCCCGTCGCATGCTCCAACTCGCCCGCCACCTCCTCCTGTGGAGTCAGAAGCATCTGAGGTCGCTTCGTGCCATTCACATCCCTGGTGCGCTGAACCAGACAGCCGACAAGCTCTCTCGTCAGTGTCCACTTCCGGGAGAGTGGCGACTCCACCCTTGGTCTGTCCAGCTGATATGGGACCTTTTCGGAGCCGCGCAGGTGGACCTGTTTGCCTCTCCGGACTCGTCCCATTGCCAGTGGTACTATTCCCTGAACGGGGGTACCCTCGGCACAGATGCACTGGCGCACAGCTGGCCCCGCAAATATGCGTTTCCCCCAGTGAGTCTTCTAGCACAGACTCTGTGCAAGGTCAGGGAGGACGAGGAGCAGGTCTTGCTAGTTGCACCCTACTGGCCCAACCGGACCTGGTTCACCGAACTCACACTCCTTGCGACAGCCCCACCCTGGCCGATTCCCCTGGGGAAGGACCTTCTTTCTCAGGGAGGGGGCACTCTATGGCACCTGCGTCCAGACCTCTGGAAACTCCATGTCTGGTCCCTGGACGGGACGCGGAGGTTCTAGGTGGTCTAACACAAGCAGTGGTAGACACCATCACTTCGGCTAGAGCTCCCTCTACGAGGCGCCTCTATGCTTTGAAGTGGAACCTGTTCGTTGAATGGTGTTCTTCTAAAAACCGCGAAGACCCCCGGAAGTGTTCGATTAATGTTGTGCTTTCTTTCCTACAAGATGGGTTGGAGCGAAGGCTGTCTCCCTCCACCCTGAAAGTGTACGTCGCAGCAATAGCAGCGTATCACGATGTAGTCGAAGGTAAATCCTTAGGGAAGCACGACTTAATCGTCAGGTTCCTCAGAGGTGCGAGGAGACTAAATCCTCCTCGTTCTATCCCACTACCCTCTTGGGACCTGAAGTGCTCAGAGCGACTCCACCTCTGAGCACCCGTATGCTTGTGGAACGTATGTGTTGGGCTGAGTCCATATGTAGCGGTCCCCTCACGGCGACCCCATATGTGTATTCTCCACGGTACCAGCTACCCTACTCAGCTAGCCTCAGCTAACTCCGCTCTGTCGTCTCTGGGTGTGCTCTTTCCCCCCTGGGACCAGGTTGGATCCATCTCCCTGCCTTAAGTCCTGTCTGCTGCTCCAACTGGGAGCACCCAGTGAGCTTAAGCAGGGCGCTGGAAGGGCCAGCACCCTGGCGTTTTTGTAAGGATCCCAATTCGTCGGTCAGTTCCGACGTACGTCGAACGTGACCGACTGAAAGGGAACGTCTCGGTTACGTATGTAACCCTCGTTCCCTGAAGGAGGAAACGGAGACATACGTCCCGTCGCCAGGTGCTGTGCTTCAGCTGCAGGCCCGAGTCACATCTCGGCTCCTCAGTTGTAAAAGCGGTATGTGTTGTTCACTTCCGTGTTTTATACCTGCACTGCGGGGCGGTGCGTGAACCGCATGCCAATGTTTATTGGCTCGTTTCTATACACTCGAAGTAGATTGGTCAGTTCCGACATACGTCTCCGTTCCCTCCTTCAGGGAACGAGGGTTACATACGTAACCGAGACGTTTTCTATTTTAAAATACTTTAAAATATAATTTATTCCTGTGATCACAGCTGGATTTTCAGCATCATTGCCCCACTCTTCAGTGTCACATGATCATTCAGAAATCATTTTAATAGGACGATTTAATGTCAGTGATGGAAACTGTGATACTCTTTTCAAGATTCTTTGATTAATAAAAAGTTAAAAAGAACATCATGTAATAATATTTCACAATATTAGGCTACTGTTTTTTTCTGTATTTTTGATTAAAAAAATGCAGGCTTGATGAGCATAAGATACATCTTATATATATATATATATACACATATTGCCCCTTTTTTACATTTGAGCCCCTGCCCCTGAAGAACTCTCTGCACGGCCCTGGATATCAGAATTTGTTTTCATGTGTGCCAGGTTTACTTAAAATCAGAATAACATTATGACGCATAGAGACTTATTTTACCCCTTTGCATCTCCTTGTGAGCACGTTGTCATTGCCGAGGGTTTTGAAATATTTATCAGAGGTTCCTGTTAATTATAACAGAGAAGGAGGCTTCAAATGTCCTTAATGCTAATCCAATTCACTGAACCTCTGTCAGTGTTACAGCATCTGTCACTCACTAGTAACCTAAAGCATCATGGGTATCAGCTACGTCCCTCCATCTGAGCTTGGCAAGGGTTAGGACGGTTTGTTCTGCCTGTCGTTTGCAGTAGTTGTGCTGCAGAGAAAAAACAATTTGGGGTGAAATGGCAAACTAGAATGCAAGAAACTGACTGACTGCAGAAAATAAAGTATGAATTAGAAAAGGAAGCCTCTTAAAGGAACGTTAAAGGGTTCATAGCAAGTTGAGCTGAACTGAAAGCACTTATTATAATATAAAAATGATACTATTTAATACATTTGAAACATTATATTACAGTATATACAACATTTTACAAAAGCTCTGTCAACTAAGCTTAACCTGTATTGAATCTGAATAATTTTTTAGTTGTGGGCTGAGTGGTCATGTTTACAGTTGCACAGTATATACTGTATAACCTACATTTTTAGTTTTTTTTCCCCCTTCCATTTCAGTTGGTTATGTAACTTATTTACCGCTCATGAACCCACACAACCCCCCTGCCCCTAGTAACTCCACTATATTGTGGAAAAAAGTAATTATAGATAAAGACAATCTATGAACAAAAGGTCAACACAGGATTATTGGTAAAATTGTCCCTCTCAAAGGTGAAATGGACATTTCTAAAGTTAAAGTCCAGGCAGACAGGAACAGCCTCTGGACAAACTACTGATATATGTGTGAAAGAGGCAGAGAGAGAAGAGAGAATGGTTTACTCATATCCGCAAAGCTAATTTGTGCATACATCCACTTCTACGCTTTGTTAGATACGCTGCTTTGATGAAAGAATGGTCAAAGAAAAAGCGAATCACATTAACTTAGTTTCCCGCACCTCATCTTTAGAAAATGTGTGTGGTGTGGATTATGAAATACTGTCATAAGCATTTAAATGTTGGCTCTAACTTGCGCTGTACTCTTTATAAAGTAATTTAGATTATATTTACTTTAAAGCATTGTGTGGTGTATATCTCAAAGCCTGAAAGCAAACAGAAGAATTCGAGTGCCTAGAAATTCTGAATATTCTCAAGCTCCCACAGCAGATGTGAAGCTCAGAAACAGTTTAAAAAATTGAGATGGAAAAAAAAAAAAAAAACAGAACATGAAAAGCTCATTTCAACTGAAATATAGAACAAAATGAACATACTGCTGTGAAGCCACATCTGCCCATCTGTCTCGCTGGAGTCTGTCTGTCCATCACTGATCTTCCACACTTGTGCTAAATAAAACTCCGGTCTTTGATCCCTGAAAGTAACAGCAGTTCCAAGGACACTAGGACATAAAACAAAAAAGCCGTAATAAAATACAACATGACAGAGTACTGAGAACTTTGTTGATTTGTCATTCACACACTATGTTCTAACAAGGCGTGTCGCAATAAAACATCAAGCAGTAAATCCCTTTCATATTAATTTCATGTCTGAATCATCCCTGACCGCCAACAAGGTCATGTATCAAGACACTTTGACAGATGTTGGGTTTCCACTTTGACGTGCTGTGCTGGATCATACCAAACACTGTCACACCAATAGTATATAGGAAAAGGTGTTAGATTAAATGTAAATTGATCTCAGGGATAAAAAATTCTATAAGAACAATTTAGATAGATATACAGTGCATCCGGAAAGTATTCACAGCGCTTCACTTTTCCCACTGTAACGAAGTTTTGTGTGGGTGAAGGAAGGAAGAAGACGGGGTCGGCTTTCACTGGGACTGTCGCTTTAATAGTCAGTTTCTCTCAAACAAAACACAGCGCACGTGGGCGCATAAACTCAATATCTCTTTTCTCTGTCCGCGATCGGCACTCCGTTTCCTCTCTCGTGTCTCAGCAGCACGCGCACAGTCCCAGTCCAAAACTCTCTCTCCTCTCCTCTCGTCCAACTGCGGGTTTTATGGTCTCTCCACGCCAATTACTGGAACGAGAGACAGGTGTAAGTGATCTGCACTTGACCTACTTACTCACCGCTCGTCTCCGCAGTCTCTCTCTCCCGCTACAGACTTCGCAGAACCACGCCCCCCTCGCCACATACCCCCACCGCCCGCACCAGGCCGGGGAGCCATCCGGCCTGCAGCCCCCCCCCCCCCCCCTCCTGGAGAGGAAGTCAGCCACAGCCATCTGTGCACCCGGCCTGTGGATCACCTTGAACTTAAAGGGCTGTAAAGCTAGATACCAACGGGTGATCCGGGCGTTGGTATCCTTCATGCGGTGGAGCCACTGCAAAGGGGCGTGGTCCGAACAGAGGGTGAACTCCCGGCCCAGGAGGTAGTAGCGGAGGGTGAGGACGGCCCACCTGATAGCCAGGCATTCTTTTTCTATGGTGCTGTACATCGTCTCTCTCTTAGAGAGCTTGCGACTGATGTACAGCACCGGCCGTTCCTCCCCCTCCACCTCCTGGGAGAGGACTGCGCCCAGCCCCCTGTCCGAGGCGTCCGTCTGTAGGGAAAAAGGGAGAGAGAAATTAGGAGCTTGTAAGAGCGGCCCACCACACAGAGCAGCCTTTATTTGGGTAAAAGCCTGCTGGCACCGCTCCGTCCACTGAACTGTATCGGGCACCTCCTTTTTAGTCAGATCAGTCAGCGGGCTAGCGAGGTCCGAATAATTGGGTACAAACCTTCTATAATATCCCGCTAGCCCCAGGAACTGTCTAACCTCCTTTTTGGACTTGGGCCTTGGGCAGGTCGCAATAGCTGCAGTTTTGTCAATTTGGGGCCGCACCTGTCCATGACCCAAGTGGAAGCCCAGATATCTTACTTCCACCCGCCCAATCGCACACTTCTTTGGGTTGGCCGTGAGGCCCGCCCTCCTCAGCGACTTTAGGACAGCGCGCAGATGCTGCATATGCCGCTGCCAGTCCGCACTGTAGATGATGATATCATCCAAGTACGCAGCAGCATATGCAGCATGCGGCCGGAGAATCCTGTCCATGAGACGCTGGAAGGTCGCGGGAGCCCCGAACAACCCAAAAGGAAGGGTGACAAATTGGTGTAACCCAAACGGCGTGGTGAAAGCTGACTTTTCTTTGGACATTGGCGACAAGGGGATCTGCCAATAACCCTTCGTTAAGTCCAGCGTCGAATAAAAGCGAGCGGTCCCCAGCCGATCAAGCAACTCGTCCACCCTGGGCATTGGGTACGCATCAAACTTCGACACCGCGTTCACTTTTCTGTAGTCCACACAGAATCGCACTGAGCCGTCAGGTTTTGGTACCAAAACTATCGGGCTCGCCCAATCGCTGCTGGACTCTTCTATCACCCCCATATCCAACATAGCCTCTAACTCCGCCTGAACCACCTTTTTTTTGTGTTCAGGTAAACGGTACGGCCGGCTGCGAACTACCACGCCCGGCTCCGTCTCAACATGGTGTTGAATGAGGTCCGTGCGACCAGGAAGGGGCGAGAACACGTCAGCAAATTCTGCCTGCAACGTTTTAACGTCAGTGAGCTGCGACGGCGAGAGATGATCCCCCCCCGGGGCCAGAGCGAGCGATTGCGGCTTTTGTATCGCTTCTGGCCCGAGATCATCTTCCGCCGTCACGACCGTCGCGAGCAACACTGACTCTGCCTCTACCCACTTTTTAAGGAGGTTGAGGTGGTAAATTTGACGTGCTCCCTCCCTATCTGAGCGCACCACCTCATAGTTGAGCTCCCCCACTCGCCGTGTGACCACAAAGGGTCCTTGCCACTTTGCAAGTAATTTAGAATTGGAAGTAGGGAGCAATACAAGTACTTTATCTCCCGGTGCAAATTGACGGAGTCTAGCCCCTCTGTTGTATAGATGTCTTTGTCTGTCCTGGGCCTGTAACAAATTCTCCATTGACAGCCGCCCCAGGGTGTGGAGTTTTGTTCTCAGGTCGAGGACATACTGAATTTCGTTTTTACTCGCGGAAAGCCCCTCCTCCCAAGTCTCCCTAAGGACATCCAGCACCCCCCGAGGCTGGCGCCCATAGAGAAGCTCGAAGGGGGAAAACCCCGTGGAGGCTTGCGGGACCTCGCGGACAGCAAACATCAGAGGCTCTAGCCATTTATCCCAATTTTTGGCGTCCTCGTGAACGAACTTACGAATCATGGATTTCAACGTGCGGTTAAACCGTTCGACCAAGCCATCCGTTTGTGGGTGATAGACGCTTGTGCGAACCGATTTAACGCCCAATAATTCGTACAGTTCGCGAATAGTTCGTGACATGAACGCCGTGCCTTGATCGGTGAGAATCTCTTTCGGGATCCCCACCCGGGAGATTAATGAAAACAGTGCGCTCGCAACACTTTTCGCCGAAATTGTGCGGAGCGGGACTGCTTCCGGGTACCGCGTTGCATAGTCTACCATAACTAATGCAAAGCGATGCCCGCGTGCTGACCGCTCTAATGGCCCGATGAGGTCCATACCAATTCTCTCGAAGGGGACCTGCACTAATGGGAGCGGGCACAATGGTGCTTTTGGGGTGGCCGGTGGATTCACCAACTGACATTCACGACAAGACGCACACCACCTGCGTACATTCTCGTGAATGCCCGGCCAGAAGAACCGGGCCATTAGACGGTTGAGTGTCGCCGTATGTCCTAAATGCCCGGCCATAGGATTAGAGTGAGCCGCCTGGAAAAGCATTTCCCGACGGCTTTTGGGCACCAACAACTGTGTTGTATCTTGCTTTGACTGGGCGTCCTGGGTCACCCGATACAACCTATCTTTTAAAATACAAAAATAGGGATAAGAGAGTGGTTGGTCAGGGTGGAGGAGGTGTCCGTCGATGGACCGGACCTGACCAAACGCGTTTTTCAACGACTCATCCTGGGACTGTTCCAGGGGGAAATCATCGCGGTCTGTGAAACAAGGCAACAACAGACCGCTCCGTTCCCCCGGAAGAGCTCCCAGGGGTCCTGAATCCACCTCCCCCAGCTGAGCAACCATCTCTTTCCGGCTTGCCTGTTTTCCCGAGGAAGCATCCGCGCACAAATGCCCCAATAACACACGAAACGCTGGCCAATCGGTCCCCAGAATTAGCGGATGCCTGAGGTGCGGGTTAACTGCTACCTCAACATTATGCTTTTGACCCCGAAATAGAATATCCACGGGCAACAACGGATAATTCACCACTTCCCCGTGCACACACCTCACCGTAACCGTGCGGCCAGTACCCAACGCCACAGGGTGAATCAGGCTTTGGTGGATAGAGGTCTGGTTACAACCCGAGTCCACCAAAGCCTGATAAGTACCCCCCTTGATACTCACAGGAACCAGGTACAATCCGGCTTGATCGGGGGCGGCTTGTGGAGCGTCGGGGACCCGGACCAGCGTCCCGACCTCCATGACGGGGCAGCGGTCGATGAAATGCCCCGGATCCCCGCAGCGCCAACAAGCCGGCCCAGACTTCCCCGCCGCCCTAGTGGCCGGAAGTAGGTCTGGCGATTGGCGTGGAGAGAGCACTGGGAAGGGGGAGGAGGGATAGGGATCCTGGCTGGCCGCCGCTCCCCTCTGGACCGGACGGGGATGGGCTGGCGGTTCAGTGGCCCCGCCCATTCTCCACCGTGGGGCTGGCCTGGGTGGCCACACCCCCCGCGACCTGTGAAGGGGAACAGGTTTGGGGAGAGGAGGGACAGAGACAGCAGCAGGGCGAGAGAGAGAGAGAGAGAGAGAAGATGAAGGTAGGGGTTCGCCGACCCCGGTGCACGCCACCATGTGGTCCTCCGCCAACTGGATGGCCTGGGTCAGCGACGTCGGGCGGTGGCACTGGACCCACTGCGCGGTCTTCTGGGGAAGCCGCGCAATAAACTGCTCCAGTACCACGCGGTCGATGACTTCCTCGACGTCGCTTCCGTCGGCCATCAGCCACCTGCGGCACGAGTCCCGGAGCTGGTGGGCGAAGACGAAGGGCCGGCCAGAGTCGCTGAGGGTCAGGGACCGGAAGCGTTGTCGCTGTTGTTCCGGACTCCGGCCGACCCGCTGCAAGATGGCGCGGTGCAGGTCTTCGTAGTCCAGGAGGTTCTGGACTGGCAGTTGGTGGGCGGCTATCTGCGCTTCGCCTGACAAGAGCGGCAGTAGCCGCATGGGCCAGTCGGACCTGGGCCACCCCCGGGACTCGGCGGACCTCTCGAAGAGGTCGAGGCATGCCTCCGGATCATCCTCCGGGCCCATCTTCGAGAGGCTGATGGTAGCTGCCGAGTCGGTGTTAGACGGGGGGGGGGGGTGGCCGGAACCTCCCGGGCCATCCAGCTCCGGAACAGCTCGCGGTCTTCGTGCTGCGCCCGGATGAGGGCCTCGAAACGTTTGTCCTGTTCCACCCGGACGGCCAGCAGGTCCTCGTGGGTCTGCTGGTGAAGACCGGCGAGCGATTGGACTAAGTCCGCAAGCGGCGTTTTTGGCGGAGTCTGCATAGCAGCGGCACTCTTCTTCCCTCCCGGGTTTCGGCACCAGTGTAACGAAGTTTTGTGTGGGTGAAGGAAGGAAGAAGACGGGGTCGGCTTTCACTGGGACTGTCGCTTTAATAGTCAGTTTCTCTCAAACAAAACACAGCGCACGTGGGCGCATAAACTCAATATCTCTTTTCTCTGTCCGCGATCGGCACTCCGTTTCCTCTCTCGTGTCTCAGCAGCACGCGCACAGTCCCAGTCCAAAACTCTCTCTCCTCTCCTCTCGTCCAACTGCGGGTTTTATGGTCTCTCCACGCCAATTACTGGAACGAGAGACAGGTGTAAGTGATCTGCACTTGACCTACTTACTCACCGCTCGTCTCCGCAGTCTCTCTCTCCCGCTACAGACTTCGCAGAACCACGCCCCCCTCGCCACACCCACATTTTGTTATTTTACAGCCTTATTCGAAAATGGATTAAATTCATTATTTTTTTATAAATTCTACAAACAATACCCCATAATGACAACATGAAAGAAGTTTGTTTGAAATCTTTGCAAATGTATTAAAAAATAAAAAACAAAAAAATCACATGTACACACTCAAAATTGTGCCCAGGTGCATCCGGTTTCCACTGATCATCCTTGAGATGTTTCTACAACTTGATTGGAGTCCACCTGTGGTAAATTCAGTTGATTGGACATGATTTGGAAAGGCACACACCTGTCTATATAAGGTCCTACAGTTAACAGTGTCAGATGCACATGTCAGAGCACAAACCAAGCCCTGAAGTCCAAGGAATTGTCTGTAGAGCTCCGAGACAGGATTGTATCGAGGCACAGATCTGGGGAAGGGTACAGAAAACTTTCTGCAGCATTGAAGGTCCCAATGAGCACAGTGGCCTCCATCATCCGTAAATGGAACCACCAGGACTCTTCTTAGAGCTGGCTGCCCAGCCAAACTGAGCGATTGGGGGAGAACCTGATGGTCACTCTGACAGAGCTCCAGTGTTTCTCTGTGGAGAGAGTAGAACCTTCCAGAAGAACAACCATCTCTGCAGCACTCCACCAATCAAGCCTGTATGGTAGAAGCCTGCCTGGAGTTTGCCAAAAGGCACCTGAAGGACCCTCAGACCATGAGAAACAAAATTCTCTGGTCTGATGAAACAAGATTGAACTCTTTGGCCTGAATGACAAGCGTCATGTCTGGAGGAATCCAGGCACTGCTCATCACCTGGCCAATACCATCCCTACAGTGAAGCATGGTGGTGGCAGCATCATGCTGTGGGGATGTTTTTCAGCAGCAGGAACTGGGAGACTAGTCAGGATCGAGGGAAAGATGAATGCAGCAATGTAGAGAGACATCCTTGAACCTGCTCCAAAGCGCTCTGGACCTCAGACTGAGGCGAAGGTTCATCTTCCAACAGGACAATGACCCTAAGCACACAGCCAAGATAACAAAGGAGTGGCTATGGGACAACACTGTGAATGTCCTTCAGTCAGAGCCCAGACTTGAACCCGATTGAACATCTCTCCCCATCCAACCTGATGGAGCTTGAGAGGTCCTGCAAAGAAGAATGGGAGAAACTGCCCAAAGATAGGTGTGCCAAGCTCCATCATATTCAAAAAGACTTGATGCTGTATCGGGTAAAGCCTGTGATGTACATGTGATTTTTTTTTTTTTTTTCATCGTTTTTTATAAATTTGCAAAAGATTTCAAACCAACCTCTTTCACATTGTCATTATGTGGTGTTGTTTGTATAATTGAGAAAAAAATAATTAATTTAATACATTTTAGAATAAGGCTGAAAAACAAAATGTGGAAAAAGTGAAACGCTACTATATCTATGGATGATGGATGCCCATTCCTGCCTCAAAGTAAAAAATTAAATAAAAAATTATTGTGAATGCAATTCATCACACTAAAATCATCATGTCTCACAATTGCAAGTTTATGTTTCATAATTGTGACTTTACTTTTCATAACTGATATTTTACTTCTTGCAATTTCCTTGTCAAAATATGTCTTTATATCTTCAAACTGCAAATGTATTACTTATTTGAAATTGAAACTCCCAATGACCTGTTTATGGGCTTCCAAAATCTGAAAGATTGTATTTATACTATGGTTTTAAAGTTAAAGGTTTTCTGGGGGTATTTCTTTTTTTGATTACTCAATAAATCTGAAAATACTATCAACAGCCAGAAAATAAAAATAAAAAAATTCACCATATTTTTTTGAATAAAATGCTGTATAAATCAGGTGAATGTGAACAAACCCCTCTGTAAAAACCTTCAGAATATAGATACGAATACAACTGTAAAGTTTTGGTGTATGTAAGTGATGTTGAAGTGAAGTGGAGAAAAGAAAAGGTCATGTTGACAAAAAAGCCTTTAAATATATATATTGTAATTGAATTCTACAGACACAAGTAGACAAAGTGCAATAAAATGTGTGACTTAAATGTGTATTTTGGATGTTTTCTTTCCACTACTCTGAAAGAAGAAGATTGCCAAAAAGCTCAAAACTGATCAGTGCATGAAAAAACAATGATTTTACTTGTACAGTGTCCTGCCTTAAATCAACTTTGAGTAACCTGTTGACCTGTTGTATCATGGTACATATTAAAATACAACAGTATAGCCATCATTCTACGCACATCCTGATTTTACCAAGTTAGACACGGTCTGGGGTTAACATATTTTGTTGATCCTGGAACAATGTTCCTGTCTGAAAATGTAATCATAGCCATCCCTACCACTAAAGCTAACTCTACCCATAACTTATCCCTAAAATCAGAGGGAAATGATGGTGAATAAGCACCTAACCCTGGTTGTAAGCGTTACCTTGACTTAAACTATAAAAATGCATCCCTCAAGTCTTGTTGTTCCAGGATCGACAAAGATGTTGATCCAGGAACATGCTGCACTTGGTCAAATCAGGTTCTGCTCATTGTCCCAAGACACCATCACTTTTTATTGTAAGGGACTGAATGTTTCTAACTTCCCGTGATGATCATCTTGTGGTCCAATCAGATTTGAGGTTATGCTAGGCGACAGTCCAATGATAAATGTCCTTTGAGTAGATCATCTGTTGCAACACACTGTATTCTCAAACTTACATTTTCTTGGACAGCCAAATAAAAGAAAGTCTTCAAAGTCACCCGTTTTCCAACACAGCACCGTCGCACCCTTGATGTGGGCCGTAATTACTGCTGTGACATTTCCTATTAATTAGGTTACCGGTGAGTCCTCGTTCGGATTTCTTTGTAGCAAAGGTCAACCTCTGCAAAAGTCAAAGGAATGCCATGCTGCACTTTGCAACGGGGGCGACTATGAAGGTAATTGCTTCAATTGTCAATAGTTCTTGCAACTGCATCACAGATATACGTTCCCTCATCTGCAAGCCACTTAATGCTTCAAAGAAGCCGAATGTGTGGGTTTAACACCCTCCTACGAAGGGTCCTGCTCACAGTGAGGTAAAATTACAGCATACATCCACACTAACACAAATATATAAATAACGTCAAACAAACAGCAGGCATGATGTCTTACGCACATGAACAACTTTGAGACACGGTGTTCATTAGCGCCATCCTGCTGCGATCTAATCAAGATATGGTATGTGAAGATGTCTCCATCGACAGCATTTGTGTTGTACGTGATTAATGAATTTATACTTGAAAGCGCAGAGTTTGTCTTTGTGATGGGAATCGAACAGACTGCGATGATCAACGCCGCTCCATCTGGCCATTAGTTATTCTCAGTGCTCTGATTCAGTCACACTAACAGGAGTTAAACTTGGACCGTGAATATCAGATAAGGGAGAACTGTCGCTGGGCTTGTTTTGCTGTCTGAATTTCCCTCATTTGCTCTCATTGTGAACAGAGTTACATGTCTATGTGTAACAAAGCCCAGTTGCTATGGAGAACCTTCTCAAGGGAGCGATGCTGCAGTACAGGCAAGACCTTTAGCAGGTAAAATTACAGGAGTGGACTCTTGGCTGCCACCAGCTGAAAGCGTCTTGATTCAAATAACATGGATAATGTGCTTTTCTCTATAACACTGGTCATTACATTTTCTGTCTGCATAGACTGAGTATATTTGTAATTTGACTGTCGAGAACATGTCCAGATGTCAGTCATAGCTTTGTGGGCAGTGCTTCGACATATGGCGACCAGAGTTTATATTCCGGCTCGTGGGCTCTTTCTTCCCGATCCTGTTCCCCCCCCTCACTTTCTCCTCTCCAGTCATTTCTTGTCTCTCTTCTTGAACTGTCCTTTAAAAAACAAAAGCAGAAAGGTCAAAAATATTCCTTAAAAACATAACATGTCCAGTTTATTCTTCACCCCCAAATTCAAAAGAGAGAAAACGGCAATGACATTTTGCAAAAGACAAAAATGAAACCTATTTTTAGTATCATGAAGATGTTTTGCATTGTAACATCATATTGATGATCCCTACTAAGTTAAGAAAATGCACAAAAAAGATATATTAATTAATTTTGAAGGTAATATTTTTGCCACGTTCATGCCATGTCATAATTGCCATAATTTCATGATGACAACAAGTGCCATTATTTTCGATAGATAGATAGATAGATAGATAGATAGATAGACAGACAGACAGACAGACAGACAGACAGACAGACAGACAGACAGACAGACAGACAGACAGACAGACAGACAGACAGACAGCGAGACAGACAGACAGACAGACAGACAGACAGACAGACAGACAGACAGACAGACAGACAGACAGACAGATAGACAGATAGATAGATAGATAGATAGATAGATAGATAGATAGATAGATAGATAGATAGATAGATAGATAGATAGATAGATAGATAGATAGATAGATAGATAGATAGATAGATAGATAGATAGATAGATAGATAGATAGATAGATAGATAGATGTAAACAAATAAACATTGGGGAGAATGCACTTAACTGTCATATAAATAATACAATGGAAGCATTTGCAATGGTATTTATGCTTCTTTTTCTTTCTTTCTTTCTTTCTTTCTTTCTTTCTTTCTTTCTTTCTTTCTTTCTTTCTTTCTTTCTTTCTTTGTTTTTTTTATTTTATTTTGAGCACTTTTGAAGAGATTTTAGGCACTTTTCAGTTGGTCACTCTGGAAGACCAGCTGGACCAGCTTAAACCACCTAAGCCAAGCAAACAAGTTCAGGCTGTTTATTTTATTTTATTTATGAAGCCATTTCTCTGTACAGCTCCTGTGATTGGATACTTTCAGAATGTGGGTTTGTAGTGCCAGATGCTTGTACCATTTGCCTACTTTCTATGTGCTGGGTGGTGGATTTGGTGATTTTACTCAACATTTTGTTTACTTACACAATTAACTAATCAGTACAGCAGCTGTGGGAAGCGACCTCAAGGTGTTGCCTAGCAACTTGTGCGCTGTGGTCTGGCTTCACGCTTGATGTGTGCGACTTACTGCAGCTGTAAAACTGTCTCCCCAACATCTCTGATTTGTGCCTCTCCAGGCCTTACGAGTGTTTGCGGTTCATAACAGCACACGCAGCAAACAGTTCGACAGCACACTCTTAAATCCAATAGCAGGGCGCACACACATACACACGCACACAACTTCGGCATTGTCACAATTTTCTGGATTCAGCTCTGACCTTTGCATTAATAATACGAAACAAAGAGACAGCTCGAGCCGAGATGATGTTCTCATATACCGCCGAATGATTTCAGTAAGCAGTACCCAATTCTGTGTTATGGAGCATAAAAAATAAAGGGCTATTATTGCATTCCCCACAAGCCATAATCACATTTACTGAGCTTTGCTTGCAGTTGGACTTGCTTACAATGCTATATGTTCAAATTAATGAGCAACCGCAGAATCAAATGATCTGTAGATAGATGAGGTTTCAGCGCTTGGCTAAATGGCTCATAATAAATAACCCTACCCCACAGGTTAACTGAGAATTAAAGGGCTATTTTATTGCATTTGGATGTTATGGCTGCCTCTGTCAATAGAAAATGCTTAAGTGAAGCTCTGTTGACCTTAACGCTTCTATTGAGACATTTGCCATGTACGTTTGGATTCAGTAAGGTCACTTCACCTAATTGAATTTGTTGGAAACCCTTCAGAGAACATTTGCGGCTGCCATTTCACTCAATTTACTGCAGAACGAGAACGAAAGCCCCTTGAGCGATCCACAAACCCGAGGTGATTCATTTTGAAGTTTGCATTAAGCAAGAGAGAGAAAAGAAGAACCATGCGGATACACGCGGTTTAAACCCTCTGTTTTCTGTCTAGAAGCTTCTCCTTCAATGGGCGTCCCTGCTGTGACTGGCACTGTGCTTGGACTGACAAATGGGAGTCGTTCGAGAATTCCTTCTGGCTTTATCCCCAGTCAGCCTTGGCTGTTTTATTTGGAGATTACAGCGCTTGTTGATGTGATACTCTGTTCCGACATCAAAGTTTGACTGATCTTGCAGGCAGTGTTGAAATCATCCTGTTAAAAAAACTTTCAAAAGCTCTTGAGTATTGCTCCGGCTGTAAGGTCCCAGGCGGTTTTGCGCCTTTTTTTCTTTTGAGGTGTTCATACGTGCTCAAACATCTCATCTTAGATGAAAACAATTACGAATGGACTGCAGAACTCACAAACATCAGCGAAATGATGAATGAGAAGACAAGAAATTGAATAGTCAGTGAATAGTCGTATTCCAGTGATGTTGTATAGAGGCGGGAATGTTGTAGATCATCCCTCAATGCCAATGAACAGAAGTAGAATGCAATGCCAACGGCACCTCCTGTCACTAGTAAATTTACCTGTACAAGAAGTCCAAAACTGTGAAAAGAGAGAGAGAGAGAGAGAGAGAGAGAGAGAGAGAGAGAGAGAGAGAGAGAGAGAGAGAGAGAGAGAGAGAGATAGAGAGAGAGAGAGAAAGAGAGAGAAAATCACTAATTAAATATCTCAGCTGGTTCTCCTAGACAGCAATTAGGTTAAATGGAGAGCAAATGGAGATTTGGTAAGACTTTATTTTGATGGTCCTTTTTGAACATTATGTTGACTATAAGCAACTACATGTCAACTAACTCTCATTAGAGCATTAGTATACTGTCTGCTTAATATCTGCTAACTCTTTAGTGTGATGCTCCCCCAAAAGAGATTCTATTGATTATAAGTAACTTTACAAGTACATGTCAACTTATTCTAACCATAAACGTACCAGTCTACTAATACTCTACTAACACTCTAATGAGAGTTAGTAGACATGTAGGTGAAATGTTACTTATAGTAAACAGAATGTGTAAAAGGGTTAGTTCAGCCAAAAATGAAAATTCTGTCATTAATAACTCCCCCTTATGTCGTTCCAAACCCGTAAGACGGGTCTGATCGTCGGAACACAAATAAACATATTTTTTTATGAAATCCGAGTGCTTTCATCCCCCTCCCCCACTAATAGACTGCAATGTTATTAGCCCCATAAATGTAGCCGATCTCCGCCCTCCTACGTACTTCCGCTCAATTTTCATTTTCCTTTAGTACTCCATCTGGGACTGCTGTATATGCTTAGGTTTTCTCCCGAACAATTTTTTACCGGTCCAATCAGCGAACAGAGGGAGTGGCTGAGAGCGATGACGTTGATGTCGTGCGCTAGTTTGAGTTGTGTGGCACTGGCAGCGCTGACAAATGTCCAGAAGTTAAAGCCGGAGTGTGGCGAGGTGGACGAGCGAGATCGGTGTGCGTGATTGAGAATGAGACACACCGGTCTTGAGTCCTCTCATGAGGGAGCACGGAGGCATATAAGGACGAGCGACACCGGTGAAGGACGAGAGAGGACCAGGCCTGGATTTTAAGTTGTGTTTTGTTTACGTTTTGTTATGTATGTGCGCGGCAGTCGTCCGTGAGGGGCTGCCGCTTTTACTTTCATTTTGTGTTTATTATTTGATTAATAGTTGTTAAACTTTCGCGCCTCCTTCTTCCCTGAACAAACGAACTCCATTACACGGAGCAAGAACAATCACTGCTGAGTTTTGTTGGTGGCCATGATGTTGTGGTCTGGGAAAAGTTGCTGAAGCCGTCCATCTCCCACCACCCTTGAAAAACCCCCAGGCTGAATTACCTACTGTTTTAGACAAACATCAAGGTCGTGTGATATATCACTTCGAAATTCACTGTTTATATCCTTTCTAGACCCCCGCAGAGCATCGTGCGGTTGCGTGCCCTATATTTTGGATGAATTTCTAGACTTGTATTTCTTTAAATGCTGGCAAGTGTTTACAAGAGCAAAATATTTCATCACCGCTCAAAAAATAAAAGAAGAAAAGCACGTAAACATTTGAATTGGGCTGTTATTTACGGCAGCATTTATTCTTATCATACCAAGCATATGCCATTTTATTTACAGCATATACAATCATGTTATGATTGCACGAGATATGCACCACGAGAGCAGTGCGTTCCGATCACAAAACTCTCCTCTCCACCGTGAATAAATCACAATCCGAATGCACAAGGTTTGATCACTGACACTGAGGTGGTGTGCACAGTTAATGTGAGAATCAAAGGCGAACGGCGAGTGACATACGTCACGACCAAACGTTAGCGATTGGTTAGGCAGATTCAGAGTGACTCTTGGCAGATCCAATAGTTTTAAACCTTCAAGGAAGTAAACGCTTGTCAATGGAGAGTGGCCAGACTCTATGTACAAATGAAATGTAAGACCAGGCTACCATAAAGGTAAAGACAGCATTAAAATAGTCGATGTGACTACAGTGGTTCAACCTTTATGTTATGAAGTGACGAGAATACTTTTTGAGCACAAAAAAAAATAAAAATTTGGCCAATACTGAGCCGGCATTCTGACATAGAACCCGGAAGCTTTGCACTGTGTTTACATAAAAACTGACACGGAAGAGAAGAAATTGTTGAATAAAGTAGTTTTTTTCCCACACAAAAAGTATTTTCTTTTCTTCATAACATTAAGTTTGAACCACTGTAACTTCTTTACCTTTCTGGGCCTTGAAAGTGGTAATAATGTTGCAGTCTATGGGGATCAGAGAGCTCTCGGATTTCATCAAAAATATCTTAAATCGATCGGCTGGAACTTTACTTGATAAAGTTTTAAATATGGATATTTTTCTTACACAAATGCATCGATTCACTTCAGAAGGCCTTTATTAACCCCCAGAGCCGTGTGGAGCACGTTATTCGATGGACAGGTGCATTTTTTATGGACTTCAAAAACAGAGCAACTATAACTGCAATTATAATGCTTGGATTAGCCTGGACTTTTTTTAATATAACTCTGATTATATTTGTCTGAAAGAAGAATGTCATATACATCTAGGATGACTTGAGGGTGAGTAAATCATGGGCTAATTTTCATTTTTGGGTGAACTATCCCTTTAAGCCGAGTGTACACTGTGCGATTTATAATCGTCCTTCACGATTGTTCCTTGTCAGACTGTACGAACATGATCCCTGCTGTAAGCCATGTCACACTGTAAGATCTAAGTTGTCATTAATGTCAGACTGTACGATAGTCAAGGCGCACACACGCAAGAAATCTCGTCCAGAGTTTTATATTATCAATCAATGAGTTCGGTGACAGAGCTGCATTACATGCGGGAATGAAAAGGTGGCTACAAAAGAAATCTCAAGCGATCATTTTGGTCATAATTTGTCTTGAAAAACGAAGGTAATTTGACAGTCGTCGTAGGAGAAGTCACACTGCAGGATTGTGCGGCAAATTTTCTGACACTGACAGAATTTCGGTTGAGGTCAAATTTGATCGCAGCGGTCATTAATTGGCTGCCGGTGAACATGTCAAACTAATGATCAGAGACTTCAGATTTTAGCCTAGGATCAAACGAATCTTTTAGGATTTGCAAAATTTGTCTCAGATGGCCAAATTGTGGCCAAAATCGCACAGTGTGCACCCGGCTTTAATTTGTGTTCCGAAGATGGAACAACATTTTCATTTTTGGGTGAACTAAACCTTTAAAGGGACCATCAAATTATAGTGAAACTGGACATTTTTGCTATGCCTCATGATTCCTCCACACTATGGTTAAATTCAAGTTTACAATAAAAATGCATAAAAATTCTCATCCAGATTCTCTAAGAACAAATGATCTGAGCTATACACCATTTTATAGCTCTATATTCTTAATATGTTGATAATGTCTCATTTGTGACTATTTTAGGGGAAATGTCATAATTTTATTTTGTGAAACAATGGCATAACAATGGAAGTCAATGGAGTCCAAAATAACATTGGGGTCCATTGACATTTTTCTAAATAGTTTCTTTTGTGTTCCACAAGTCACACTGGTGAGTAAATGTTGGGAAAACTATTCCATTAAATGAAACGTGACTAAAAAGGACACAACATAACGACTCCTGACCTATTGAAGAGCAACGTCTGAGCAATAAAATCAAAACCTATTTAAAATTTGCTGACACTCATATGATGCTAACTGTGTCTTTAACCTAACATCCCTGTATCAAGTGTTTCCTTGCCTTTGAATTACAACACAGAGAAGATTACATGCTTGTTGATCCTCTTCATTACCGCTAATCCCAACAAACATACTGATACAATCACCTTGCCGTGATCACTACAAAAATCAAAGCTGACTTTTCTTTCTGTGGTCTTGTGCAAAGGATCAGGGGTCTGTATTAAGAAATAATCTAAATAATCGTTGTGTAAAACAATCATTTGATGGCAAACTGACGGTATGACGGGTGAAACAAGTCCGTTACTGTCGGTCTGCCAGTGCAGTCGGTACAGCTCAAGATTTGACATGTGTCATGCCAGTGCACTCTCCTCTTGTGTCCATAGCAACCAAGCACATCCTAGGATCTACTGCAGTGCTGACAGCTGATTGGTGATAGCGCTCTGATGTTGCGTTGACTCCTCTCATGATCTGAACCTGAGAATTGATTATCATTAGTGAAGTGGAAAGAAAATTCAGCTGTCAGTTTTCCCTGTCTGTGATTTCACATGCAAGTCCTCCTCACAGGTTATGAAAATATATTTTCTTTATTCACTTGAACATGGCATGAGGTCAAGACAGTTTCCAGAAGAATTTCAAACGGTACATTAAATGCTAATGCAATTAGTGGCGTTTGCTAAAGCTCATACTTTGAGTTAACAAACCCTACATATGAAACCTTGATGTTTAACTACAAACAATCTAAAACCCTCCAAGAACACCTTAGCAACCTCATAGCAACTTGCTAAAAAACATTCAGAACACCTTTGTGACCACAAAGCAATGCCCTGCCAACTGCCCACAACACTGGCACTGCGGCAATGAGCAGAAAATGTAAAAGTCTAGTTAATTATACAGAAATTCAAACGAGAGGCCAAATGCCAACCCTTCCCTCTGAGATATGACCTGTGTCTGCTGCAGACCACTATTTTTACATCATTTTCAATTATCATCTAAAACAGGCCAGAGCCCCTGAGGAAAGGAGCCTGATTTCCATGCCAAGTCCTTTTTATGGAGACACACTGCAGTTTTCCACTTTCCACCTTTTTTTTGCGTGACTGATGCAAGGGAACAGCACAGCATACATGAATGTGAAAGGTAAGCAGAGTAATGTTAAGTAATATTTAGCTCATGCATCACTATTATTATTATTATTATGCAGGATATTGCAAAGCAACTCCAAGGTCATGGGTTTGGTTCTTGGGAAATGCTTGGACTGATAAAACGTGTACCATAAATGCAATCTAATCACATTGGCTAAAAGCATCTTGCAAATGCACAAATATTATTATTTAGAATACTTAAAGCTACACTATGTAACTTTTCCATCCACTAGAGGTCACCTGTTCAAAACAAAGGTGTAGTTTGATGACGCCCCATTTGAGCGCAGAATCTTGGGACATGTGGTCTTCACCTCACAGCCGGTGGAAAAGAGTCAGGATTGGACTCGGGCAGAAATCATGTTCATGGATGCGATTATTAACATTACTGTAGTATGAAGCAGAGCAGGGCCGAGTGTTGTGGAGCTGAGCAAGGCTGCAGGAGTGATTGAAGAGCGGGACTGTTATTATGGCATAGTCACTGGCGGGACTTTTATTATGACACGGTCGCCGGCGCCACTTCCTCTTTTCCAGTCATGAGTATGAGGTAACGCAACTCTGTTTATCGTATTAGACACATCTGAGTGTGTTGAAAAGGAAGTTATGACGTTCGCACACTTGTTCACACTGCAGTGAGAGTACAGCGTTTCTGCTAAATAAAACCGGAAACCGAGGGTAACGCAGATATGACGCAATCGTCAGACGACTCCCTCAAACGCATAGCTCACACGTCCCGGTTCCTTGGTTAAAATAGCAATTTCTCACGATTTACAAATAGTTGGAAATATTTGGGATATTATAAGTACTCAACTGAACAAAATATAAAACACTGGCCTAGTGTTTTTTTGGATAGTTTACTGCAAAAATCGTACATAGTTCACCTTTAAGTTTACATCGTGTCTATACCCAGTGACAGGACACATGACTTAGGGGGGCTTTATCATTCTTATGGTGGCTTGTGGTTGAAATCGTGTGAAAGGGGGGATGGGGGTGGCGAACAGCAATTCCATCATTTTGCAAGCAATTGTTGTAAATAAGGCCGCGTGTCCACCAAAGCGTTTTTATCCAGCTGAAAACGCTAGGCGCTCTGCTGAAAACACTAGGCACTCTGCTGAAAACGCCTTGCTGTGAGCAATTGTTTTTTCCCATTATTATACTGCTTGTTGTCATCTGTTGACATTGTACAGTACAAGCAGAATGTGGCGGTTGGTTGGTGTTGAATTTGTCCCGCTCCTCCTCCACTTTAATTAGACGGCTGGGTGAAAAGTGACAGTGATGAACACACAACTCTTGGCAACCATTAAAAAACGCTACTCGCTCAGCGTCTCGTTACACTCATGGCGTTCTAAAAACGTGGCTCTCCCATTGAAAACAATTGAATACGCCAGCCAGCCGCGTGAAAAAACACTTTGGTGGACACACAGCCTAAATCATAATAGTTATTCAGATCATCACAGGGGGAGAGGGGTGATAAGGGGGGCCAAGCCCCCTGCCCCCCTTAACACCTGGCCTGTCTATACTAGACTCGAGCTGTACGATAGAAGCAAATAGAACCTATTATAATCAGTGATGCTGTCTACACTAGATGCAGTGTGGCATGAAACAACAAAATAACGACATTATGAATGAATGAATGAATAAGGCATTTATATAGTGCTTTACAATGTACTACTGTACACCCAAAGTGCTTTACAATCATATCAGGGGGTCTCCCCTCAACCAGCACCAGTGTGCAGCATCCACTTGGATGATCCGAAAGTAGCCACAGAACAACAGTGTCAGTGCACTCAACACACCAGCTATAGGTGGAGAGGAGATAGAGTGATAGAGCCAACTCAAGGGATGGGGATTATTATTGATTGATAAAGGCCAGTGGAAGGAATTTGGCCTGCATGGACACCGAGGTTAAACCCCTACTCTGTACGAGAAGTGCTATGGGAACAAATGGATTTGCAACAGTTGTAATACTTGAAACACTTTTTATGTGTAATACTTTTGTAATACTGACCCAGAGTCTACCTCCAGCGTCCCCCAGGTCAAATGAGTTTGAGATCCCTGCCCTAAAGCCACCTTTCCACTGAACACGGCATGACACGATTTGGACACGACTGTCGTAATTCATCCCCTAGTAGTTGTAATGAACTTTCATTATGATCTTGCTCGGCAACATGGGTTAACTGACGCTGTCTCAGAAATCCTCCCCATTTAGGCGCATCTATTGCACTAAACGGAAGTGTTTTGCCCACATTGACTTGTAATATTTATTTTAGCGTCTCCAGTAAAAAGAAGCAAAAGCAATAGTCTTTATCTTCCGAACTATCACCATGGTGGAACGGATAAATGTATGCAAACAATAAACAGATATGAATATAGGACAAATATCCACCAATAATTTGAGTGAAAATATGGTGCTAGATAACATTCAAAATTAATAATTGATTAATGTATCAAGTGTTTCTGATAAAGTTAAACAAAAACTATTAATTATCACACTGATCTGAATGAAATACATTGGAATACATCACATCCGGTCAGCGTGTCACATACGGTGTAGTTGCTCAAATTCAACATTTTCAACATATCCGCATCCAATGTAGACAACATCACTGATTATAATGGCTTCTATTGTCTTTTGTTGCGTCGCATCGCATCGCTCCCGTCCAGTATACACACGTGTAACACTAATTATCAATCTTCAATGTGTAATTGAAGCCATAGGACTTAAAATGTTGCATGTAACTACATACCTAAAGACCAGAATGCCATATAATCTCTATGACTTTGACGTTCAGTAAGCAACCAAAACACCCAGAATATCCTAGTAACCACACAGCAACATGTTAGTAATCTCATAGCAAACATCCTGGCAACCGCCCACAACACAGCAACCACTTTTATTTAGACATTGTAATAATCTACTTCTGCTGCATTTCTAGTACTCACATATGTTTGACTTATTTGCCATATATCTAACATCAATGAAAAGTGAATATTGAGGGGATGGGCCCTCAGACCCCTTCTGCTAAATGTTTTTGAATGCTTGAATGCATAAAGGCATGATAAAGTGCCATTGTCCAGGATAATTATTTTAGAGATGTCCTCTTGTTATGCACTAAATGCTGCAAAGTTTAGTGTGACACTGCCTTAATGATTTGAGACTCAGGGGGTTCATCAAAGTGGCCTGGGCTCCCGGAATGACTGACAGATAAATTAATGTTGTCAAGTCTAGGAGATGAATGATACAATCCCCTTTGAGCCATCGCTGCAGGGCTGAAGGATGAGACAGCCCTCTTCTCTGAGGTTTTGGCCTTTCATCCCATCAACTCGACATCCATGGAACTCGCTCAAAGACGGCAACAATGCTTAAAAACAAACACGAGGGTAAAGGGACTTAAGAGATTTTAGAAGGTTTTGCCGAAGTACCTCTGAAGTGGAGCTGCAGCTATTAAGACACAACGCACTGACTTTTGAAAAACCCCATCGATACATAAAAAAGAGATCTCGGTAGTAGACTCGAATAGGTCTATGTACATTTATTAAAACTCCACGGCTTTCTCATATGGAATACTAAGCAGTTACACATGGGAAATCAGATTGTGAGCACTTCCTTTTAAGAGAATAGCTGTGAAGATAATCCCAGTAGCTTCTAACACGGCTGGAAGAGTTCATCAGCTACGCGCTACATGCTAGTTGTGCTAATCAAAGAGCTTGCTGCAACCTCTCTTTTCTTAGTTTTAGTGTTCATTTCTCCTACTCCATGGTCTTGTGATAGCGCTTCTCGTTGATTTTTAATTTTATTTGGACTTCATTCCTTAAGTATTTCATAAGGAGCTCGCTAGCAAGGCTGCACGGTGTGCATATTATTCTATTTCATCTAAAAGAAACAGTTACCCAAAAATAATAATTCTGTCATCACTTATACTCGTATAGTTACAAACCTCTATGACTTTCTTTCTTTTGTGGAACACAAGGTGACAAATTCTGAAGAATGCAATACAACAATTGGGCTTTCAAACTTCATAAAAAGATAAAAGTAGCCCAAACGACTCATCCATGCAATGTTCTGATTTGTGTATGAATCATTCTTTTGAGACAGATCTTTTCAATGAATTATCTGATCCAGCTAACAAAACAATTCTGAATGATTCATTCATGAATCGGGGAAAAAAATACAGTAGCATTAGCTCAACTGATGGTGTTAGTTTGGAATGTGACTACCTGTTTGTTTGAACAATGGCAGAAGTGGGAAGTGTTTAAGAAAACGGAAAAAAAAGAAGCACAGTACAACTTTAAACAGCTGAATTCTATCGAGTTTAAGCAGTGATTTGTCTATGTGTATGATAAAAGTGTTACATTTTCATTCCTCCACTTTGAGATTTTGTATTCTCCAGCACCAAGGTGGATAAGCAACAGTGCATTACTAATGCAATCTGGTAAAAAAAACACTTTATCAGATGAAATACACATTTCTCCAGACACACTCTGCACACAATTTCCTCATGCCTGGTGCTTCCCTCCAAAAACAAACCATTATAATCCAGCGTAAAACCTAGAGGGCACAATTTCAGACTTAGCACAAATTCTACGGTCAGTCCCCGAATGCTCCATTCGTCCCAGATGGCTGGAGACTTCCTTGGCGCTCCCTGTGAGTCATGTGTTATCTTTTTCTAATTGCTAGTTTATGTTTTAACACTTGAGTCGGTCACAGCTCATTCCAAACGGCTTCGCCTCTAATGACTTTACACCCCTCGATGACGACTGAGTTACACTGCGTCGTAAATCATGGTAATTAAACGTACTCGTCATCACAAATGAGATGGAGATGGAGGTTGAGGAGATGGGGAAAATGGCCATCATTTGTCGGAGGTTGCTTTCTGATTTACAGCGTGTCAAATGTAATATTGGGCGTTGATGATGCCGTGTCGAATGCAATTGAGTGTCCATTACCTCACCATAAACATAATAAAGGGGGTAACACAAGAAAATGGCTCTTGACACAGAAACATAACAATCAGTCATGGTTAAATGGGCTTGTACAGCCATGTTCTCTATGTGTATTAAATTACAGAATATTTATCTGCCAGTATATAGTGAGATTTCATCAGGATTAGCGTTCGGGGGCTCTCAACGGCAGTTCAGCACTCTGCAGTTGTGCTGAAGCCCAATATTGAAGTCCCATTGGCTCTTGGCAGGCTGGAGAGAGAGAGCTTGTGGCTAAATCCTTCCCTGGGCGACCGCTCTGCCCTCAGCCTGACCCAGGACGCCATGGTCATAATATCCCTTCTATGTCTACTGCAAAGTATAATCATTCTTTCCAGTCCCAAAAGAATGTCTAGTAAATTCACACTTGGTTGCTTGATCCAAACTAGAGTTCAATTCCATCTAATCCATCCCTACCGGCCTTGTTTAACATGGTACCTATTACATTCTTAAAAATAAAGGTTTCAAAGGGGTTTTTGGTACAATGCCATTAAAGAACAGTTTTTGCCTCCCCAAAATAACCTTTTAGAGAGCATTATTTTCTTAGTGTAAAGAACATTTTAATCTAGAGAACTCTTTGTGCAATGGAAAGATTCCATGGAGATTTATTAAACCATCAATGCTAACAAAGAACCCTTATTTTCAAGAGTTTATGAAAAACAGACTTTATTGAAGTGTTTGTCTAGTAAATTAACACCTGGTTGCCTGATCCAAACTAGTTCAATTAAATCTACTTCTCAATGGTACTTTATTGAGCTGTTGGACAACAAATATACCATGACAATTGACATGCACAGAAGGGCACTTGCGTTTGTCTGCCACAAGTTGATTATGCTAATTACTAATTATAGCCATCAAAAGCTTCGCCTTTTCAACTGGAATTGAGTTCAGAAAACTGCTTAAAGTTTTACTATCTCAAACTCAAGGGCTTAGATTAAGCCAGGTTTAGGCCTTAGTTCAATTAGGACATTAAGGTAGCTTGTAAAAACATGACTAAACATTATAGTGTGTATCGTGAAACAAAACAATGGCACTGACATATTAGTGATATGCCAGTGCAAGTTGCTTTCAATTAAAAATAAGCTCAAACATGTACAGGGAGTGCAGAATTATTAGGCAAATGAGTATTTTGACCACATCATCCTCGTTATGCATGTTGTCTTACTCCAAGCTGTATAGGCTGGAAAGCCTACTACCAATTAAGCATATTAGGTGATGTGCATCTCTGTAATGAGAAGGGGTGTGGTCTAATGACATCAACACCCTATATCAGGTGTGCATAATTATTAGGCAACTTCCTTTCCTTTGGCAAAATGGGTCAAAAGAAGGACTTGACAGGCTCAGAAAAGTCAAAAATAGTGAGATATATTGCAGAGGGATGCAGCAGTCTTAAAATAGCCAAGCTTCTGAAGCGTGATCATCGAACAATCAAGCGTTTCATTCAAAATAGTCAACAGGGTCGCAAGAAGCGTGTGGAAAAACCAAGGCGCAAAATAACTGCCCGTGAACTGAGAAAAGTCAAGCGTGCAGCTGCCAAGATGCCACTTGCCACCAGTTTGGCCATATTTCAGAGCTGCAACATCACTGGAGTGCCCAAAAGCACAAGGTGTGCAATACTCAGAGACATGGCCAAGGTAAGAAAGGCAGAAAGTCGACCACCACTGAACAAGACACACAAGCTGAAACGTCAAGACTGGGCCAAGAAATATCTCAAGACTGATTTTTCTAAGGTTTTATGGACTGATGAAATGAGAGTGAGTCTTGATGGGCCAGATGGATGGGCCCGTGGCTGGATTGGTAAAGGGCAGAGAGCTCCAGTCCGACTCAGACGCCAGCAAGGTGGAGGTGGAGTACTGGTTTGGGCTGGTATCATCAAAGATGAGCTTGTGGGGCCTTTTCGGGTTGAGGATGGAGTCAAGCTCAACTCCCAGTCCTACTGCCAGTTTCTGGAAGACACCTTCTTCAAGCAGTGGTACAGGACGAAGTCTGCATCCTTCAAGAAAAACATGATTTTCATGCAGGACAATGCTCCATCACACGCGTCCAAGTACTCCACAGCGTGGCTGGCAAGAAAGGGTATAAAAGAAGAAAATCTAATGATATGGCCTCCTTGTTCACCTGATCTGAACCCCATTGAGAACCTGTGGTCCATCATCAAATGTGCGATTTACAAGGAGGGAAAACAGTACACCTCTCTGAACAGTGTCTGGGAGGCTGTGGTTGCTGCTGCACGCAATGTTGATGGTGAACAGATCAAAACACTGACAGAATCCATGGATGGCAGGCTTTTGAGTGTCCTTGCAAAGAAAGGTGGCTATATTGGTCACTGATTTGTTTTTGTTTGGTTTTTGAATGTCAGAAATGTATATTTGTGAATGTTGAGATGTTATATTGGTTTCACTGGTAAAAATAAATAATTGAAATGGGTATAAATTTGTTTTTTGTTAAGTTGCCTAATAATTATGCACAGTAATAGTCACCTGCACACACAGATATCCCCCTAAAATAGCTAAAACTAAAAACCACTTCCAAAAATATTCAGCTTTGATATTAATGAGTTTTTTGTGTTCATTGAGAACATGGTTGTTGTTTAATTATTAATGTTGTAAAATGAATCCTCAAAAATACAACTTGCCTAATAATTCTGCACTCCCTGTATTTTAGTCTGGGACTATCTTAAGCCTTGTCTGTGAAACTGAGGGAGGATATTGGTTGACAACTGAAGTAAACTGTAAATTATTAGCACCATAATTACATGTGAGAAGCTGCAATAACATTCTAAAGATGTAAGAAATAAAGTTACTTTTCCCCAAATTAAATGAGCACAGCGACACCATGGGCGATTGAATCAAAGTGAAATAAAAGACAACTCATTTCTCGCATTGCAATTTATCCTGCCCACCCACAATGCTTAACTTCCCATCAGCGAGCCAAGCCAAGCAGAACAGACAGCTGAGATGAAAGTGACGTGAGAAGAAATCAAGTTAAGTGCGCTTTTCAGTTACCCAAGTTTCTGGATCTCATTACCTCCGCCTAGTCAGTGAGTGTAAAAGTTAGCTTGACTCTTGTAAAGTTAAGCTGTTTTATTGCCGTTTCTCATTGGCTTCTGGGGATTAATGGTCAATTCCTGACCCGTGATTCACTTCCTCTCAGCAATGTCACTTCTATTGAGGGTAAAGTGAGGACGACTGCACTAATAAGATTTTATCTCAGCTTCCCTCATCAAATACTAGATCACATCTTACAGTCTTCACTGAGCCAGAAGTACATGCAATGCACCTATATATATATAAAATACAAAGGGAGAGAGAAAGAGAAAGATCAAGACACGAGCGTCATAAAGAATCACGCTTTGAGATGTCCTTCCAATGTCCTCAGCATTATGGCTGATGGTGTCTCTGAAAAAGCGTGCTTGTAAAAAGTGAAGAAACATTATAATTAATTATACTTAAAATGTAATTATAATTTGACATACTTACCATTTTATATAATTTGAGTGTAATTATATTATGTTGGTACTTTTAATGGAAAGTGACAGAATAGTTACTTACACATCGCTTTCTGACTATCACGCTCTCTCTCTCTCTCTCTCTCTCTCTCTCTCTTCCAGAACAGCAGTGCTATGCTTTGCTTGCAAAGTATTTTTATTCAAAGTGTTTTTTGACAAGTGTTTGTTCCCAAACTAAAATTGCAAGTAATGACAATACCTCTAAAGATGTCACGTCGCTTGCAGTACAGCTTTGTTGCAAAGTTACTTTGAGTCTGTTTGGGGACTATCACAAGTTAGCAGATATTAATATTCTAATGAGAGTTAGTTGACATGTTGACAGAAACTTATGGCCGTGACACACCATAACGACATAAAATAACTAGTGGCGACAAAAGATGACGCCTCATGTCGGCCGTGTCTCAAAAAGCTGAACTTCAACACACCAAAAGGACTACAGGCGTGTGTGTAAGGAAATAAACGGGTATCAATAGTTTATATTCACCGTTCAAAAAGGAAACCAAAACTAGGGCTGCAGATATGCAAACCCTAAACAACGCAGTGATTGCTTACCATTTTGAATATTAATCATGCTAATCACTTTCTTCATTAAAAGCAGCTCATGTTGTTATTACAATATTTGCATATTTGAATGCGCAGGTAAGATGACGCAAAATTAGAACAGCCTTCTGTCTGTGCCGTCTTGACTTCTTTGCTCGCTTTCATCACTTTCGCTTTTATTTCGCTAAGCGGAACAGCCAATCGGAGTTCTGCCTCTCACCGACAGCGCAGATGCACACCAAATCAACATGCTAAATTGGACAAAATACCCCAGACGATGTCCAACTAGCTGATGGTGCAGAACACACCACAAAAACGACTCTCTAAAAAGTAATTCAGGGGACCTGTTACCACAACTTAACCCTTTCATGCATGAATTATGGAAAACATTATCTAGATTTTTTTTTAAGAGTCTTTTTATTACTTTAATATGATGCTAAAATTTTAATCCATTTAAATTTTTACAAAATTCAGTTTTATTTAAAAACTGTCCACGTATGTGGACACCATGCAACAAAGGCGTAAAATGGGACAAAAAGCCACAGATGACAATATGGAATATTGTGCTTTTATTATGTCATTTTACGCTATGCATAACAGCTCAGATATTTAAAACATTAATATTACAGTATAACAACGATAAAACACATAGTGTAGGAACTATAATGCTAGTTACATATATGTGGAAACCTAATAGCAATATGGGCTGGGCTTTGCTGGCACACACTCCTCATCAGTGCGGTCACTGTCACACACACTCTCCTTTGGGATATTCTCTGTTATTCTGAACTGAGTGCTTGACCTGTGCTGTCCCTGTTTGGCAAAATGGCAAAAGGCAAAATGCCAATTTGTCACTTAATTGCCATTTGCCATTTAATGTTATTTATGTTGATATATTTGTTAAATGTCTGTTTTATTACAATATAAGACAATTCAAAACATATTTGCAAAAACAGAACAGATATACTAGCAGGGTACAGAAATCAGATTTTATGCAATCTGACTCCACTGTTGCGTTTTTGGTGTATAAAAATTACATTTTACTCCAAATTTTAGTTTTTAAAATACTAACATATTCATCATACTTTACTGTACATACTAATATTTTTTTTAGCTCAATTGAATGTTTTTCACAGATATGCCTGGGGCATTTGGCACATGGCTATTGCTGTCAGCCATCTTGGATTAATGATGTCATCAAGCAATGAATATTTGGGATACAAGACAGTAGCCACTGTTAAAATATTGCTGTCAATCTACTGACACTGCCCTCAAGTGGTTTGGAGAGAATTACCAAGCTAAATGAACCCTAAATGGAGTTAAATGAACTGTCCCCAAATGTGGATACCATGTAAATAAATGCATGGTTGCAAGTTATTGTTTTAATGTACGTTGCCAACATTCTTTTGTAGAGTACTGTTGACATAATAATGTTGATCATTACATCAAGTTAATATTGTCTGTAATTTAAACTAAAATTTCTGCATTAATTGGCTTTTTTAATTAGGTTGTAGTAACTTCATGAAATTAGGCAGTGGGTTTCTAGTTTCCAGCATGCATAGGACTGGATAAGGAGAATAAAGGTTGAAATGAAGTGTTAATTTATTTGTTTTTAGTGAAGGGAAAGATCTGTTAATGTTTAAAGCTGTTATGTTTGACATAGTTTCTGTAACGTTGAAGTTTTTGGTTAGCATTGTGCTGAAGAGTAGAAACATGAAGGTAAACACTGCATTGACTCTATATAAGCAATGACTGCGCTAATGCCAGTGACAAGTAATATCTTACTTGTTCATTAAATATACAAGTTAAATGTTATGTTAGCATGTGCTATGATAGCTGTTGATTTGAACTGAAATAGAGAAGATTAATTGGTTCTAGGACTTTTTTGACTTTCAACTTAAACATTTGTGTTTATGCTACAAATTATTAAGTTCCTCTAACTCAATGTAGCTTGTTGGTTGAACATACATTCACTCAAAGAATTTATGAGAGCCTTTCGAAGCTCTCATCACAGCCAGACTGTGTTTGAACTATTGAAGCATCATTATCATCATTCTGATTGTGCTTTGGCCACCCAAATGATTAGTCCTCACATCTCCAGATGGCACCATGCTCTCGGTACACCGAACAAAAGAGCTTGACCAAGGGCACACAAGCTTCCTCCACTTCAACTCACGGAGAAATCTACTGTAACTCCGTGTAAACCTTCAAAGACGATCACATTACTTTTCTAAACCCTGATCTAACATCACTCACAGTATCGTCAGGCTGTTGATTCGACGACAAAAGCTCGCGCTGTCTTTTAATTGACGCCATCTGCCTTTTCAGGCCTCATTAGAATGCCATTAGATCGGACCGTGATACGCAGCATCCTCCCTCTCTTGCACGAAAATTCACAAGCATTCGACTTTTGGCCTGCCTTCAGGGTTGTGGATATCATATCAAATTAAATTCCTTAATTAACATCCTTCGGGGTGAACAATTAAACATAATTTCAGAACAGACCTCAGTTGACTTAACAGGATAAACCCGACGCCAAGAGCTCAAACGCAGCCTGCTGTGTTGTACCCATATATTTTAACATGCTAGGACTCAAACAGCGATAGGGGGTGCGATTTTGGCTGGCTGTGGAGGTTTGTCTGGTGTGACACGCTGCTCTATTATCCCAGAATAGAACACTTGAAGCTAATTATCGCTGTGTGAGCACAGTGGGCCCTAAGGGGGCCGGTTCCTCTACTTTAGATGTGTGAGTAATGTAGAGGAAGGCTTCAGCTAATCTCTAAAGAACTGACACTCTGATACAGAGCAGCAGTATTTTGTGATACTCAGCACAGCCAAACTGGGCCACAGGCGGGCAGAGCACTAAAATGAGAGGAGTAAATATTTGTTCGCTCGTACTTACTGTAACCAATTAATCAAACCACAAGATAATGCAGGTTATAAAAACAGAGAAATTAGTAATGCATTCACGTTATTGGAGCTCAAGAAATGCAAAACAATGTAAAGCAAAACTACAATTTAAATGTGCAAATTAGACCTTGGCACTGTTTATATTGACCAGTTAATGTATTGGTTTTGGTATAAACATGGAACAAATTCCATGCGTTATAGTGCGGGTGTAGCTCATTTCACATACAAATGGGGATAGCCAATCATGATTTACTTATAAAAGTGTTACGGCCTGAAACATACTCCTCTAGTTATGCAAGCTCAATTTTGTGCCGCGCTGCATTA
Organism: Romanogobio albipinnatus; assembly: GCA_023566225.1. NCBI lineage: Eukaryota > Metazoa > Chordata > Actinopteri > Cypriniformes > Gobionidae > Romanogobio > Romanogobio albipinnatus. The sequence continues at coordinate 50,357,873 of CM042245.1, read as the reverse complement.
TGAATGTCCCCGATTGAAATTCATAATGCAACGCATTTTTGGGATCGACAACCGCACTTACTTACAGGTGTGAGTCTTATCAATTTTGACATGACAAGAGTCCAGTCGAGCTGAGTTCATCAGTCAAATCTTCATTAACAGACAGCAGCGTTTATATCTGGTGGAGAGCAGAGCAAAACTGACAAGAGCAGCTTCGGTGAAGAACCGTGACTGGATCTAAAACATTAAAATGAGTCCTGAAATTTTACAGGTGTGACTTCGGTTATATACACTCACCTAAAGGATTATTAGGAACACCTGTTCAATTTCTCATTAATGCAATGATCTAATCAACCAATCACATGGCAGTTGCTTCAATGCATTTAGGCGTGTGGTCCTGGTCAAGACAATCTCCTGAACTCCAAACTGAATGTCAGAATGGGAATGAAAGGTGATTTAAGCAATTTTGAGCGTGGCATGGTTGTTGGTGCCAGACGGGCCGGTCTGAGTATTTCACAATCTGCTCAGTTACTGAGATTTTCACGCACAACCATTTCTAGGGTTTACAAAGAATGGTGTGAAAAGGTAAAAACATCCAGTATGCGGCCGTCCTGTGGGCGAAAATGCCTTGTTGATACTAGAGGTCAGAGGAGAATGGGCCGACTGATTCAAGCTGATAGAAGAGCAACTTTGACTGAAATAACCACTCGTTACAACCAAGGTATGCAGCAAAGCATTTGTGAAGCCACAACACGCACAACCTTGAGGCGGATGGGCTACAACAGCAGAAGACCCCACCGGGGTACCACTCATCTCCACTACAAATAGGAAAAAGAGGCTACAATTTGTAGAAGCTCACCAAAATTAGACAGTTGAAGACTGGAAAAATGTTGCCTGGTCTGATGAGTCTCGATTTCTGTTGAGACATTCAGATGGTAGAGTCAGAATTTGGCGTAAACAGAATGAGAACATGGATCCATCATGCCTTGTTACCACTGTGCAGGCTGGTGGTGGTGGTGTAATGGTGTGGGGGATGTTTTCTTGGCACACTTTAGGCCCCTTAGTGCCAATTGGGCATTGTTTAAATGCCACGGCCTACCTGAACATTGTTTCTGACCATGTCCATCCCTTTTTGACCACCATGTACCCATCCTCTGATGGCTACTTCCAGCAGGATAATGCACCATGTCACAAAGCTTGAATAATTTCAAATTGGATCTTGAACACGACAATGAGTTCACTGTACTAAAATGGCCCCCACAGTCACCAGATCTCAACCCAATAGAGCATCTTTGGGATGTGGTGGAACGGGAGCTTCGTGCCCTGGATGTGCATCCCACAAATTTCCATTAACTGCAAGATGCTATCCTATAAATATCGGCCAACATTTCTAAAGAATGCTTTCAGCAACTTGAATCAATGCCACGTAGAATTAAGGCAGTTCTGAAGGCGAAAGGGGTCAAACACAGTATTAGTATGGTGTTCCTAATAATCCTTTAGGTGAGTGTAATGCAGTTGTCACTCCCATAAATACCAAACTGTGTGAGAAGGTAACCATATTACGGACTCAAATATAGGACTGGCAACTGTATTCTGCTGCTGTCAGTAAGGTAGATATAAACAAAACTTGTGTTTTTTAATACCGGTAAGTTTGGATGACAAAATTTGTATTTTGATAAAGCGTGGCCAAAATTTCTATCACAAAGTCGTTTTTCACTAATTTCTTCTCTGTCCAACATAACGTGTAAACGCTGAAACTACAATAAACTAAAATAACTACAAAAATAACCGCCACAAATGATTGTTAGTATTTGATACATGGTGTATTATAAAGCGTGAAACTTTTACAATCTGCCTGCATTAAAGATGATAGCAACACTGAAATGTGCTGAGAAATTTAGAGCGTTAAATCCATTAACTTTGGCAACCCTAAAATACTAAAACTGAAATAAAAACGAAATAAACAACAGCTAGAAAATTAAACTACTAAAAGTAACAATGATACTGACAATGATACAAAAAATTCAAAACCATAATAATAACTGGCCTGAATAAGTGGGATCATCATGTAACTCTAAATTACAGCTGTTTTTGTGCAAAAGGAAAAACTGAAGTGTGAAAAGTGTAGAAAATGTCACGATTTAACTTGAAGTGTTTAATTGTGTCTATGTTCAAATAATTGAGCATATGCCAGATTGACTCTCTGAAAAATTTAAATATATGAGGTGGGAACAACAATTTAAACAAACAAATGCCTTTTTAGTACACTTATTCTAAAAAGGGACAGTACAAGTGAGAGAGAAGGAGTGTGTATTTGACCTCTCTCTCATCCCAGATAGACCTCTGACTGGTAAACATTTTCAAGAGCTCTTTGTCCAATGCAGGCCTTCCTAACCGTCCATCTCACATCTATTAAAGAGCAGGGATGATATGCTTTTAAGCCTCATTACTCCAATGGTGAAGAGCGTTCGTGGAGTAGTGCTGCGCTGACCCTCAACTCCACTTCCATTAGCATAATTGCATTTCAAACGATCGGGATGTCCAAGAGACAAAACCATCAAACTGATCTTACGCGTTGGGAAGCGTCCAGCTCACCTTCATAAACGACATCTGAACATGAGAGGGAGAAAAGAAGAGAGAATCTGGGAGGCTGCAGGTCACCGTTACCCAAAGTAACGGACTCCTCCATCTCTCCAGGGAGTGACGTCGCAGCCTTCCAGCCCTTTTGATGCTCTTTGTCTGCAAGTTTTCCTCTCCATCCATCTGTCCATCCGTGTTCCCTGTCCAAACGGTCTTTCCGATGGAGTGTATTCTCCCACCAACTGTCCAATTATCTCCCAGCCTCCCTCTGTGATGCACACCTGCCGACCAGTCGCGGTTTTGTCCGTAGGGTACCATCTCTCTTTTTTTATGCCAGTGCCTCCATCTTTCTCTCTGAGAGTGATTGTGATAAATGGATCCAGAGGCGTGTCTGTGGGTAGGGCGGCTTTTTCCCTAGAGCTCTCAGCCATCAATCAGGCTTGTCTCCCGAGTCCAGGTGTCCATAAACATGCGCATAAAATAGGATTTTTTTTCAGCAGGTGGTAGTCTGTCCTTGGGAGGAGAAGAAAGTCAAATTGGCATACAGTATATTAGAAACATGTTCCTTATGTCCCACAGGACGCAGTGTTTACAGTTATCTGACAGTAGTTTAAAGACCAGCACAGTCCATCATTTTGTCTTGAAATTGCTTTGAAGGCAAACAGGAGGCCGTTTACAATATGACCATTATGCAGCGTACCTCGCTTTATACAGAAACGCATGCGTTATTCTCTGGAAATATTTTCCAAAGGGAGCAAGTCATAAATAACGACCCAACGACGTTGTTGCAATACAGTTGTGCACGGTTGCCTTTGACATTTCTGTATCTCTGATCAAAACTGAATCCCTAAACTTTACGGCTTTGTTCCAGGGAAAGGGCAGCTGGTTTTGAAGCCGCTCATAAACAACATATGCTGTGAACAATCCCGGACACCCTAGAGGCAAATCTAACCTTGAGGCTTTGAAGCAGATGTTGGAATAGAAAATACTGGAGAAAACCTGATCATAGACGCTTTGGAAATATGACGCACATGAAGTACGGCATCTACCAGCAAACATTTTGTTTTCCTGTGATAAGAATAAAGCTAACAGGTCCTTATTTTGCAATGTGGAAGTAGGCTACTTTCTGTGAATATCCGAGACTTCCGATCCATTAGCTGATGTAGGTAAATAACTAAGAATAGCAAAGGTACAAACCAGTCTCTTTGTATTTTTTTTTGTTTGTATTTTTATGACAATACATTAAAACAATATGGTAAGAAATACCAGTTTGCAATATCAAGCAGCATAATAAGCTGTTTTTTTTTAGAGCTAAAAATAACTTAAAGCGGATGACATGAGAAGCCAGGCATATTAAATTTAAAAATGGAGATGGCCGCACAGTCATATCTTATCAATTTGAAAACGAGGTGCTTAATGTTGATTAATAGAAAGTTTAAAAGAACTGCATTTTCTATTTTTTAAAGAGTGATTGTAAAAGACATTTAAAATGTTACAACAGATTTTTTTGTAAAACATTAAATGTCTTTACCATCTCCATTGATAAATGTAATGCTGAATAAAAGTATTTTAATAAAAATACTGGAGAAACCCTGATCAGAGGAAATATGATGTACATGCAGCATGGCATCTACCAGCAAATAATATTCTTTGGTGGTAACAGTGAAGCACACAGGTCTATACATTGTTAATTTTTAATAAACCTTTCCAGAGGGTTTTTTTTTTTTTTATTGTCAGATGTTAAAATTTCATGTCACGTTATTACGGCTTTCAACTGACAATTTCAGCTGAAAACAATGCATTTTTAATGGAAATTCTCGTACTGAAAAGGCATTGAGGTGTAAACATAATCTTGTGCAAAGAGTACAAATTATGATACAGTATATATTGTAATACATATGAGCTATTAATTTCATACACATTTATGTTGGTCACATGAAGCACAGACAAAAGCTGATTGAAGGTTGGCAGCAAGAGTAAATCTGTGGTTTATATCTCAGTTGGTGTGTGCAATATCAAACTAATATAGACTCCTTGAGTATTCACTGTGAAGGTGAAACCTCCCCTCAATACCAGAGACGTGATAGATGGATAATGACAGATCCAATGCAAAAAAAAAAAAAAAACCCATTCAAAACAACAGCACAGCTGACTATTATAGAATGGCACAGGGCCAAGTGTCAATACCCACATTTCCATTCAGACTCCATCTGTATATTTCAGCATATATACTACGGCTGAAAAAGAACTATACAGTTTACTACCCACAGTTCAGTATTCACATCTCCAATTCATTGTCACCTTTGAAATATAAATATTAAAGAGAAATTTATAAATACACACACATAGTACTGGTCAAATTTTTGCATTTACTGTATATTGTGAAATACTAACACAATTCAAAATTCAAAAACCCGCCCAATCCCGATTGCTACTCAAAACTAGCCAAAAACAAGCTCAATAGCTTTCCGGGGGAAAAAAAAAAGGCATTTGGGGGGTAAAATATGTGTTATTTTGGCAGGGCTGCCTGCTAAAATTCGCATTCCTGGGTCTGTATATCACATAATTGGGGTCACTTCAACCCGCGGACTTTGCAACACAGTGCAGTTGAGTTCTGTTGACATTTGACAACTAACGTCATGCGTCGCTCCGTTGCTCTGATTGGTTGTAGGTCTATCCAATTGAGGTCTTTCCTGGTTCGGTTGAAACCCGCCCCCATAATCACAGCCCAACGGAGCAGTATCAGACTCAAATTCTGACTAGAATTGAGTATGACGACGTCAGGCTAGTCTTTACCCTCACTCTTGATCAATTTAAGTATTAATTAGTCTCTCAAAAAGTCTTACTGAAAACTTTGAACAGTAGTGTGTGTATACTAATAATGTGGGTATACTGTATGTATATATATATATATATATATATATATATATATATATATATATATATATATATACAGTATACCCACATTATTAGTATAAGTTTTCAGTCAGACTTTGTAATTTTACAATGCATAGCCTTTTCCTGTTAGTGAAAGTACATTAAGCCATTTACTGCCGAAATAACTTTTCTGATTGGCTGTGATTTCCATTTTCACATTTGACGTTGATAGAAAAATGGCTCGTTGCTGCTATCTTAGTACACAGTGAAACAGTTCCAAGAATGTCATTGTGTCTCATATAGCACTAACACTCTCTAAATTGCATTTCGGTCATTTGTGTAATTAGGTTGCTTTCTCACTCAGGCTCATAAAAGCCAAGAGAAGGAAACAATCTACCATCATTAGACATCACCTAGCACCCCGTATGCAAATGTAATCTTGAAAAACAGTGTATTTATATTTCTCTGTAGAGCTTTTGTTCATCTCAGCGGGTGTTTTAGAGGAGCTCTGTTTAGAAAGGTAGAACCACATCAAAAGATGTTTAGTGGACTATTACAGAGCCTCTAACTGGTTTTACTTTACATATCAAACTCTACTTTCCGTGTTCAATTTCAAGTCTCTGAATCTACCGTGTTCTACCTTGTCATGATCAAAAACGTCTTGTTTTGTTGTGTGAGTAAACAGTGTTGCACTAACCGGTCTGCTAAGGCGCAGAGTTGTTTACTTCTCCTCAGACATCAGGTCATTTAGTCCATTGCATGATGGATGCGAGTCAGCTCTGAACCCTGATTTGCCGCGTTGCAGAATCCACCCATGTAGCTGAGGAATAACATCCTCCATCTCGCGCTGTCTGCACGCCAGACTGTTTGGCCTGCGGGCGATGTATTAAATGGTATATTGATAATTGAAATCTTTTCGGCTGACTCCGTTTTGCTGACGGAGCTTTTTGGAAGCAGATGGCCTCCATTACTCAAGGGTGTAGGTTGCTGTGCGGGGACACGGATCCAGCCTGTTCCCCAGCTCCGATACTCACTCAAACATGGACGCTAAGAGGAAAGAGGAACAAACAAGTAAAATGTCCAGTCAAGTGTTCAAGAAAAGAAAAGATAAGCTTTCAGTACACTGCGAACGAGCCTGCTTTACAACATCAGGAAGAGTATGTGGGGCAGCTTCTTGTCCAAGCTCTTGTCATTTCAAGACTGGATTACTGCAATTCTCTACTGGCAGGCCTTCCAGCATGTGCCTCTGCAGATGATCTAGAATGTGGCAGCACATCTAGTCTTCAATGAGCCAATGAAAACCCATATCACACCCCTACTGATCTCACTCCACTGGCCCTGTTGCGGCCAAAATCCAATTTAAGGTTGTGACGTTGGCTTCCAGAACTGACACTAGAACTGCACTTTCCTACATCAATTCACTCCTACAAGTGTACACTCCCTCCCTCAAGCAAAGGTCACTGAATGAGCAACACCTTCTTGTTCCTTCCCTCTCGGAGCGGGTCAAGTAGGACCGATTACAAATGCATAAATGTTTTTCCTTGAAAGTCACCACAGAGAACTTTCCCAAAATGTCTAGCTGATATTGGATTTAAGTTTGTGTGCACTTTATTTCATGCTAGAACTTATGGAAATCCAAATCCGCTAGTTGCCAGTTTGGTTTATTTGGATAATTAAAAGTGGTGTTCCAAAATCACCAGTGAACTTGAACAGGTGTTCTGGGGTCGGGTTTAGTGTAGTTATTGTGAATTATACTAAAACTAAAACCATTTAAATTCACTTGTATTGCAATAAAGCTAAAACTAAATAAAGTGAAACTAAAGTGAAAGTGGAAACTAACTGAAAATGGGTTTAGGTTTAAAAACTAAAATTACTAAAAACTAAAACTGAAATAAAAATCAATTAAATCCAAAAAATAAAATAACATGTAAACTAAAATGAAAATAAAAACGTACAATATAAAAACATCTACTACAAAAGTACATAAACAATACTAAAATAACACTGATCCAGTTTATGTGAACTGCAGAAACATATTCACAAAATATGATTAATAAATGAAGAGTTCAGATGCAAAAGCCTCTAAAAGCCACTTCGGTCAAAAATTAGATAACGATACTGAGTGAATGCTCTCCGCATATAGTATATGTTCATAAAATACTTTCACTTCAAACCGACTAAATCCCAGCCTCAGCCCATTCAGAAGAACCGGTACTTAGGTAGAAACCTATACATAGAAGCCTGACAAAAATTATTATTTTAAAGAAAAACGTCAGACGGACACTTTTGCATCTGAAGTCTTCAAATATGTAATCTAATTCACATTCACAAACTTAATATATTTATGAAACATTACACAATTTATTATGTTTATTATTATTTTTTATGAATAGATTTTGGAAACTAACTATATATATACACTTACCTAAAGGATTATTAGGAACACCTGTTCAATTTCTCATTAATGCAATGATCTAATCAACCAATCACATGGCAGTTGCTTCAATGCATTTGCTGGTCAAGACAATCTCCTGAACTCCAAACTGAATGTCAGAATCGGAAAGAAAGGTGATTTAAGCAATTTTGAGCGTGGCATGGTTGTTGGTGCCAGACGGGCCGGTCTGAGTATTTCACAATCTGCTCAGTTACTGGGATTTTCACACACAACCATTTCTAGGGTTTACAAAGAATGGTGTGAAAAGGGAAAAACATCCAGTATGCGGCAGTCCTGTGGGCGAAAATGCCTTGTTGATGCTAGAGGTCAGAGGAGAATGGGCCGACTGATTCAAGCTGATTGAAGAGCAACTTTGACTGAAATAACCACTCGTTACAACCGAGGTATGCAGCAAAGCATTTGTGAAGCCACAACATGCACAACCTTGAGGCGGATGGGCTAAAACAGCAGAAGACCCCACCGGGTACCACTCATCTCCACTACAAATAGGAAAAAGAGGCTACAATTTGTACGAGCTCACCAAAATTGGACAGTTGAAGACTGGAAAAATGTTGCCTGGTCTGATGAGTCTCGATTTCTGTTGAGACATTCAGATGGTAGAGTCAGAATTTGGCGTAAACAGAATGAGAACATGGATCCATCATGCCTTGTTACCACTGTGCAGGCTGGTGGTGGTGGTGTAATGGTGTGGGGGATGTTTTCTTGGCACACTTTAGGCCCCTTAGTGCCAATTGGGCATCGTTTAAATGCCACGGCCTACCTGAGCATTGTTTCTGACCATGTCCATCCCTGTATGACCACCATGTACCCATCCTCTGATGGCTACTTCCAGCAGGATAATGCACCATGTCATGAGAGAGATTTTTTTAATAATTTTTTTTTATTAATTTAATTTTGTAAATGTTAATTAGGTTTTAAATCATCATGTTTCACAAAAAAATAACATATGAGCACAAACAGTGCTTTAAAAAGTGAAACAGCTGCCACTATACTCATAGTGATACTCACCATGTTGACAAACCTATCGGGTTTCGGACCTAAAAGTACAAGGTGAAAAGAGACCAATAAAATTTTGGTTCAGACCAAACATCCTCAGATTCCACTCTAACTCAGGTTCACCAAAAATAAACTATTTAAAAAAAAAAACACTGCACTTTAAAATAACTGTTCCCTGCCATTTCTTTGATTTACAGAGTCTCTCCTTTAGCATTGCACTGGATGCAGTAAAACAGCGATAAAGAAAATGTCACGCAAACTGCTTCTGAAGGACAAACATCAACCACCTATTTACCTACCCGAATGTCCTCAATACATCCGCCATACACAAACCCAGCGGCCATTTCACCTCTGCCCCGAAATCACAATGCTGAGCGAACCGATCAGAAGAAAATAGGACAAGTGTGACTATCATACGACTCAAATCTGGAACTGAACACAAGCCTGCAGCAACATCTGGCCCAAATTACCTCCTCCAAACAAATTTGCCGTTCCCATTGTTTGAAGCACTGATATGATGAACAGTAATGAAGCATTCTTATAGTTATATTGAGCACTCGCCATCATGCGACACTCACTCAAAGGCAGGAAATGAAGTCACATCACACAACGCTTGGTCAGCTTTCCTGCCTTGTATCTTAGTGACATCCACTTTAAAGTCTCTTCTCCAGGAAGACATAAACACGCCGTATGTGCCGCTTCATAATTGCAGTGCACACCTGGGTGAATCAAACATTCATTTTCAAGCCTCCTGAACAGAAATCAATGTTTACGCCCCACCCCGGGCCGCTGATAATGGCCGACTAGAGAGATGCATGCGATTAACATCTCTCAAGTGCAGAACCACTTTGAAAGGATAAACTGAGGCAAAGTAGCCAACGCTTATTGAAAATGCTAGGTCAGGTATGATGGAGAGGTTAGGATTCAGTAATTATCTGTTTTCGTTGGAAAGGCTGAAGCGGCGTGCCTTTGCTAGATGGCTAACTAAAGTCAAGTGACTTTGCTAGCATGCATAATAAACAGCTCATCTCAAGGAACTTAAAGGGACACGCAAAAATGAAAATGTGACTTCCTTTCTTATTCGTAACAAAAAGGAGATTTTAATTTTAATTTTCTGTTGTCCATGCAAAGAAAGTCATTAGCGTACAATGTTGTTTTGGACCCCATTAACTTTCATTATATGGGTAAAAACTTATTTTATGTTCCATAGGTCTAGTACAGGGGTTTTAAAACTTCCTGATGCCAAGGAGCCCCATATATGATGAACCTTTTATGAGGGACCCCCTTCCTAAAATCCTTCTATATATTTTTATGTATGAAAAAACATTTAAACTGTTAGATAAGTAGTACGTGTGACATTATAAATACAACATATTAAATCGGCTGTGCTTAATGTTGGATGTATAAACCCACAGAAGAAAATTTTCAATTAAAAATGATTTGTATAAGCAACTTTCACAATAAATGTGTGTAAGCAGCTTACGTACTGCTTTAAGAATACCACCTTACAGCCCCAGTGAGCAAGATAAAGGGGACTATAGTGAGAAAAACTCACTAGAAAGATACAAAGCAAACAATACTACAATTCTGGACAGTATGTATACGGCAAGAAAGGAGAGAAACATTTAGAAATGAAACCGTTAGAATGTTTGGTAGACTTTATCCATATTTGCTTTGTCTTTTTATTCTCTGAAATTTTCTGGGTACCCCTTAGAGCCTTCTGGAGGACCCCTGGGGTCCCCGGACCCCAGTTTGAAACCCCTGGTCTAGTAAATGGCGGCAGAATTTTCATATTTATGGTGAACTATCTCTTAAAGATGGCTTTCTCACAATGTGCAAACATTTGAATAATCATACTTCTGCATTTCCTGCCATCAAGGGCGTAGGAATTATTTGAAAAGTGGGCGGGAACATTATTGCGTTGGTCCTGAATATTAATAAGGGACATGACATTAAATAAAACAGCTTCTTCTTGGTTTCTAAAGCCGTTTCTAAAAAAAATGTAATTGCACTCCTACCAAGCAAAATGTTATGATTGTTTACCAAAAAAGTAGGGGAAACATTTTGTATTTGTACGTTCCGGGAGTGTGGAAAAGAGTGCCCTTTCCTACATTTAAAACAAAGTTTTCGGTTCCTAATTCACGCTGCAGTTATCATTTGTGGGATCACATCACTTTAACTCCTGAAAGCATGAGTAAACATTGGGATAGCAATGTTATTAGCCCATTTATTTTAGCAAGGGGGCACAATTCCAATTCCTGTCATCTACCCTTGAGATATCATGGCGCCCGGTTGTTTATGAGCCCACCCAATCTCCAGCAAAGTGGCAATGTGAGAGATTCGTGCAGATGGCAATGAACTGTGTGCTTTGCCGCGATGAGAAGAGAGAAGGATGCAATCTCTGGAATGATGGCTGACTACGGCGTTGCCCAATATGCTTCACTTCGGTTAAATTTACAGCCTCTGTGTCTTCCACGTACGGCTTGGGAAGAGAGGCTGTCCACAATTTCTCTCCTCACTGCTCAATTCTTCCCCTCCCTCCCTCTTCCCCGCTCTGAGACGTCCTTGGGAGCAAGCGTACTTTTATATTTCTCCAGAGATGTTTTTAAATATACCGCTGTCATTGTTGGTCTGCCAATAATACCATTTTTACCTGTTCATCTATCATCGGTGACATTGCAAGTGGAGGATCTGAATTTTGTTGTAAAAGCAGACAGGTCATGAGCATGTCAGGATTTACCAAGATGAATCAAAGGCTTTTCGACTCTTAAGTGCTCTACTGGGGAGTCAAATGGGGCGTCTGTGCTAGGGCAGGACCCCTGGACACTTATATTTGTCTACAAGCGGAACCTAAAATAGGCAGAAACAAGTTTAAAAGTTTTAGCATTGGGACTGGCTATTGTCAACTTCCACAGGATATGATACACTTTACAATAACATGTCTGAACAGCCTGAAACTGCAGCAAATGTGAGAATTAGTAATTAAATAAATACATACAAGGACATTATGTTGCATCCCAATTCGCATACTATCTGTCCTAAATAGTATTCAAATTTAGAATTAGTGTGTCCCAAATCATGGTATGTTGAAATGAGTAGCCTATTCCAAAGATATCCAGATGGTCTACTTTTTCCGGTTGAAATCCGAAGTCGCTCTTTATAACCTCAAATATGACATGCCCACTATGTCTGAAACCATAGTGGGCATTATCGAGTGCACTCATTCAATCCCACGTTGCACTGCAATAACAAGTGTACAGCCGAATTACACTCAGCGGCTGTCTGAATTCACTCACTCGTTTTCATTCACTCCTTTAAGTGGACTAACATAGGGAATCGTGATTGAGGGTTTACGGAGCGATTTCGGATTCAGCCCAGATTTGTGCACACAGGCATAATATAGTGACTAATTTTGCCTACAACCCATTGGTGTTTGACAAGGATTCGATTAGAACTACAAACAAAAACTACAAGGATGGCGGATGTGTGAGACCTACAGTTAAGTAGAGAAGTTTAGATAAAGGGGTTTGAGTTATTAATAATCAGTATCTAACCCGACGAAAAGATATTTATTCAATGTCATCCTCATTATACTTTATCTGGAACAGCATTGTGAACTTTTATAAAGATACGTTTGAAAAATGATCATTATGCAAATGCACAAGGAGAGTTCTCAGCATGCTTTTACATTTCTCACTGAAACAGTAGGAAATTAAGTTAAATTGCATGTGGAAGATTTTCACTGAGACAAGATGATAGACAGGGCAGTTAAAACAGTGAGAGGATGCACAGAGCAGTCTGTTAAAGACGCAGTAATGACAAAGTCAAAAGTATGTACTTTTTCTTCACTATAAGAAGGCGAATTGGGACACAGCATTAGTGAGAAAAAGAATCACAATATGATTATTGGAATAAATTAATCAATAAAATACAATAAAATATAATAAAATAAAAAACATGGGTGCCAAAATATTTGTTTTGCTCCCAAAAGTGTTCTACTTAAAATCATAAAAAAATCTTAATTCTAAATATAATTAACACACAAGATTATGCTACTGTAAACGTGTCATTCACCCTATATATCAGTTACTAACCAAAAAAGCAAAAATAAAATATAAATACATAAAGTAAAATATAAAAATAAACATATAATAAATTAGTCCTTTTTATTTTATTAATATAAAAACATTTATCAATTAATTATTTTAAAGGTCCCGTTCTTCGTGTTTTTTTGAAGCTTTGATTGTGTTTACAGTGTGCAATATAACATGTGTTCATGTTTCGCGTGTAAAAAACACAGTATTTTTAACACAATTTACTTATCTGTATAACACTGTTTTCACTGTCCTAAAAACGGCTGATGACTTCCTTTATTCTATGAAGTCCCTCCTTCAGAAATACGTAACGAGTTCTGATTGTGCCAGCGGTTCCTGTGTTGTGATTCGACAGCAGCTTAGCGCACGTGGAAAGGTCACGCCTCTTAACGGGAGATATATGCGCTTAATGATCTCTACAGCGTCCCTGTGAAAGCCAAACAAAGGTGATTTGACTCCGGGATGAAAATAACAGCGTCTCGACGACATGGCGACAAACACACTCAAACGCAACAATTCCTTTTCTCCATGCGACACGTCCTCTTCTCCACGTGGGACAGCAACAAGACCACGCCCCCTTTTTTCGCGTATTCTTGTGGGCGGAGGTTAGTCTGTTCTACTGACGTCATTTATGAAGGAAGTACCAGGATGTAGTCCAAGCCAGCCGTTCGCTGTAGGCTTTGAAAGGGAACTTCTGTTAAATAAAATATCTCGCTTGGCATTGAACTTTGAGCTTTATAATTTTACAGGTATTATTTATGCTCTAACAGCAACATTACACACTAACTAAAGTTTGAACAATGGGATCACGAAGAACGGGACCTTTAATGTTTTATACGTGCATACGAACAAAGCAAAAACGTAAGGTGTATGTTCTCTCTAATCATTCGGGAAATAAAGATGACCCCCAGCTAACTTCCAGCATCCCAATGTTCACCTAAATTGGTTTATACGGTGACACATTTTAGAGGGACAATGCTAAACCCATTAACCATCATAGTTTCGTGGCAAAATGAACAGAGGAAGCAATTACTTGCATTGTGAAAATGACTTGCACTGGTTAATCACAGAGTATTAGCAGGCCTCATTTATCAAAACAGAGGACAGGCTCCAGTGTGCTGTTCCAGTGCAGATATGTGTGTCACTGAAACACTGCAGTAACCGTCAGTCCCCTGGGACGACATCTCATGGGAGGGCACATGTACGGAGCAGTACGCTTTCTCTGCCCAATGAGCAATGTCGACCTTTCATGAAATGCACAATAAAACTTCTAAATGGCATTTAAGGCTGTTGAACCCAGAATGAATGGCCGGAAATTTTTCCCACAGACACATTTTGTCCTTTAACACTTAACAATGTTTTGTAAGGAGATTAAGAAAGTGGCCCCTGGAGGGCACCGGTTAGAGTGAATCATGGACAAGAGAAGCCTTTTTCAGTGAGCCCCACTTTCAAAGTCATCACATCTATGTTTCATAAACCTGTGTTACATGACAGCACCGCTGCATTTGTCCTGCTCGATTGTTCGCCGCAGTCAATGGAGAACGCCTACGAGCTCTTTTGATGAAAGCCGTGCACTGGACTGAGAAACTCAAGGCTAAACGCACATTTTAGTTCAAAGGGATATGCCGTTCAATTAGGATCTTGGCAGAATACTCAAGAAAACCATTTCATTTTTCATTTGAGGTTTTCATGGTTCCTTGGTTGTTGTTCTTTCATTATTAATGCACTCTATATGCAGCCTGATTTATATTGCATATGTATTACAACAATTATTATTTTTATCCTGAAGGACATAAAAGGAAAACAATGATGGGTAATCTACCAATAGATTACCCATAAAAGGACATAAAAGGAAAACAATGATGGGTAATCTACCAATATTATCCACATATCAGTGTCCATCCGACACTTAATACGGCCTTTTAGGGGTTCCCATCATAGGAAAAACTTCTGCGATTTAATGCAATTGCATTCATATCAGCATCAAACGCCATTCAAACCCATGGTGCACAGCAAAAAAGTGGACTGAGACCCCTGAAAAGATGGGTCTCGCTTCAAAATGAACGCTGGTGGGATTTGACTGAAATATTAATGCAACTTGTTTATGTACACTCACCTAAAGGATTATTAGGAACACCTGTTCAATTTCTCATTAATGCAATTATCTAATCAAACAATCACATGGCAGTTGCTTCAATGCATTTAGGGGAGAATGTCAGAATGGGAAAGAAAGGTGATTTAAGCAATTTTGAGCGTGCCATGGTTGTTGGTGCCAGACGGGCCGGTCTGAGTATTTCACAATCTGCTCAGTTACTGGGATTTTCACGCACAACCATTTCTAGGGGTTACAAAGAATGGTGTGAAAAGGGAAAAACATCCAGTATGCAGCAGGCAAAAATGCCTTGTTGATGCTAGAGGTCAGAGGAGAATAGGCCGACTGATTCAAGCTGATAGAAGAGCAACTTTGACTGAAATAACCACTCGTTACAACCGAGGTATGCAGCAAAGCATTTGTGAAACCACAACACGCACAACCTTGAGGCAGATGGGCTACAACAGCAGAAGACCCCACCGGGTACCACTCATCTCCACTACAAATAGGAAAAAGAGGCTAAAAAAAATTGGACATGTGAAGACTGGAAAAATGTTGCCTGGTCTGATGAGTCTCGATTTCTGTTGAGACATTCAGATGGTAGAGTCAGAATTTGGCGTAAACAGAATGAGAACATGGATCCATCATGCCTTGTTACCACTGTGCAGGCTGGTGGTGGTGGTGTAATGGTGTGGGGGATGTTTTCTTGGCACACTTTAGGCCCCTTAGTGCCAATTGGGCATCGTTTAAATGCTACCTGAGCATTGTTTCTGACCATGTCCATCCCTGTATGACCACCATGTACCCATCCTCTGATGGCTAATTCCAGCAGGATAATGCACCATGTCACAAAGCTTGAATCATTTCAAATTGGTTTCTTGAACATGACAACGAGTTCACTGTACTAAAATGGACCCCACAGTCACCAGATCTCAACCCAATAGAGCATCTTTGGGATGTGGTGGAACAGGAGCTTTGTGCCCTGGATGTGCATCCCACAAATCTCCATCAACTGCAAGATGCTATCCTATCAATATGGGCCAACATTTCTAAAGAATGCTTTCAGCACCTTGTTGAATCAATGCCACGTAGAATTAAGGCAGTTCTGAAGGCGAAAGGGGGTCAAACACAGTATTAGTATGGTGTTCCTAATAATCCTTTAGGTGAGTGTATATTACTTGTATTATGACCAAAGACATCTTAAAGGCACAGTGTGTAGTATTTATGAGGATCTATTGACAGAAATGCAATATAATATACACAACTATGTTTTCAGTGGTGTAAAAAGACCTTACATAATGAACCAATTATGTTTTTATTACCTTAGAATGAGCCATTTCTATCTACATACACCGACTATCCCCTTATAGTGAAATCGCCAATTACTAGTCCCTCTCTGCTCTCTCCAACATTTTTGTCCTGTGTCAGCCCCCTAGCTTCTCTATGTGCTTCAAAAGGGAGGGGTGAGTGTTGGTTGGTTGCAATTCACAACCTCACCGCTAGATGCCACTATAATTCACACTGCACCTTTAAATAACCAAAAAAGAACCTGTTTGTGCGGTTCGTTTGATTAAGTGTGCACGCCATCCAAACCCTGGTGCGCACCAAACAAGCGGACGAGTTCCCTGAAAAGACGGGTCCCGCTTCCAAATGAACTCTGGTGGGTTTTGACTGAAATATGAACGCAACACGGACCAAATGCATCTTGAACCAAAAACAGGATGCGATGTCACAGGATGCGACCCAAAATGCTGAAGCATCTGTTTTTTCTTGTTACATAGGAGCTACGTTTCCCATTACACTTTGGTAAATGCATCAGAAACGCCGTCTCCTTGCAGCCGATCTTCATTTGTGTGCAACAGAGGAATTTGAGCCATTGATGTGACTCCATTACACATTTTATAAACTCTTCACGAGTTCTTAGCTGGTCAAAATACCATCATATGTACATACATACAATGAGCACATTTAGCCAACAACACAGTATTGTTTTGGATGTTTGTTAAGTTCCGTCGCAAAATACATTTTTTATTGTATCTTTAGCTTCGGTCTAAAAAATGACAGTGTGAACGCTAAGCGAACCAGGATTAAATGTATTATTTTCTTCTTTTTTTTTGGTCCGGACCAAAATAACCAAGAGAATCGAACTACAAGTGTCAACACACCCTAAGACATTTCTCCTTATATAGAACCTTTATGGCATAAAGCCCTATAGGGTTCTACAACCCCAATTTGACCTTTTTTTCCCTAAGAGTGTACCCTTTGTTTTGTATATTTATCTTACATTATGGTTCATGTTGTTCTTGTAAGTTTAAAGGAACTTGCCTGGTTTAGAGTTTGCAAAGAAAAAGCAATGGAAGTATGATTTGAGGTATACAGTACAAGTCCATAAAGCACAAATGGTGCGTAATATGGTATACAGTACTGTATATATCTCTAACCCTAAAAATGAGCAATAGTAACAGCGAGGCTTGCCTTGACAATAACCATTTATAAAATGTATTTATTTCATAACAGACACTGTTTATGACTTGAAAATGAAAGCATATGATAATGTCAATGCAAATTATAGAAGGGCCTGAACATCCTGGGATTAAATGTCTTGCTCAAGGGCACAACAGTGACAGAGCAGGATTGTGTTCATAGAAAAGTCACAGACTACTGAACACTGAACTTGCTTTGTTCATGTCATTACAGTATGATCAATAACGTTGCCAAATTGCATTTGGCCAATTGACCTATCGGTAAGCCTCTCCCCTCGAACGCAGATGAGCCAATAGCAGTTGAGTATCAGTTGCGCTGGGACCGGAACTCGGACATCTTTAGGTGTCAGCGCCATAGAGAAACACTGGAAAATCCGAAGTTCTCATCGGTTTGATGGTGTTTATGCTACAAAAATGCTAAAATGTCGTGCCTGAGGTACTGAAACACTGATTCCAGGGATCCTGAGAGGATTATCTGTTTGTCATACTCTCGTTAAGTTACGATTAAAGTCCCTGCTAACATACAAACCGAAATAACTAACTGTTCTCACGTCATGTAACGTTAACACTGTAGGTCAAAAACATGAAGGTCTACATTTCAGTGCCTCTCCATATTAAACTGGTTATGATTCATTATAATTCATATAAATTCATTTCATTTTAGATACGTTTATGGTCTACATTATCTGTCCCACTAAGGAGGACTCCTATTTTGATGGGTATTATAGTTTACGGGTAGTGAAAGGGAGTGCTCGCACGCAGTTTATTGGAGTTGTTTTGCAGATACAAAGTTTACCAGTTATTAACTGCACCCTCGAAAAGGCATACAGTCTGTGTATATGTTTGTTTACTGTTAGAGTGTTTTTGTGTAATTTGCTGTGTATGTTAATGGTAATGCAACGGAGAGAGATAGTTTGTGAATGAGACGTTAATGTGCACTTCTTATGCTTTGTTTGTTCAGCTCTCACGATGATTTTTCTGGAGTAAAAAAGGACATAATAAACTTGATAAACCATCAGTAAAGTTTGGCCATCATTCGGACGGGGTATACGCTACATTCTGTGTCCAAAAACATCTTGGGATAAGGTTTTCACACTGGCAGCTGTCATTGTAAGATATAGCAACTCCGTTTGTTTGTCCGAGTTAGCAACAGTAACTAAGGGGGGCGGGGCTTACCGATAGGTCAATTGGAAAACCACTACTAACCACCCAGAACACCACATAGAAACATGGTGAAAACACCCTGGCAACCACTCACAACACCCTAGCAGCGAATTTTGCATGACACAAAATTGCCCCATAAACCTTCAATCACTATTTCCTACATTAGTCAACTGATACGGTTGACTTGAAGGAGTGAATGAAAACGAGTGAGTGAATTCGGACAGCCGTTGAGTGCAATTCAGCTGTACACTCGCTATTGCGGTGCATTATGGGATTGAATGAGTGCACACGATAACACCCACTATGGTTTCGGACACCACTACAAATGGCTGTTCCCTCAAATAATGCCCTATTTGAGGGTATAGGAAGCGTTTTTGGATTCAGCCCTGCACTTTGGATAGTTACCATAATCACTGCCTCCATAACAATCACTTGTTTATACATTAACCAGTATTTCAAGACTGTTTAATTAATATATTTGCATATAAAAATTAATCTTCGTCATGTGAGATGGTGGGACAGTGGGTTAAACCATTGAACCATTGATACGTAGAAGGTTGCTGGTTTGATCCCAGCAGCCACCACCAGTGTGTCCTTGAGCAAGGCACTTTACTCCATGTTGCTCCAGGGGGATTGTCCCTGTAATAAGGGCACTGTAAGTTGCTTTGGATAAAAGCGTCTACCAAATGTGTAAATGTAAATGCTTACAATTCACTGTAGCTTCAGTGCATTAAGAGCTTCATCATCATCTTATATAACTACGTTTTGAATACATTCCAATAATGGCATGTATGAAATGCATTTAGTCACGTAACATTTTTGTTGCCTTCATTTCTTGATGAATTACTGTATATTCATTGGTTATTTTGTAAACCCTCTTTTATGATGATGTTCTGACTAAATTCCCTCTTGTACACAACTGAGAGAAATCATGTTTTAATGAAAAGTAACACATTATGTTTTAATTCCCTGAACAATGTAAATCTCTACAAACACCACAGCTTTCCGTCCCGCATGCAGAGAAAAGAGACAACTGTCACTTCCTTCACAATCTGAATAATGCATTCAGTGTGGAGTGTGTGGAGTGTGTGGAGAGCCCCCCGCCCCCCGCCCCCCTCCCCCTGTTGTGATCTCTCTTTCTCGAGCACATCACTCAAAGTCAATCAATCACAAAGAGTGGTACTGCAGCATATGAAGAAGAATATTATAAAATGTTTCTTGTCACTTAAAGCAGTCAAGTATTAAAACACTGCTTTTGCATTACATACAGTTTGGACATTTGTGACTGTTGTGTTACCAGTTGGAAATGTAATCGCAACAGTCGGATTGCATACGTCCAGAATCGCTCATATTTTGAATGAGTAATTACTTCACAACCTCTAAAAAAAGTATGTTCTATATAGAATATAGTGTGAATGTCTGGACGCACTACATTCGCCATGTTGTCATTATCATGTGATCTACCAGCGTCAGTTGCGTCACTTCACTGCCGTTCGCAAATAGTAAAGTGTCCATCATATGCACACTTCAAAATCTCACCGGAAGTAGTAGGTCATCCGGGTACTGTTTGCCAACTCTGTACTATGAATTAAACTACATTTTTCACCTACTATATAGTATTGAAGTATGCCCTTCATCATCGCTGACATCATTTCCTGTTCACCAGCAGTTACCATAGACACGGGAGACAAAAATACAGTTTCTGTGTCTTCACTGTGAGTCAGAGGTATGTGTCTGGGGTAAACAGTTCTAATGGAAAAGCATCTTTGCATCTGATTGGGAATATTCTGTGCTTCCAAGAACGTGTATGATACTGTGTGATACCCTGAGCCCACATCCTTTTCTAAAAGCCCTCCTGAGTGTACTAGACTAAATTAAGTTAGCTAGGCTACAGATTAAAACAATGCAATAACATTTAACTGTGATAACAGTTGACTCTTGCAACAAAGAAGACGAGGCAAACACAAACACGATATGCAATTGACTGTAAACGATGAATAAAACATACGGAGTAAGAAAAACTTTAGGTAACAGAAGATGGAAGGGAAGTAATTTTCTCCGATTAGCATGATGGAAACCACACACTGTCAGATTAATGCAGCAGCAAAAACTGTAATGTTATTACTTGGCAGTGAGTTCCATGCCACAAATCCCAATCAAATACACACCCAAAGTAGCAGCTGCACATTGACTTGCCTTTATATTCTGGTGGGAAAATGTACCAGCAGATTTATAAAGAGAAGAAACATTGCATTAGCAGGGTATTGAATTATGGTACATAATATAGCTGAATGGCTTTCAATTCAGTGAGGTGACAGAACAGGAACGACGCCCCACTAGGTCGGACTCGTTTTCATTTTTCATTACACAAATAGAATCTACTTTCCCAGGTTCAATAGTTGTGCACATCACACTAGCACAGATGAAGGACAATAAAGTTGTGCCTTAGAGTCAGTGTTGTTTTAGTATCATTGAGGTACTATTATAGTTTTCATACATTATGCAACTTTCGACCCTCTAGCAGTTAAAAAAACAAAACGATGAACATTGTTTTGGTTGTGCACCGCTACAACTCCATTGACCAAAATGACTATTCGCCACAGATAATGCTTTACAATGAACTCTGTCAGAGAGCTACATATGGAAATGTATCTGTTTAATAAGATACCTTAATCACCTGTTGAGTAATAAAAACACCATCTCCTTTTACAACATTTCAAACCCCTCATTTCTCACCATCTCTGAAAAGCCAAGCCAATGTTGATTCTTGTTTTATTACGAGCTCTGTTGAGGTCTCTTTTTGCAAACATAAGCTCCTCTGTTCTGTTCTTTGGAAGTTTGAGATTTATAGCGTGCTCCATGTCAACCTTTTCACGCTCATTGGGACAACTATCCTATGCCACTCCCACAACATACACGCATCAAAGTAGCCGAAGCAACTTTTCTCTATTTACAGATATGACGAGACATGCACAAGCTATTAACGTACGTATGCAATTTGCCCGTAAATACCATCCCTAAAATATCAACACTTATAATAGGTTTTCCATAGTGAATTAAGGCATAGGAAAGACTGGTAATGAATCGAGTAATTATTTAAAATTGGATTAATTTTGAAAAAAAAATGAAGTATTCCTTTAATATTTTGAATCAGATTTTTTTTTATGGTTTATTTGCATCTTTTTTTTATATAACTATAATAACCCTGCTTAGAGTTTAGTTGCACAGGAAAAATGAGTGCATGTAAGAAATGAAATCATTTGCGTACTTTACCATTGCAATATCCCCATAAGGAAAGCAAATGCCCCTGTTTCCTACCATCACACTCATGTAACCAATTCCATCAAGGTGAGGGGCGGGGCTTTTCTCCACTGACTTTCTATGATGTTCAAAGCATTTCTAATGGTGTTGAATTTTAGAAGGCAGCTGTCTGACTCTGAGATGGCAAACGAGAACATGGTTTGTGTAACATTAGCAACTCATTATTAGCTATTTGATAACATAGTCAAGCCAAAGGCTAATCATATCAGTTACGGTAATGTGTCTGAAGTTGGAGAGAGAGATACATAAAACACATTACCATTCTAATACATCGATTTGCAGACGAGTCTGTATAATTCACTCTTCCTTTTCTTCTTCTGAATCAGTTTCTGGTTCATATATAACATATATGGCTGAATTAAACCAATATCTCCACTTGCAATTGTGTAGCGTTTACTGCAGCTGAGTGAGTGCATCAGGTAGTCTGAGCCGCTGTGATTGAGTGGAGGCAGGGACTAATTTGTTTTTATTATATTACTTGTATTATGTTTTTTCATCTGATTAATTATTTCAGGTTTGGCAGTCTCTCCAAAAACACTTCAGTCGAGTGAGCCCATTAAAAACACACACAAAAACATCAACATTACTCGCACATTGTCCGCATCCTTATTGACATTCCGTCATGTAAATGCTTTATAAACTGCCCACTCAGTCAACAATTAGCCTTTGCTGAATCCCCAGCGCCTCAGAACGCAGAAAGACTACAATCCTAGTCAAAGACTGACCTTGGCGCAGACACGGGATCTATGAGCAATACTAATGTAAAGACGGACACAGAAATGAATGAGCCAAACAAACCTATAGTGTCTTATTCCCAGGCATGGAAAATAAACCTTTGAACACAACGTTCACAGAATATATTTACCCTCTTTAAAGCATTTGAATAATAAATACTACTCCCAGCTTTGCCAAGATGTCAGATTCTTCAGTATGTGATTATAAAGTGGTTTTAAAACAGGGTGAATGAGAACACAATCTCAATGATTGGCGTGTGATGGACAGAGTTAGAATGGGGAGGCGGATCCTGCGGCATACAGAGCGATTCTGACACAGTTTCGCACAGCCGTATGTTGATGAAATATTACTCACTGATTTTTAGTAAAGTGCTTGTTATTTTGTAAATCTGTGGTAATGGCCAGATCGGAAAATTTGCCTCTGGTAATCACACACGTTAGATATAAAAATTCAATCAAAAAGAAGCACTGACAAGGGGAAGAATGAAATGAATATCAGACTTCAATGTTTCACCATGAAATAGATTAGGTAATTTATACTTTTTGGGAAAATGTGCGAATCCCAAGGAACACACACCAATCAAAAATTTGGGGTCTTTTATTATTTTACTTTTTTAAGCATCACAACTGTTTTCAACATAGATTATAATAATAAATGTTTCTTGAGCAGCAAATCAGCATAATCTGCTTAATCTGCTTAATCTCCTCTTAAATTAATAAATTACATTTTTAAATATATTAAAATAGAAAACAGTTATTTTAAATTGCAATAATATTTCACAATATTCATGTTTTATCAGCCATATCATCCTGTAGCCCAAGACTGGTTTCCCACTGAAGCTAAGCAGGGTTGAGCCTGGACAGTACCTGGACGGGAGACCTCCTGGGAAAACTAGGTTGCTGCTGGTGAGGTGTAAGTGAGGCCAGCAGGGGGTCTTCACCCTGTGGTCTATGTGGGTCCTTACGCCCTAGTAGAGATGGGGACACTATACTGTCAAAGAGCACCATCCTTTGGATGAGATGTTAAACTGAGGTCCTGATTCTCTCTGGTCATAAAAAATCTCAGGATGTCCTTCGGAAAAAGAGTAGGGGTCCCTCGGCATCCTGGACAAATTTGCCCATTGGCCTCTGTCCATTATGGCCTCCTAATTATCCCCATATACTGATTGGCGTCTTCACTCTGTCTCCTCTCCACCAATAAACTGGTGTTTGGTGGGCGTTCTGGCGCAATATGGCTGCCGTCGCATCATCCAGATGGATGCTGCACATTGGTGGTGGTTGAGGAGATATATAAATGTAACAAATTATCAGTGTTTTTGATCAAATAAATACAACCTTGGTGAGTATAAGAGACTCAAAAATACAAAAAACAAAAAAAAAACAAGTAGTGTAAATGTGTAATTTACTGCAAATGCACTGAAAATACTTTGGATAAAACTATCTGCTAAATGTGTAAGAATTGGCCACAAAAAAAAAAAAATTGATGAACCATTTTTATGAATTTATATATTGTTTCAATAAAGGTCAATAGACCTGTCATATGGCCCAGACACTGGCATCAATTACACTGAACCCTTTAAAAGGTTTATCATGGGCAAGCAGTGTGGACTAACACCTGGGTCGCATTTCAAAACAGCACTATGTCTCGTGGATCTGCGGGTGCAAAAAGGATCTCGGAAGAGCTTCCTCAGGCTGTTCTTTTCCCAGATTCCCTTCTGTCACAGTAAACACCCAAAACTCGCCTCGTCAGGCTGCTTAATCTCCCCGACAGCCCAGGCATGACATCCTTTCCCTCGGCTCTCGTTCCTGACATTCCTGTCAAGCCGTCCGCACGCTGTTTTCACAGCTCAGGAGTTTCAGGCATTACAAACGAACTCTCGTACACTGTCCTGCCTGGCCCTGTGTCTGGAAAAAAAGAGAACGTCCCTGCCATGACCTTATTTGGCAGATGCCGTCGTCCCATGTACCACCATGTATCCAGGACAGGCTGTGAAAAGAGGTTGTTTTGCCAGCAAATGGCCTGCTGTTCCACTCAGCGATGTGAAGGCCCTGATCCCAGGCTGTGGCTCTTGGCAGATGGTCTGGCAACTTACTCAACCATTTCCAGTGCCTTTCTGATCAACATCGTTCTTTTGGCTGGGATATAGAGCCGCTGAGACCCCCGGCTTTCTTGCACCGTTAGGCCGATCCCCGAGATGTCCAACTCTCTTATTCCCCTACTGTCCGCCGAGAGACTTCTGGACTCATTCAGCCTTGAAAGGTACTGAGAACAGGCCAGTGGGACCAGGGCTATATTGTTCTAAACAGCTGATTTATTTATTTTCTTCTTCATTAATGATTCGGCTGACATTTTTTTGAAATTTTTTAAATACTAAAAAGCTGGTGCTATTCTGAATAATTTCTGAATTGATTTAGAGTGGGGGCAAAAACAACAACAAAAAAAGTTAAACTAAACTTTCCTAGCATAGATACCAGCTGTCTATATATTTACTGTATTGTCAAAATTATGAGGTTTTGATACACAATTCAACATATATTATATATATATATAAAATTGTTGAAAGCTGATGGCTGAGAAAGGCCTCCATTGACGTTCAGTACATTTACTCTCACAAGACCCATAAAAGGCACTAAAAACGTTGTTACAAAGTCCATCTCACTACAGTGGCTCTACAATAATTTTATGAAGCGATGTCAATAGTTTTTGTGCGAAAAAAAAAATCTAAATAACGACTTTATTCCACAAGTTCTTGTCTTCTGTGTAGGCCTCGGCCGTGAACTCACGAAGCACCACGACGCATGCGCGAGAATATGACGCAAAACCGGCGTTCGGACACGTGACCCAGAAGCGAGGAGATTTGTTTACAATGAGCAGAGGAAGACGCGCCGTATCTAAGCTGTTGAATTCTACATTGATCGTGCTTTAGGTCTCGGCGCAGGGCTCAGAATGGGACTAAAGTGTGCATTTCATGGATTCCCGAACGCCGGTTCTACGTCATATTCTCGCGCATGCGTCGTGGTGCTTCGTGAGTTCGCGGCAGAGACAGACAAGGAAGACAAGAACTTGTGGAATAAAGTCGTTATTTAGATGTTTTTTTTTGCTCAAAAACGATTGTCATCGCTTTATGCTTTTTTGTAGAGCCACTGTAGTGAGATGGACTTTGTAATGACGTTTTTAGTGCCTTTTATGGGTCTTGTGAGAGTAAATGTACTGAACATCAATGGAGGCCTTTCTCAGCCATCAGCTTTCAACAAAAATATCTTCATTTGTGTTCCGAAGATGAACGGAGGTCTTACAGGTGTCGAACGACATGAGGGTGAGTAATTAATGACAGAATTTTCATTTTTGGGTGAACTAACCCTTTAACAGTCGGCTTGTTTTAAGCGTGGAACACACTTCAATCCTAGTTCCCACTCGAACATATTAAGTATTCAGTCCATTTTATCACGAAATTCAAATGATAAATGCCGTTTTGACACTCTTTAATGTGACTGATCACTAGCTGTATAGGTGCGTCAATTCAAGCGGCCGCGGTGCACGATCATCTCTTCCAGAAGAATAAACATGAATTAATATGTTAGGATAACACTTACTGAAACATATCATATGTCGTGTAATCGCTCAATCAGTGTTTCAATCGCGGAAAGACGTCAAACAGCTTGTAAACAATGTCACACAGCATCATTTAGCTACCTCAGTCAGAAGTCATTCAGTGTCCACAGCTGTTAATTCACTAGAGAAATCAACTCTTTCACTAAATAGCCTATATATATATATAATTTTATATATATAATTTTATAATTCGATTTAGGAGTTAATGCAAAAACTGCCTTGTGTGAAGTTTACATGTTTGCACACAATGTTTTATTTGATTGTTGATTATCCTATAACTGAACATGAATATCAGCTGAATATAGGCTCATAGTTTGGGCTCTGTTGTTAACCTTTAATATTATAGTAATAATGTGCAAGTAAGGGCTCCCTATATAGTTTACAACATTATCTTTAAGAAACTTTTAGTTATAATTTAATTCATTTAAGGACAGACAAATTTTTTTCAGTAAACCACTGTTTAATCAAAAATAAATAAAAATACATTTTTTAAAACCGCTGTACCGAACCCGTACCGAACCGTGATTTCAAAACCGAGGTACGTATCGAACTGTCAGTTTTGTGTACCGTTACACCCCTAATATATATATATATATATATATATATATATAAAATATATGTTGAATTGTGTATCAAAACCACTCAATTCTGACTGCATTAAAAATATAACGTGTACAATTTAGATTTGTAAAAAATACACGTTTTGTAAAAAGTAAATAAGAGAAATGAATATAACAATAATTAATAAATATAATAATAAACATAGATTTAAAATAACCGTAAAAAACAACAACTATAACATAGGGTAAATAAATATAATAATAAAAAAACATAAAATGAAAACTAATAATGAATACATTTCATAGATGGAGATGTAAATTCAATAAATATGATGACAAAAGTAGATTTAAAATAACACTTAGAAGTGAAATTTGACTTTTAAAGAAGCACTCCTATAGATGCACTTCCATTATGAGCATGTGTGCTATTTCCAGAGATATCATGTATCGTGGGTATTTGTGTCTCTGGTAAACCCTGACTGACAATATGAGATGATACCTTTGATCCTCCATCAAGAATCTTACACACGGACAGATGCAGGACTTATAAGATGCGTGACTGGAGGACTAGCATTTCAAAGGAACACAAGCTCATGAAAATACAATCGCATTAAATGGAATGCAGCAGTTGTAAGTCTGTTTGTGGCATCCAGTAGCCAGGTTATAAGTTCCTCTCCAAAATTGATTTATTTCACAGTGTTACACAGCTATCTTGGATCTGAAATTATTTTATGTAATGTCCTACTTCTTTTTTTTTTTTTTGTCCTCTTCAAGACCACTTTTAATCAAGAAGACAACTAACAGAGTGTCAATATTACTGCCAAGAGAAAGGACATTAAGAGGCTTTCTTCGGAAGAGGAAGGAAGAAAAGAAAATCAATATTCAAACACAAAATGAATCTGACTAGACTGTGAACTTCTCTTCAAATGGCGAAGGAAATGGGATATGAAAGATGACCTGTCATAAAAACCGATATCCCACAATGCCATCTGTCAGAGCAAAGGAAATAATGACAACGACTAATGAAAGTTGAAGCTGGATTCAGCAGAGGTTTATATCAACAGAGAAAAACTTGATGGCGGTGGCTCTGCTGACTCAGTGGAACAGCACCGTCCAGATTAGCTCTGTGCTACTTAAGCACCGCTGGCCGTGTGAGAAACAATTGATTCCACCAAAGCTAATGGGGAACGTGAACAGTCTGAGGGCTGCAGGTAATCAAACAAACTGGAAATCTATTTTATGTAGCGGCGACCCATTTGCATTATGACATAAGAGTCTACATTTCTCCAGTCCGACACTGCGATTGCAATAAACAGTCAACCCCTTCGATAAGAGGACAACTCATTAGACCATTTAGAAGAGAATGAATACAATGCCAAATTATCTCTATCTATCTATCTATCTATCTATCTATCTATCTATCTATCTATCTATCTATCTATCTATCTATCTATCTATCTATCTATCTATCTATCTATCTATCTATCTATCTATCTATCTATCTATCTATCTATCTATCTATCTATCTATCTATCTATCTATCTATCTATCTATCTATCTATCTATCTATCTATCTATCTATCTATCTATCTATCTATCTATCTATCTATCTATCTATCTATCTATCTATCTATCTATCTATCTATCTATCTATCTATCTATCTATCTCTATTAGTTATAGTGGTTGGCCATCCATCCATCAGGGAAAATGTCCTCACCAGTTATAGTGGTTGTCCATCCATCCATCCATCCATCCAGGAAAATGTCCTTACCAGTTTAGTGGTTGACCATCCATCCATCCATCCATCCATCCATCCATCCATCCATCCATCTGGAAAAATGTCCTCACCATTTATAGTGGTTGGCCATTTTTAGGACGTTAGTTATGATTATTATATTTCAACTTTGCACAGACCATCAGGATTTCCAGCAAAGCAAGAACTGAATAGAGCAAATGCCAAATTCCAAGGTCAATCCTATTATCAAAGTAGAAAATTGTTGTTTCAAATAAATAATTCAGACACTGGTATTGCGCTAAATGCTCAAACCCTGTGAGGAGAGGACACCTCTTTAGACCATTTAGAGAAGAAAGAACAAAATGCTACATTTCAAGGTCAAGGTCTAAATGAAGAACAGTTGACCGTAGCCATTGACTTCCGTAGTATTTTTTTTCCATACCCTGGAAGTCAGTGGCTACCGTCAACTGTTTAGTTACCCACTTTCTTCAAAATATCTTCTTCTGGGTTCAGCAGAACAGTCCCTTTAAGTCCCTGTTTGCATTCAAACTACAGTATGTAAACTCATCCATCCACCTTGTCACAACAGTGAAGTTAATCACCACGCTTTGAGAAAAACACCTGAGTCTCCTGTCTGACATTACACAGGCTGAGATAAGGTGATTCTGAGCAACGGCCCTCCAGGGTCTTCACTAAAAGCCCTATATTTCATATTCCAGCTGTATGTAAAGTCAATGGCCTCTAAAATAAACTGTCAATCCACAAAAATATCCTATGTCACACTGCAGCAAACACAAATCCTTTCTCTTTCTTTTTTTGTCTCCTGCTTTTCCTCAGATGGAGGATGAAAAGCACCTCACATGACCCCCTCTTCCTCCTCACCTTCCTCTCTGCCACCATCAGAACAGCAGATTTCAAAATTGATCCATGTCATCCAGACGATTTCCATTTCAATCTATTTTTACACCTCATGGAAGGAAGGCCATTTGCACCAGGGAATCACTCATGTGTTTCGAATGATGATAAATTGAAGGGCGGCGGTGAATAACGATAAAAAAGGATTTTATAAGTTACCATTCTATTCACATTGGCTTTCCTGTAATGCTGTCAGGCTGAATCATGGCTCTGTGTTTTCCACAGAGTCACATGTGGCATAAGCTTGATTTAATCTGCACATTAGATATTAAATATTTGTGATTCCAAATCGGCTTTTACAACGTGGAGGGGGAAACGCAGATGCTTAGTTGCATGCAAAGTTTAAATCACTTTTCCAAGGAATAATGTCATCTGTGAACCAATGTCAAGGTTATAACAGATTTTTAAATACACATTCACATCAATAATAACAAAAAATAAAAAAGTATGATGGATGAGTGTTTGTACAAACCCAGTGTGTGCTCACATACCTGTTCAAGAGATTGAAAGATCTCCATTACACAAGAGTACATTTGGACTGCTCATAAAATAAATATTCAAACCATCCCAGAATCATTTACCCGGAATCTTAAAAGCAAGAAAATGCCAAATACATTAATATTGTAAAGGTAATCCATAATTAATGTAACTGTAACACAGTGGTGCCTTAAAGTGAGATTAAAGGTATATATTCTAAAGAATGTATGAGAAGATTTTTTTTTGTTATCTAGGTCATTGTAGGTCTAGTTAATTAAGTTAAGTTATCGCAGTCTAGATGAATGTCTCGATTGGAATGCAGTTCAATTGAGAAACATGTAGTTCATGCGAGAAACTACCAAGCAAAAGCAAAATGCAATGTACTCAGTTTCAGTGTTTGAGTAGTTACTGTGTTTCATTTGTAGGGCAGTGTGGTCACAACATACCATGTTCCATTAGCTTAACTGGTAGAGCATACTGGTAGCAACACCAAAAACATGACATTGATTTTCAGTGAAAACATACACTTTGAATGCACTGTATGTTGGAGTCACTAAAATACAAAGGCATCAAAGAAATCCAGGTTTAGCTGGTTTGCATGGTCACTGCTGATCAATGTCATAACTAAACCTAGAGTTTTGTAGTACTCAAGACCGGTCTTAAGACAATTTTTTGAAGGTATTTGAAGGTATTGGACTGCATTTCTCCTCGGTCTTGTCTTGGTCTCAGACTTAGAGGACTCAGGATTTTATCTCAAGACTAGTCAAGACCCCAACTGCAAGGATATCACTAAATTGCCGGTGCATTGTCTGATTTAACATTAATGTGATTTGATGTAAAACTTCTTTGTAATGTGATTTCTTGTGTTACTGTGCTGCTGGGTTCAAAATCAATGCAGAATTGTCTCAAAAATGACCAAAATTAATATAAATGCCCGAAAAAGTCTGAGATTTAGTTTTTTTTTCTATAACATAGAACATAATTAAGCAATATCACAAGAGCAAGAGAGCTGTTTTCATGAATATAAGCGTGGTTGCAAATTATATTGATTTATATTTACAAGAAGTTAATATTAAATTACACATTTTTAACCGTCTTTGCTAATTCAACAACGTTCCGTTATTAAATGAATCAGCTGCTTTGAACAAATCGGTTGAATGAATGATTCCGTGACTGTTCAATAATGTTAAAGTTAAATTAATCTGAACATTATTTATGCAGGAGTAATTGTACCAATTCAGATGCAACTTCTGTGCCATGAATTTTATTGTTAGTGATTTGATTGGTAAAAGCGCTATAGTTTCTTACTCTAATTGTATTTATTCATCAAAAAGAGATTTCTCAGACAGTAGATATGGATCTTTTAGATGTATTTAAGGAGTGCTGGTCTGGTCTTGGTCTTGTCTTGGTTTCAACCCCACAAAGTCTTGGTCTTGGCACATGCTGGTCTTGGTCTCGACCAGTGATGCCAGTAACGCGTTACTTAGTAACTAATCTGACTACTTTTTTTCAGTAATGAGTAATCTAACGCTTTACTATTTCCAAACCAGTAATCAGATTAAAGTAATTTATCCAAGTCACTGTGAGTTACTATTTTAGTCATTTTCCTTAGTAAAAAATAAAATATATATTTTATTCTGATCAATGTCATAACTAAACCTAGAGTTTTGTAGTACTCAAGACCGGTCTTGGTCTCGAGACCGGTCTTAAGACAATTTTTTGAAGGTATTTGAAGGTATTGGACTGCATTTCTCCTCGGTCTTGTCTTGGTCTCAGACTTAGAGGACTCAGGATTTTATCTCAAGACTAGTCAAGACCCCAACTGCAAGGATATCACTAAATTGCCGGTGCATTGTCTGATTTAACATTAATGTGATTTGATGTAAAACTTTTGTAAAAAATAAAATATATATTTTTGCTTTCTTCTTGCGTCTCGGGGAGAGTATTTATATTAAGTGAAGTCAAGAAAGACTGTCTTTATTACATTTTTTATTAAAACATGTTTTTTTTTAAGGAAATATTTTTTCATTTCAACTTAAAATATCAGGAGATACATTGTTGACGTTACTGTTAAAAATGTACTTCCAATAAAGTGAGTGTTGGCAAAAACGGTTGTCATTTCTATGTTGAGGCGGCAGGGGTGTTGTCGGCAACTGCTGAATGTAACTAATAAAGTAGCTTATTTAGTAACTTAGTTACTTTTAAAATCAAGTAATCTGTAAAGTAACTAAGTTACTTTTTAAAGGAGTAATCACTAATCATATTGCTTTTTCAAAGTAACTGTGGCAACACTGGTCTCGACTTAGTCTCAGTTTTGGTGGTTTTGACTACACACTAACTAAACTGTCTGATAGCGCAAAGACAAAGTCACATGGCTCAAAACATCCTGGCAGCAAGACTGTGCAAATGAATGGGAATGCTAACGGACATCTTTCTCCAGGTATTATAGACCTCCTTGTGCTATATTAAATCATGTTTTAATTATGGGAGGATGTACAAATTTTCTTCTTCCCCCATCTGAGCAGTATAGTCTCCCCAAGGACTGAATTCAAATTCCACAGCAGCAGTTCCTCAAATAGCTAAAGAAGATGATAATTGGATCCATAGTTAGCCGTGAGGAGGGAAATAGTCTTAACCTATTCAGTCTTTAAAGCATTTCGGGGCATTTACTGTCTTTCCGACCAAAAGAAGAAAATTTAAGAGAGAATAAGATGGACAAAGACGATAAGATGAACTTCCGCTTGCTCCACAAAACAAAACAAAAGATAACTTGTCCCATGAAGCTTACCCCTTCAAAAGTGACTGCCCTCCAAATGTTTTTTACACAACTGACTACCAAAAACGGGCAAAACCCCTCAAGTGCAAATCAGGTGGTTACAGAAACCATGCCAGGTTTGACTGCATAGCAATGAAAGGAAGAGTTTGCCAACATCGTTGACGGTACACAAACATTGATGCATCGTCCTCTTGTCTGTTTGGAAGCATTCAAAGAAAATGTTCCCATGCTCTCTGTTTGTATGCCGAACGGGCCGTGTTGTCTGGTTAAATTAATGACTCCACATTGGTGCATTTATTGGAGGCAATAACTTTGAGTGATCCTTGCAACGACCCTGTAATATTTTGGAGTTGATGTAAAGTTCAAACGAATGATGAACACATCAAGGCATAAATAAAGAGCATCTGGATTATTGATTAACCCCACAAGTCCACAAGTTTTCAGAGATATCTAGCCTTTTTTGTTTTGTTTTTTGTAGGCCTGTAACGTTGACAACTGTAACAAACAAGAGTGATTACAATTATGCTCAGTAGTCTTATTAATATATTTAAATATAATATTTCAAAATAACACATAAAACATTTTTCACAAGTAATGAAAACAAATCAAACAAAAAATCATTAAAATTAAAAATAATTCTCTTTATACACATTACAACAGGCAGTTAAAATCTTATGGCAAAAAAAAAAAAAAGATGGCAGGAGATTTGTGAGATGATGTGTGAGATGATGAAAAATCAATATAAAAAATGTTACAATTGCCCCCGCTATCACCTCCATGGTAAATAGCCGTGACACACACATTCACACTCTGCCAGACAGTTCTGCTGAAGTAGACAACATCTTACATATATTTGTGAGATTATGCTCAGAAATTGTCACAATTTTTAATTCTGTATGGGGTAGAATGGGGATTGACACACTTT
This sequence comes from Romanogobio albipinnatus, assembly GCA_023566225.1. NCBI lineage: Eukaryota > Metazoa > Chordata > Actinopteri > Cypriniformes > Gobionidae > Romanogobio > Romanogobio albipinnatus. The sequence continues at coordinate 50,324,096 of CM042245.1, read as the reverse complement.
TTTACCCAGTAATGGTCGATTTTGTTTTGAAAGTCTTGGTTATGTAAAAGATTTTGAACATTAAAGTGCCCCTATTATGCTATTTCAAAGGTTCCTAATTTAGTTTTGGGGGTCTCCTGCAAAAGGTTTACATGCATCAGAATTGTCTCATAATATACAGTACATTGCACATCACCTCATTTTTCAAAGAGTCTGAAAACGGTTAGTTCAAAGATTCAGTTGTTTTAAATCCCTGATTGGTCAGATTATACCATATCTGAATTTCACTTCCAGAGGCCTCCTCAGCTTGAAACACAGTGATACGAATGCCTTTTTTTTTTTTTTTTTTTTTTTTTTTATCAATTCCAGCGAGAGTCCTCATCCTTTTAAAGTGCATCAAAGTGGATTCAAAGAGCGGAAAACAGCATCTTCTCAACATGTCGACAACACAAACCAAACTCTTCCATGTCTCAGCTGTAACTACAGTGTAACTCTTTCCCCGCCAGCGTTAAATAAAAATAAAAATAAAAACCTAGCCACCGCCAGGGTTTTTGATCATTTTCACAAAAATGTAACGGCCCATAGAATATTTTGTTGAATGAATATCTGAGTATGCAATATATCAAAAGAAAGCGCAGACCCTCTGCTTTTAAACAAATTATTCTAGCCTCATGCATTCCTTTTTTATCAACACTTAAATATGGGTAGTTTCATAAAAAAGCTACATTTTGAACAAAAGACTACATCCAGATCAGATTCAGAACGATGATCAAACAGAGATGAAGTAGATCGAGTCCATCAACACCCCCAAGCAGGGGTGTTCACAGTCCTATTGCTCATCCTGGGTCGACATTTCAATTCAGTGACATTAGGCAGTTTTGATATATATGATGTTCAATGTTGATGATCCCGTTATTTTACATATGCATATGCTTACATACGATCGCTTGGGGGTTTTTTTTTGCGTCTTCTTCGCCTGTGTTTTGATCAGGAGATTCTGTACTCATTCAGAAGATGCGTAATAGCCCCCCCTAGCATATAACAGTGAAAACACGGAAACCATGGAAAATTAAATGTTTGGCGGGAAAGCGGTTTCTCACAAATAACGGAAAATTCTGTGTTTGGCTGGGAAAGAGTTGAGGGTCGGTCAAAGTGGACGTTGTTCGCCGGCAGCCTGTGAAGACCACAGGCTGGCATTATGCTATATTAGCGACCTGCTATATTACACACTACATAAAAGGTAATATTCGAAAAAGCACAATAGGGGCACTTTAAATATATAATTTCATTAATTCTTTCAAATCCTAGTTTGGTGTGGTCTTGCATAACACATTACTCCAATGTGATAAAGTACATTACCAGATGTTTGCAGTGTGTGAAATATTTAAAATGAGGACACAGGCCTTTAAATAAACTGTCCAATGGAAGTCTAGGGAATGCGTGACTATTTATTCTGCCGGTGTGGGAAAGTTTGCCGCTAATGAAGCTGGGACTAAAGCCTCTCTGTACTGTGAACACCTCCTTTAATCTTTATTTATTTAATGAGCGCCTATACGCCGCAGTGTTAGTAATTAGCCCTCTTTCTCCTTCTAACTCCTTGAACATGAAATCACCGAACAGAGGCCACACTCAGTGCTGAGGGCAGGGAATACACAACAGCAAAGGAGAGGAAAAGAAGAGCAAGCGTTCTCTGGAAGGCAAAAACAACGTGCCGAGATTCTGGCGAGCAGCTTGTCTGATTAGTGCTGATTAGGGTCTAATTGGAGTTCTCCAAAACAAGATGACCTCTGCTTTGTTTACTGATGGGATTAATCGTGGCCTGGCAGAATTAAAAATCCCAGCTGAATTAATTCCTTCCTCATTAGATTGAAGCTTTTTAAAATGCAGATTGCATAAAATGTGTTCCACGTCCCCAAGGAGTTTAAAGATTAAAGTTCAGAGGTGTTTTTGAGTCGTTCTGATACTTTTTTTTCACAAATCTACAGGGGAGAACTAAGGCTAGACCTTAAATGGCACAGACAACATCAGAGCAACCGCAAAATAAATAATTCTAATGAGAACTCAGCAGATATTTTGCGATGATTTGCATCTCTTGGCTATACAGTCAGTATTAGCACCACATTTCTCATAGCCACGCTGGACAGTGTACCATCCACAGCCTCAGATTATGCATGCTGCACAATAATATGTCTGAAATAGGCAGTATAAATCTGATAAATCTGATTGCTGGCTGCAATGCAACAGAGTGCAATTATGGTGGCCGCACACATTTTAGCAGCCTTGCTGGAAGCATTTCTCCTTTTTATTTGCTCTGTCTCACTTCCTGGACAAACCTACATAGGTTTGTCACAAATGTGCATAGCTTGGTTCATGTTGTCGAAATGTCGAGAAGATGCTCTTTTCTTTGCATGCACTTCCAATAAAGCCAGACTCCATCTTTACTGTTCGTGTCATTATGTATCAAGTGCTGAAGAAGCCTCCGGACCTGCAATTCAAATATGGTAATGAGCGTTTTGTTTCTGACACGCGCTGTAAGTGGTAGACCAGTTTGCCAAGTAAGATGTTCCTGGGGGGTATTCCAGAAAGCAGATTGTTTTGGGTATGTTTGAAGCTAGGAACACACCAAACCAACGCCGACCAACTAATAGAGGTGAAAGCAAAATGCAGAGTTGGCTCACGTTGGCTCATGTCGGCAGCGTCTGGGTCCAAAGTTGTCCTGACACACCAAGCAGACGCTTGACATCCGACAGCCAAGTAGCACGTCCGTTCTGCGCCTGCGAAAAATTGAAAAAATGATTGCACAACCACCAAATAGGTGGCGATATGCACTTAGTATGTAAATTGCCATGGTGCAATGGCGCGCTTTTCGTTAGCGTCCGTTTCCATTTTGACTTGTTGATTTGTCGCTCTGTTGAGAAAGTCTTGTGTGTTAACCGTGAGCATACTCTGGGTTGGCTGAACTTACTCCCGAACACGTTTCTGGAACCAGCATACCTCGAGTAAGCTAATTTTGGGTTAATCAACCAGGAGTTCAGGGTATATGTGACAGTAAGTCAACCTTGCTTTCTGTCAAACTATTTTGTTGATCTTGGAACAACATTCCTGTCGGAAAATTGAGTCCTAACCATATCCCTACCACTAAACCTAACCGTACCAATAACTTGAGGAAATGATAGGTGAAGAACACTGATGTAGAAGCACCTAACCCTGGTTGTAAGCCTAAACTTGACATAAACTGTAAATTTTGCTTCAAAGATGTCTTTTTTGCAACAAAGATGTTGATCCAAGAACATGTTGTACTGGGTGAAATCATATTCTTCGACCAATCACAACAGACTCCGGGCCATCTGACCAATCAGAGCAGATTAGGCTCTCAGAAAAGAGGGGTTTAGAAAGAAAAACTGTGAAACACTGTGAGAAAAGAAGTGATGCTGCAGTGTATATTAGGAGAGAATTAAAGTGTTTTTTGACCTTGAATGCCTGTAAACCTATTGTAGCAGACCTCAAAAACAAAATTAGGAACCTTTAAAATAACATAATAGGGTTACTTTAAGCTCACAAATCCTTCCTCAGCAAACATTCCAGCAGTTCCTTTAAGCTACGGACATGGCGGTCTTCTCCTTCACGGTGCATAAAAGATCCCTGTAAATGCCAGCAAAGGGACCTTAATACTCTTACTATATCTGAAAGTCCAGCTGTTCCTGGTGAGCAAGGGGGATTGTTAGTGCTTATTGTCAAGGTTTAAACCACAGACAGGTTTTCTGATTGCCATTGATGTGTTCCACCACGGGGACCCAGTAAGTGAGCTGTCCTCAGCCCGAAGAAATGTAGGACTAAGTTGTCTAAAAGATTCTCTGTAGGGACATGCTGTCCCTCAGCATGAGCTATGGATTTAATCACTTAACCTGTCAGAGCAAGAGTAGTAAATAAAAAAACAGCGCTCCCACAAGCCCTTTCTCCGAAACATACAGAAAAACACACACAGGAACATATTCCCCTTAGCACTGACAGCCTTTCTTAAATGTTTAATTTCACTTCCCTCAACTAGCATGAACACTGACCTAAGAGCGTAAGAGAGTTGATTACTGTACGGCTAATGGTCTAGCACTAGCGCAGCATCTTTTATCTCAGCACATCAGCATTAAGGGGATAATAAACATACTCCAAATGTGACGAGACAGTTAATAATGATGTTGCAGCAGCCACACAGATGCACATTAACATTACAGTTGGCATCAAAGACACGGTACCAGAGCAGACGCTAACAACACAATTGCACATTCCTCCCTGTATCCTACACAGACATCATAACATATGACAATGTACTGTATAATTAAGCTCAAGATCCTCAAAACCACAAAACCAGTGATTGCTATGGAAAAATGTTCGATTTATATTGCGATTGTGGGCTTTTAATTACTCCAGTCGAAATCACATTATCTGTATCTTAACAAGACGGGAAAATTCATCTTGCTGTCAGCACCTGAGACTTGTGCGATTGTTGCTGGATGAAAAGGTGGAGACAGAGTTTGCTGACAGGGCATCCAAATAGCTGTATTTGCTCGAAATCACATGGGAACTATTATTATTCTAGTGACAAATCTGATCTAACATATCTAAGTGACAGCCTTCAAATGCACTGCGGCTCACTGAAGAACATTTCATCGTGCATTTAATTCAGACTTTTAACAAAGATTTTGCAGTGTGGTCACGAAGACTTTGGGGATTTAAGTTGTCATTCTGGAAAAAGTACCAACCCAAAGTAGTGTATATATTGAATTAAAAAAAAAATCACTTCTATGTTTACTTAATATTGCGACAAAATACAAGTCGGTAATACTTTATGGAAGGTTCAAATTGTTTTAACATTTTAAGATGTACATATATTAAGATATTCTGAATCAACATGATTATTTTACATTACAGCATTACAAATTATACATTAACAGTTACAGTGTTGGGGAAAGTTACTTTTAAAAGTAATGCATTACAGTATTGCGCTACTCACTAAAAAGTATACTAATTGTGTTACTTTTTATGGAAAGTAAAGCATTACATTACGTTTGCTTTACATTTTCTCACCTGGGCTGGGCTTGCTTGCTTGTTTTTTGAGGGGTGGGGGGTGAAGAATGAAGTATTGGGCTGAAGGAAATGCAAATGTATGCCTGTATAATAGAGGTCAATAAATGGGAAAACAAATTAACTTCAGTTACATATTTGAAAAAGTAACTCAGATGTTTTGTTGCAAATTTAAAAGTGTTACTTTACGCGTTACTTTAAAAGTAATCTGATTACATTACTTGTAATCCGCAACCCCCAACTAGTAACTAATGTTAACAAACTGAGCCTTATTTTAAAGTGTTACCCTGAAAACAAATCTAATTTCAGTCTTTAAAAAAAAAGTTTAAATCTCATCCAATATTTTCAGACGGTTATGATGGGAACACGAAAGTGTACATATTAGTGTAACCCATCTCCAAGAAAAATATTAAGCAACAAAGTCACCCCAAATCAAAATGTTTGCCAACCATTTTGCAGTATTTGGCACAAAACCCAGACCAATGCAAAACTTGTACTTCAGATATTCCCTTCATTGCAAAGTTGGAAACATCACTTTATCGAAGTGCGTTTTGAGAACATGTGCTTTGTGAGACTGAGACTTACATTTGGCTGTTTAAGTCAAGGAATAAAAAGTGACGTTTACTTTAAAGTGCAATGGTTAATCTTCATAAAATGTCAATATCCCTAATGTAAAACAAGGCAAAACTCAAGCTTGACATTGTCAATCGTTCACATAGTCTGTTCTCACAAACGCATAAATTAATGTTGATTATGGCAATATAATTGAGCTCCATCCTTTTATAATTACTAATTTATCTGTTTAAATGTTAAGTTCAGGGCTTAATTGCCGAAATCGAAGCCAATAATTGTGCATTTTAACGTTTTGTCACTGCAGCAGTATGGGAAGAGTGTTATGGTGCTCATTAAATGCCCAGCATGACATTAATCTTCATTTAGAGGGCCAGCGAGACAAATGAACTGAATATTTCAGGCTTCAGTAAAACAATGCACAAAAACAACACAGAAGAAAGCAATATTGCAGAAATGAAAGTGTAACATCTCCCAAGTGGTTTTCTATTAGTGGAACTTGTTGTTCTGTTTATGCATATGTGAGTTTTCATTGACTGTTAATAGTCAGTGTGTTCTGGATGTGAGCAATGTAGAAATTAAATTCATTTTCAGTCCTAACATAATTACTGCTATGACTACTTCCTGCTTGTATCTGGGGGGTCTATTCTTTCTCTATAAAGTGCTGTATCTATAAAAGGGACCTGCAACATACAGCCATAAACAAAACCATTAGCTATTGGAATGCAACATATTTGGTATAAAAAAAAAAAAATCCAATAGTAGAACAGCACTAACATGTTATTGAAATAGCCCTGTTATTTAGCTGTAATGACATTTTGAAGAAAACATGTTTTTGTGCCTCTGGGATGACAAAGACTTTGTGTGGCACAGATTGGACAACAGCTCGATTCGCGGATGCCTGCGATTGGAAAACGAAGGAAAAGAGAAACAGATTGAATTATCATCACATCTGAAAACAATGATTTTCTTTCCCCATTCCTGACAGGATAAGTATCCCAGTGTGAATCTGGGCCAGATGCCCACTGTACTCGAGTTCATTTGAAAATTTGCACGCCATATTAGTGGCGCAGCTGCGGTACACATCAGAGGAACATCAGAGGTGATGTCTTGTGCCACACACTAAAAAATGAGAATAGCTCGAGTAATTGGCCTATAATGCGAAATGATTACTTCTCTTAATAATCATGTCCTTTGGCAAAAGCTCTTTAAATTTTAGATCAATGTAAGTGCATTTTGATTGCATTTCATTCTTTATCAGAATCTTTTAAGGTTGCCAGTTTCCTGTGAACTATAGTGAACCCTTGTAAAAATAGGTTGTGCATCCAGGGGAAGCACAACCTGTTGAAAAAAATTGTGTTTCAGCAAAACTGTGTTTCAGCATTCAGAGCAGAATTGAAGATATACAGTAGTTCACCCAAAACTGAAAACATCTGTCATCATTTACTCACCCTAAAGCTGTTCCAAACCTGTATGAATTTATTTCGTCTGCTGAACACAAAATTAGATATTTTGAAGATTTTGTGTGTAACCAAACAGTTGATGGGCCCCATTGACTTCCAAATACTACAGGGTGCATCAACTGTTTGGTTATAGACATTTTTCAATGTTATTAATGTTGCTACTTTTGTGAAATTCGTTCAAGAAAAAAAAAAAAACAAATGAGTAAAAGAAATGTCATTTTAGGGTGAACTATCCCTTTAAAATTGACTGTTAAATTCCAATTTCCTTCATTTTAACCAAAGTAGCAAAGAGGATGCAGAACTGCACATTGGTGGTGGTTGAGGAGATTCCCCCTTTCTATATGTAAAGCGCTTTGAGTACCCAGAAAAGTGCTATATAAATGTAACACATTAAACAGTCCTTCCAGAAAAATGCAGCTTTTTTTGGTGATTGTTGCGGGCAAAAATCCTTGATTATGCGGCACATTTTCTTTTCAAAAACTGCGGTTTGATGAAAAAGAGAAAAAAAGTACTACATCACAGAAAGTGCTGGGAATATTTAAAGGTCCCGTTCTTCGCGATCCCATTGTTCAAACTTTAGTTAGTATGTAATGTTGCTGTTAGAGCATAAATGATACCTGTAAAATGATAAAGCTCAAAGTTCAATGCCAAGCGAGATATTTTATTTAACAGAAGTTCCCTTTCAAAGCCTACAGCGAACGGCTGGCTTGGACTACATCCTGGTACTTCCTACATAAATGACGTCAGTAGAACAGTAGAACAGTAGAACAAACTAACCTCCGCCCACAAGACTACGCGGAAAAAGGGGGCGTGGTCTTGTTGCTGTCCCACGTGGAGAAGAGGAAGTGTCGCGTGGAGAAAAGGAATTGTTGCGTTTGACTGTGTTTGTCGCCATGTCGTCGAGACGCTGTTATTTTCATCCCGGAGTCAAATCACCTTTGTTTGGCTTTCCCAGGGACGCTGTAGAGATCATTGAGCGCATATATCTCCCGTTAAGAGGCGTGACCTTTCCACGTGCGCTAAGCTGCTGTCGAATCACAACACAGGACCGTGCTACGTTCGCTAAGCTGCTGTCAAATCGCAACACGGGAACCGCTGGCACAATCAGAACTCGTTACGTATTTCTGAAGGAGGGACTTCATAGAATAAAGGAAGTCATCAGCCGTTTTTAGGACAGTGAAAACAGCGGTATACAGATAAGTAAATTGTGTTAAAAATACTGGGTTTTTTTACACGCGAAACATGAACACATGTTATATTGCACACTGTAAACACAATCAAAGCTTCAAAAAGACACGAAGAACGGGACCTTTAAGTTCTCATCTTGTTTTATTGAAGACCTTAATAAACACATGGCTCAAATTTACAAAACATTGAGTCAAACAAGTTCTGTAGCTTTACAAAAGGAATATGCTACAACTTCTGAAATTTTTTATAAATAACTTCATGTTTTACAGAGGTAGCTATACAAAACAAACCTAAATAACGACTTATAAGTGATGGCCGATTTCAAAACAGCATCATGAAGCTTCGAAGCGTTATGAATCAGCGAGTTGATTCATGATTCGGATGGCGTGTGAAACTGCTGAAATACGTGACTTTGGCGATCCAAACCGCTGAATCGACTCACTGATTCATAAAGCTTCATGATGCTGTTTTGAAATTGGTCAGCACACCGGGAAACTGCTTTGCGCGGTCTTTTGCTGTTATTTTTGTTGGCAAATAGGAATTTGCGTGCTTCATCATGGTTTCACTGCAAGGTTTGCAGCTTTTCGATGACGTTCACGTCGGGTAATTACGTCACTTCAAAACGTTCCCATGGCAATAGGGGGAAATGGCGGCTCTTGTGTGAAGTAAACAAACATTTTTCAACTTTCTGCTAATATATATGACTTTTTTGCAACGAAAATGCGGGGATTATGAAATCATGCTAGCCCCGCATATTTTGCACGCGGAAATAGGCAATTTACGCGGCGAAAGTGCGGCGTATTTGAAAAAATGCGGCCCTCGCATAAATATGCGGACTTTGGCTGATTATGCGTTAAATCATGCGATCGCATAATGCGTTTTTCTGGAGGGACTGATTAACATAACACTCTGGAGCCTGGAGCCCTTGTGAACTCGCATTGGAGATTAATATTTAGTAAATAAAGTAAATAATGTTTTTTGTTTTTTTTTGTATGCAAACAAAGCACTTGCGTTGCTTCATAAAATTGAGGTTAAACCACTGGAGTCACATGGATTACTTTAATGATGTCTTCTTTCGTGTTTGGAATGACATGAGGGTGAGTAATTAATGACAAAATTTTCATTTTTGGGTGAACGAACCCTTTAACAACGGAGACCTTGTTGTAAAGTGTTGCATTGGATAATTTTGTTCAAATTCCAGCTCGTGAATTCAAAGAGAGCCTATTGTTAAATTCAGATTTTTGCCCAAGTCTGGCAATCCCACCTCTCTAGCTATGCACATTGCCAAGGGAACATGGGTAAATGCAGGGCCCTGCTGCCGACCTCAAATCCACAAGCAACCCAACAGCGCCTCATCAGCATGATACTTAATGCTCTACGCTCTGTATGTCATTGCATGCTGGGCTAGCCCTCTTTTCTTCTCTCCCTCCAGTGCATCACTCAATCTCCATCTCCAACCTCACGGCTGTCTGTTCTGACTCACCCATGCCAAACTTCCACTGAAAAAGTCTTATTTACATAGATGTTTTTGTATCGGTGAAATGAGGTAGAGAGTCATCACCATCGTCTTATTAAAAAATAAATTCACGCTGTCCCCTCCACAGATGACAGCACGTGCATATCTCCAACAACGCACGCTCTTGTTCTCTATTACAGCTGATACATATCATGTGACTTTCTTGGGACGTGGTAAATGAGGCAGTGCTTCATGCTGTTTCTCTGTAGAGCATCTCACTCCGCTGTTGCTGAACTATGTAACCACAATGTGTTTCTTCTCTGTAGGAAGGAAACAGGCTATGTGGACATATTTATAACTATCTTTCTACCATGCTGATACGATACAGCTCTGCCATGGTGAGGTAATGCTGGACACAAATACAGTAGCAATGATCTATACATTTGAGTGGTCAGGCACATAAAAAATATAAATGCAGGTAAAGTGGGAAAAATGGTTTTCTGTTTGGTTGTTTTCCCCATTTGTATCTCTATTATGAACTGTATATGATATGTACTAAAAAAGATATTGTAAGTTATTTAGCATCATATTTTACAGCAGTGGCAATGTCAAATTATCTAAAATTGTCCCACTTTACCTGTATTAACCCTATTCATTGCTCATTGTCAATTGTTACGATTTATCTGTGATGGTAGTTATGCTTGGAATGGCATAACGCCATACTCATTCTATAATTGAAGTATGCAGACAGTGTACTGTGCAGTGCACACTATATGCACAATCGTCTGATATATGCATTATACTCGAGCACACTTTATCCCACAATGCAATGTGCTTAACATCATCTGTGATTTTAAACGTCTTTCTTGACTCAAATAATTTGATCAGACTTCCAAAAGATCTTGGCACAAAAAAAAAAAAAGCTAAATAATATTTTTCCCAATTTTGAGAAGTGTGTCCAAAATACCCTTAAAATAGGATACTGTTTGAGGGAACAGCCATTTCTAGTAATGTTCGAAACCATAGTGTACGTTATCGAGTGCACTCATTCAATCCCATAATGCACCGCAATAACGAGTGTACAACCGATGTACACTCAACGGCTAGAAAATACAATGCACTGTGAGGGTCGTGCCGAATGAATTACCGCGCCTCGCCAGAAGTTGCCACCCGCAGCTGAATCACCCATCCATCCATTTTTCAAACTGTTGGTCAAATGTGGCTACAATGTAATATCATACAGGCATACATTCCTTTTTAATTGATTAATAAATAGTTTAATTAAAGCTACACTGTGTGATATTTTCCCCCATCTAGCGGTGAAAAGGTATATGACCATCCAGTAAATATTAGTTTCTTTTCCTCCCAATTCTGATTTCGTTTTAACTCCTACGGTGGCCGATTTAGTCCAAGATTAACATGGCTTCCAGTTCGACCTCGTCCATTAGTGTTGATTTGCCTGTTGTGTTGCCGTCTTAATTCTCTTTTTCGCTTCCTTGGCGACTCTGTTACATATCCTCGAGAATAAGAGTGATCCTCCATCAGCAACAGACTTTCAAAAAGGCTTTCAGGTTTTCATATAGCAGTCTCAAGCAATCCCTCTCTTCACATTCGACACGGTGCCATCGAGTGTTAAAACGCGAAAGGCGAAGCTTGAATTTACGGGTATGTCCCTCTTTGGCTAATGTACTTTCAAGATGGAGGGGCAACATGGCGACCCCCATTCGAACCCCTTACCCGTATGTATTTTCAATGGCATATTATAAACTTACGAGAATACTTTATTACTTGAAAGAAGTAAATATACATTAATGAGCACATATATTTTTGAAAGAACTAAGTGTTTTTAGCTAAGAATAAACTAAAAAAGTTACACAGTGTAGCTTTAAGGTCTATACCAAGCGGCAGCCTCCCCCAGTTTCTCTTGAAGCCAATATGAAAGTGACTTAAACTGCAATTCATCTACTGGCCGCTAGAGACAGGCTCCAGAAGGGAGCAGAATCTCAGTGACCCCCATATTAAAATGCCCAACTTTACAGCAGGAAAAAAAAACATGTTTACAGACTGGTACAAATTGTGGTTTTGGTCTATACAGCTAATTTTGCCCTTCATGACAACTGTGAGGGAGGTGATTTTTTTTAAGAGCTTCAAAACTGCTCTTCAGATCCCTATGTGATGTCGAGGACACTACGTCCATATTTTTTAACAGTCTATGGTTTATACATGCTTGTTTCCATGACAGAGTTCAAGATCAGTCATCTCATTTACTACTGGAGCTGCCAGTTTTCTAAAGTTTCAAATGAATATTAATAAACAGCAAGCACGAACAATGCAAACAATTCATTCACACCTTCAAGTGGACTGTATTAGTGGAGTAATGTAGGGAATAGTAAATGAGGGTATATCTAACACAGCGTGTATCATTAAATACACCATGATATACATACTATTTACAAATATGCATAAAATAAAATGAAATATGTTAAAATTTCTTAACATTGGGAAATCGGATCAAAGTTTGTGGCTCATCTGTCACACAGGAAACGAAGGGCCAGGTCGAACACAGTGCATTGTGGGATACGGTTTTAATGGCAGTATGCTTTGTCTTATACTTACACTGTGAATAAACTGGGATTTTGGAGGTGGGTCAAAAAAGAATAATAATTTAGCTACAGGCCAGTATACTGCAAAAAATCGTAAGAGTACGTTTGTGTGCCATTTCAAACACAGTCTCCTCTTTGATAAAAGTACAATGAGCATGTGAAGGTATCACTTTTTCTCCAATATGCCTAGCAACAGATTAGCAGGAAAGCAGCAGGGAGGTGGATTCAGCTTATGTGTGGTTTTAGCCATCTCGCTCTGAAGAACTGATAAAGAAGTTCCTTTATCCAGCCTCTTTAGGGATCCACGAAGGACGTCTTCTCCAACCATGTTTGAGCTTTGCTAGGAGCCATGATAATGACTTCATTTTAGGGACCAGCTCTGAACAGATGATAAAGGAGCAAATTACGCACTCAAAAAGCAGCGCTCATCGGGATGAGTTTTTTTGGGGGGGGGGTTCTGACTGAGGATCGAGTCGGTATGAGATGAAGGCAGATGGTTATGAGCGAGAAGAGGATCTCTAGAGGGATTATGCTGTATTTCTGATTCTCGTCCCTGGTCTCCCCATGGTTTAATATGCGCCAGAACTCAATCTCACACCCTGAGTGCTGTTGATAAGCCTGAGCATGGTGGCATCAGACCCCAGAGAGGAGTTTATGTAGAGCTGGCGCATGGCAGAAAATCGAATTTCTCCATAGACAATGAGGTCCATTTGTACAGTCAGGCCGGATGAAAAGAGCGCGCTCCGCATTCAGTGTTTCCCACAGATTCACACATTGTTCTCCCTAGACTGAAAAACATTTTTAATGGAAGTTAAGGAACTTGTTAAGGGCCGATTTAATTAAATGGCAAAACTTGCCACATGTTTTGCATCTATCTTTATTTGCAGAAAAGCCTTTTTTGTTTCTGGATGTTTAAAGACAACATGCAATTAAAATTGAGCCTACTTCCTTAATAAAGATTCCTATTCTTACTGTGAACAATGCATCGGTGCACATTTTTTAAATGAGAAAAACTTTTTTTACTTGAAATAACTTGCAGAATAATCAAGTCCCATTTCTCCTCATTTCCTGTCTCAGGATAACTTTTCTGCTGTTGTAAAAGTAATGGAGTTGCTTTAGACAGCAGATGTGTTACTTCACTCAATATTTGTGTGTGCTATGTGTTTGTTCATCGAGTATCAACTTGTTAGCTTACCTACAGTAGTTGATGTCATGTTAATTTCAATATCAGCTGTGAGAATTTGATTGGTTTCTGCGGGTTTCACATTATGACTGCTGTTTTCTCGACGCATGGCTGTCAATGAAGTCGGTGCCTGTGAAGATCATCTCCAACCAGTCACTGATATGTTTCCATTACCGTGGACAGCTGTTCATCGAGGCAGCAGACAGCGATTCAGCTCACTGGAGTCTACATAAAAGATTGGAAATTGATTCCATTTTATTCTGAGTTATTTGCACATGATTGACTATAGGACCAAAAATTATGCCAATAAGCTTTAAAATTACTCATAAACATGAACCTGAAAACAATTTACTCCCTCAATTGCTTTGTCAAACTCAAAAGGGCATACGTTTAATTTGAATGAAAATAACAGCTTATATGTGCTGTTATTTAATTTAATAGCAAATATTGACTAAATGGCAACATCTTGGTGTCTTTAGTGTATAGGGGAGACTTGTGCTAGTTGTCTTACTTTTCTAAGAAAGTCTTTTTTTTTGTAGACATACACCTTAAAGTCTCTTTTTTCCATTGATATTGTCCAGACAAAAAGTGTTTTCACTCAACACACTTTGACTTTCGAACCAATAGTGAAAATGTTTTAATATAGGGCAGCAAAACAATTACATTTAGATAGCAATAGCGTAAATTACGTAGAACAAAACGATGAAAAAATGGTAAAAGAAACCTACAGTCCCGGCTCTGACACATACTTTTGATCACATTTGGTATTCAGTGTGAATTTCATCTCACACATCCTCCCAGATCCGCACGATAAAAAGCGGAGAATAACGTGTGTACACAACAATGCAAATTCAGTGCGAATAAATGAAAATTTCACACATTAAAAAATGGCCTGTGCAGCCAAAAGAAAGTCGATTCCCAAACACTATGGCTTGTGTAAATGTGCCTGTCCACTCAGGCTCCATCTCTGAGCTGATGGATTAATGATAACTAAACCCGCTGTTTGAGAATCACTGCGGTATAATTGCGTGGCAACACAATCTGCTTTCAGGGATGACGTTAATGGGCAAAGAGCCTCGGCCAGCCTTTTATTTGGCTGTCAGCGTGTAAAAGGTTCCCCACGGAGCGGACCCCTCCCTGAAAACTTGCCATCGCCGTGTCACATGGACAGACGCCGGAGATTTACAGTTTTAACAGCCCTGTGAATCGCCAGTGATTCAGATCAATCTCTCAAATGTGTTTTACCCGCGCCTGCGTGAAGCGTGGGTGTCACACACGGTGTTATGCAAGCATCGGTGTCTCTGTCGTAATCCAACATCTGAGATCTCAAGTCGCAAGACTCGCAAAAAGAAACGGCCTAATTTTATCATCATTGATTTGAACATTATGCTGTGGATCTTCGGGAGATTATTGCATTAAGAGGGGCATGTAATTCAATTAAAAATGTAAGGCTGAGGAACGCACAATGTCATAATCCCATTTGATATGCGATCAGACACAAGAGCTGCAGCACAAGACTCTGGCCGCCTGCCCGTGAGCTATGAACTATGCTGACTGCCCCGACAAATGCACTTTTATTTTCCTGAGGGAGCTGCTTTTCAGGACATGATTTATGTGAGCATGTTCTCCACAGAGACCCGCACGTGTGCTTTTCGGAAGGCCTGCACCGTCGTCTCTTGTCACTCGGCGCAGATTTGCAGCTATTGTTTTCCACGAACAATGGGGGATATTTTTAAACCAAACTTTACTCTGCAAAAAAACTGTTCAATTTCCGGCAGCCGATAGTCAGTTAGGTGTGCAGCGTTAGCACTGCAGCACAAGAGTCAGGGCTAAATACAGAGGGCAGAAGCCAATTTCAAGAGGTAGCAATTTAGCACCAGCTACTTTTCCTATTGACCTGCATTAGTTTGTGCACAGTATAGGACCAGGAGACAAACTGACTAACAGACTGAGACAATATATTCTCCAAATAGAAAGGGAGACCTGTACTGGCCCTCTGTTAACCCAGTCACAGCGTTTTGGCCCTGTTTCTACATTTTCAGGTTGGTTTGTTCTGGTAACACAGCATGAGGATGGCTTTCCCCCACAAGCTCTTGACACCTTCCACTGACACAGATAATGATCTAGGTATTTCAGTCAACATTTTCTGTCAAGTTTCAGACATGAAACTTGCTTTGTAAAATAGATTAGCATGTGTTGTTAATGATTTTTCAAATAATTTTAAGATGCCTGCATTCTTTTCCATCCCTTTTCCACGTGGCTATTTCCAGCGATGTCAGTACAGCGTCAAACAATCTGAGTGTAGAAAGAAATACATTTTTTTTGTCAATGTTACATTTAAATGACATATTTCAAATTATGGAATAAAATATAACAACAAAAGCATCATAAATTGTTTCTTAAATTCAAATTATACACTTTTTTTTTTGGTCCAACTAATGCACATGCAAGTTTTTTTGCACAAAACCCCCCCAAATATTTGGAAAAACAATTATTTTCTCATTCTGACCCTCTGGGTCCTATCATACACCCGGCGCAATGTGACGGGATCATTTTCACGTCCAGTGGCACGTTGTTTAAATAGAAAATACACAAATGCAAATGCACCATTGTTGGCACGTTGCTATTTTGAGTCAACTGAAAATTACTGTGCCAGTGCCATTGACCAACTAAAACCTGGTCTAAAGTCAATAGCGCAGTATTTTTTGTGTTATTTAAAGGGCACGTTAGTAATATGCGCCTATAGGCGGGCGCACAACATTATGATTTTACACACACAGGGTGTTATTTTGGTTATTTTTATAACAAGGTTATTTTGCACACAAACATTTTTAAATATTAAAAATAAAAGGATTCCTCTCTGAAGAAGCGTTCAGTCTTTCCGCTCACAAAATCTGCCATGTAAATAGCGAATCCGCCATGGTGCGAGCACAACCAGGGAATGGAAGATGAGACACTGATTGGTTTATTGCACTTTATGACTAATTAAGAGACCAGGTACAACCCTTTTGACTATGCGCCTGGCGCAACGACAGTTTTTTCTGTCGTTAAACTAGCAAAAGTGGATTTGGACACCCTGAGTGCACCTGCACCATTCGCTTCAGACCAAGCACTGGGCACTCCGTCTGAAATGATCGGTTTATAAGTTTATTAAAAATATGTTTATTAAAAAAAATGCTCCAAACAAACATAATCATCAAATGTGATCCAGGAAGCCATTAAAATAAACCATCCACTTGTTTCCGATGCTGGGATCTTTCTGAAGTCTGTACAGAGCTGTTTAAACTAGATGCGTCAAAGGAAACGTTCTTTCAATTTTCCAGCTGTCCTGTTGTCGGCAGACTTAAGTGCATGGAGTATGTCAGAAACTGAACATTAATCTGTATACTGCATCCAGTGTAGACAGCATCAGTGATTATAATGGGTTTTATTTGCTTTTGCAATAATGCTTTGTTTATAATGAGGAGGACGCTTTAAGCTATAAGAAAACTTGCAGGATGTTTTAATGATACGAAGACCTCTTATTTGTCAAAAGATCAATGCAAATTTGATTCTCGTGTCATAACCCCTTCAAAGGTGCACTGTGCAAATTTGAGCTGCATCTAGCAGTGAGGTTGCGAATTGAAACCGCCCACCGTTCACCCATTCCTTTCAAAGCACATAGAGAAAAGCTACGGTGGCCAACACAGGACAAATATCTCGTCGTTTGAGACAGCAGAGAGTAGCTACTGTAGAAACATGGCGACTTCACTGTAAGGGGTCCTGCGGTGTATGTAGATAGAAATGGCTCATTATAACGGTACATTATGTAAGGTCTTTATACATTACTGAAAACATAGTTATGTATATTATATTGCATTTCTGTCAATAGATCCTCATACATATTACACACTATACATCAATACAATACATAAGTCCATCAATACAATACATAAGGAGACCACATACATATTTCCAGTTGCTACTCTAAAGCTGTTACTGTTGCATTTTGTTCTTATAGTGTCTCTATGGCAGAGGGAGAGTCCCCCCCCCCCCAAAAGCCTATCCACAATTGTGATAATTACCCATGCTTCTTTCCTCTGGCTCATTTGCATAATCAGCACCAGTCATTCACTGTGGTGGCACAAAGGATTGTAATGAAACAAAAGAGTAACAAGGGAGATTTCAGATGCTGGAACATTGCTGCCACATCTCCGTATTCGTTTGTTCGTATGGTCCCAAAGTCATAAAGATTTTCATTTCACAATAGCATTAATGCAAAAACTTTGGGATGTTCCCACACATCAACAGTTCTACAGTTTTATTGTTATCTTTCTTCCTTTTTTGGTAAGCTTGAATGTTTTTTTGTCATAAATGGACAGTCTGAGTGGCATTTTTCCAGCACAATCGGTGTTGAAGTGTAATAAACAAATCTGAAGGTCATTGCTATGTCTGTGCGCTTGGTCTTTACAGAATAGTTGCTGTTTCCAGCACATCAAAGGGAATGAAGAGAGCATTGATCTGCAGGGTTTCAACATCTGTTCTGAGTGTCATACACAATGCATGCCCATTTTAATGCATCTATTGAGCAAACTGACATACATGCTGAAGCTGGAGAGGGTGAAAACATATAATAGTTTCTATTTTTCAAACGGCATTTAATTACTTATGGCTCCAGAAAGATAAACAGGCTTATAAACAACATACTGCATGCGTCAGGTCAAATTTACGAGATAAAGATGAACAATTTTAAAAACAGCAAAATCAAAAGGGAAAAAAACGGACACATATTTAGCTTAGGAACAAAGCAAGTGACTTTCTTTATGAGTGAGTCACTGAATCAATCACTTAACCAACACTCCCAATTTATATTGGTGGCTTTAACTACTATGTACTTACATTAAAAAAATAAGTACAATGTAAAAAACATGTGTGTACACAATGTACACAGTGCATTGTATCAAATTATTAATTTAAATGTTAGTAAATAGTAGTTAAGGCCACCTAATATAAAGTGGGTCCTGAAATGCTAACCACTGAATGTATGAATTAATGAATGGATGAATGAATGAATGAATGAATGGATGAATGAATGAATGAATGAATGAATGAATGAATATGTATGCTGCATAATATTTCTTTTGATTTCTCTATGTATTTTGTCAAATTATGCATAGCTATTATTTGTTATAAATAATAGTTATACATAATAAAATAACTATTTTGCTTAATAAAACGTACATTTGATTTACTACAGGATCATGATTTTAGATACTTCAGCATGTACAACATGAGTTGAAATATAAGAGAAATGAGAGGACAGAGCTAATAGTAAAGAGCAGAAAAAAAGAAACTAATCAAAGAGCAGACATGCGAGAAACCTCTAAAGATAAAGAAACTGACAAAAGAGAACTGTGATAAGAGAAATACTGAGTAATATTCAATATTGTGAAATTGAATATTGGAGATGAACTCGAGCTGTCCGTGCATAAGCTACACAGGGCAATTTATCAAAGCACAATTCAACATGCACCATCCCATCAGGCTGTATCGCTTCCTTTCAAATAGCTGAAAAAGAGGTAAAAGGCCCAGAATTTCAAGCTATGGGCCTGGGTGGAAATCCCAGGATTCAATTTCAAAACCATTCTGCATCTATTGCACACAAGCATAAAAAAGGATTTCAACAATGGACAGCCAAAGCCTGTCATGAATCTGTTATTGAGCTTTTGTAGTCTATGTATGCAATAAAATCTGAAACTCCAGCTCAAAACACTCAGTCGTCACACTAAGCCATTTCACTCGACCAGGACGCCACCTCCAACAAGAAGCCTATCTTCTCTATTCTCTTTTCTGTCTCAGTTTCTGTCTCTTCCCAAAATTGAAGTCATATTTCACTGGAGCAGACACTCTGGTATGCCGCTGCCCTCTCCTGGAGCCTGGCCTCATGATCGGCTGAGACAAGAGAGGTTAACCCCTACACTTTTACTAGAAACTCTCTCAGAACAACCAGGAGAGACAACATAACTCCTCAGAGAGGCCCTTGAACATCCCGCGGCTAAAACCGCAGTCTCACTCTGCTTTTATTGTAGAGACCAAAAAAGAAATCTATCCTTTTATCCAGTTAACTTTTGTTGCATTCAGAGCAAAGCTTGCAAAGATGGTCTTACACAGGTGCTGGTAAGAATACTAATTATATTGACTTTAAACCTAGGAAAGCTGGATGAACGTTTGCGCTTTTAACAAGGACATTTAAAGAGCATTGAAAGTCCAGTTGAAGATAGATAAACTAAACTGCAGGCCTAGCCAATGTGCTGACACAAGCTTCTAATCACCGGCTAATAAATCTCCCCTTTCTCACTCTTTTACTTACAAATTATGCAGCCTATAATATGTGAAATAAATTTTGCTGCACCTGGCTCATGAAAGAAAAAAAGAAAGAAAGATAGATAGAAGAAAGAAAGAAAGAAAGAAAGAACAAAGAACAAAAATTAAAGAAGAAACAAAATAAATAAAATTGAAAAAGAAAAAGAAAGAAAGGAAGGGGAGAAAACAAATACACAAAAGAACACTTGAATAAACAAAAATGAAATAAAGAACAAAAACAAAAAATGGATAAACGCACAAACAAAAGAAAGAACAATCAAATAAAATAAAAAAATGAACAAAAACAGAATGAATAAACAAAAGAAAGAAAGAACAAAAGAACAATTGAGCAAATGAACAGTCAAACAAAAAATGGCTGAACTAACAATCAAAAGAAAGAACACCCGAAAACAAAAGAAAGAAAAGAAAAAAGAAAGAACAAACAAGCAAAAATGAATAAACAAAAACAAATGATAGAAAGAACAATCAAACAAAAGAAAATAAAGAAACACAATTAATAAACGAATGAACACACGAATGAACACACGAATGAACACACGAAAGAAAGAAAGAATGAAAGAAAGAAAGAAAGAAAGAAAGAAAGATAGAGAAGTGAGTGAATTAACAAATAAAACGAAAGAATGAAAAAATACATATGAAAGTCATGAAGAAAACAATTACTGAACGGAAGAACTAACAAACGAAAGAAAGAACAATTTTTAAAGGAAAGAAAGAACTTATGACGAGATCATGAAGTTGTGGCCAAGTAAGTAAATAAATACATAAATAAATAATGCATGCTCTTTTAGGATTTCTGTAGAATATTAATTGGCAGAAGAGTAGTTTATAGTTCATTAGCCTGGCGGTAGGCAGTTTATCACTGACAAGCATTGAATAAATTTAACATATTAAGATATTAATAAGGAAATAAAATCAGAACCGTTTAATAATACTTACAAATGTGCAAGCGCATCTATATTGGCCGTAATGGATTAATGGTGGTTTCAGAATCAATATGCACGTAACTTTAAAATGACTTTTGTTAAAGACTCTTCAGAAAACTTCAAGCTTCTCTGTCTTTGTCAGAGGCTTTAAGAGCAGAAAAGTTTCTTGTAGAAATATGTAGCTATAGCTATTTTTTAACTTGGCAAAGTAACTTGAGCATCATGGGCGTGTGGAGGCCTAATGAGGAGAGTGAGAGGTGTGTACGGTTGGCTGGTGGCAGAATGTTTCTACATCAGTCTTAACTAAACAACCCCCCACCTGGCAGCCTGTTAGCTGCACTGCAGGCACAGACTGCCCCATACTGCAAAAACTATACCGTTTGAGAGGCATATTCTCAGGAAACTCATGCATCAGGCATGCCAGTGTCACGTTATGCTACGGTGAGTCACTTGTCCAGCTTTTCTGCATGAAAACCAATATGCTGATGCAGTGAATATTGAGAAATGGGATTGTTTAGGTCAGTGGCTTATGTCATATATATGATATATCAATGGAACATTGGTTTCACCAAACAGCAGCAACAGCAGTGTGAGAAAAGGACAGCAACTAGTTTCTATCTAATCCAGAGGTCTTCAACTCTGCTCCTGGGGACCCACTTTCCTGCAGAGTTCAGCTCAATCCCTAATCAGACACACCTGGACCAGTTAATAAAGCTCTTCAGGATTGCACAGGCAGGTGTGTTGGAGCAGGGGTGGGAACAAATTTAGCAGGACAGTGAGCCAGGAGCGGGGTTGAAGACCTCTGATCTAATCTATCAATAATCGGAATAATAGAGGGAAACCTAAAAGGCCATGCATCATTACTTGTGATCTCACCTAGAAAAAAAAAAAACGTCTCTGTTCAGCCGCAAGTCATTTCACCTTCTGTCAAACATCATTCAGTAACCACACGAATTGGCTGGCAATGAAACTGACCACATGTTCAGAGTCACTACAGTGTCTGTGAAAGTTGTAGTGCACTTCGGACATTGATTTTTAAACAGTCTATCACTGACGGACATAGAACTGTTTCAGCTTGGGTGAGTCGCTGATCAAAGTAAAAATGTATTCGCTCGTCCGTGATGCAGCACTATAAATATAGGGCTTTGTCATTTCTAAACCAAGCAAAAACAAAAAAACTAAAACAACTTGAGATCTCGAGAAAACAACTTGTGACATGTCGAGTTCAAGAAGTTCAAGCCAAGTAGCAAAAAAATAACAAAATAATACATATTCTTTTAGGACTTCCATAGAATATTACTTGGAAGAAAAGAAGCTAATAGTTCATTAGCCTGGCGGTGGGCAGTTTATCGCTGACAAGCATTGAATACATTTTACGTATTAATATATTAATCATAAATTTAAATCAGAACCTACAAACAAAGCTTATCCATCAGTTTGATTGAATGAGCTCTCAATTTTCCTTGATGTTTTATTTTCAGACATCATGAGAATAACGTAACGCTTTGCATTTTACCGTGACATTTTATAACAAGAATATACACTATATTGGCAAAAGTATCGTGTTCCAATCACTTCCTTGGCCACAGGTGTATAAAATAAAGCACATAGGCATGCTTCTACAAACATCTGTGAAAGAATGGGTCACTCTCAGGAGCTCAGTGAATTTAAGCGTGGTACCGTGATAGGTTGTCACCTGTGCAATAAATCCATTCGTGAAATTTCCTCACTACTAAATATTCCACGGTCAACTGTTAGTGGCATTATAACAAAGTGGAAGCAATTGGGAACAACAGCAACTCGGCCACAAAGTCGTAGGCCACGTAAAATCTCAGAGTGGGGTCAGCGCATGCTTTCTGCAGAGCCAATAGCTACAGACCTCCAAACTTTGTGTGGCCTTCAGATTAGCTCAAGAGCAGTGCGTAGAGAGCTTCATGGAATGGGTTTTTATGGCCGAGCAGCTACATCCAAGCCTTACATCACCAAGTACAATGCAAAGCATCGGATTTAGTGGTGTAAAGCACAAAGATTACATCAAGTGTAAAGCTTGGTGGAGGGGGAACTATGGTTGTTTTGTCTTAGTTCAAGTGAAAGGAACTTTTAATGCTTCAGCATACCAAGACATTTCGGACAATTTCATGCTCCCAACTTTGTGGGAACAGTTTGTGGATGGCCCCTTCCTGTTCCAACATGACTGCGCACCAGTGTACAAAGTAAGGTCCATAAAGACATTGATGAGAGAGTTTGGTGTGGAGGAACTTGACTGGCCTGCCTCAACCCGATAGAACAGCTTTGGGATGAATTAGAGCAGAGACTGCGAGCCAGGCCTTCTCGTCCAACATCAGTGCCTGACCTCACAAATGCGCTTCTAGAAGAATGGTCAAAAGTTCCTGTAAACACACTTCTAAACCTTGTGGAAAGCCTTCCCAGAAGAGTTGAAGCTGTTATAGCTGCAAAGGTTGGGCCAACTCCATATTAAACCCTACGGATTAAGAACGGGATGTCATTAAAGTTCATGTGCACGTAAAGTGCACGTCCCAAAACTTTTGGCAATATAGTGTATATGGCAAGAGCTCTTTTCAGTCGCTGCATTCTTTTCCTCACAATTCTTTTATTTTTTTCCCCTTTGCATTCCGCTGTAATAGTATAAAAAAAGGACAACATATATTGTACATTTGTGGTCTGTTCTCCCAAAATAATTTCACTGGAATGCACAAATAATCGTGTTTGTCCTCAAATCCTCAAATCTCTTTCCAGATTTGTTTTCACAGGTAAATACAATTTACTATATATCAAAATGACGGAAATCACTTTTAAATAGTATCACACAATGCTGAAGTCAATTAACATTTTTGATTAGGGCAACGTACACTCTAAAAAAAAAAAAGGTTCTATATGGCACCAAAAATGGTTCTTCGTCGTAATCATAGAGGAACCACTTTTGGTGCTATATAGCACCATATCTTAACATGTTCTGTATATGGAAGCGATGCTATATAGCACCTTAGTTAGCTGTGCTATATAGCACCTTAGTCAAAGAACCAGTGAAGAACCGCTGAAGAAACACTGAAGCACCAAAATCGGTGCTATATAGCACTAAGGAAAGTTTCCCCTATGATTACGAGCCAAGAACCATTTTTGGTGCCATATAGAACCTTTTTTTTTTTAGAGTGTATGTTACATAATATATAGATATTACTACAGTGATATTTAACCCGTCCGTTATTGCTGTGGAAAGAATCACACTTTGGGGTTATTCACAGTCTTTTGCAAGTACCTTGTTGATGCTTTCACACTTTTAAATGTCCTTATAATGTTCGTTGGTTGAAGGGTGAGTGGAATAATGTTATCTCATTTTATCCAGTTTAAAATAACGTATTATTGCATTCAGAGGGCGAACCTTTTACTGATTGTTTACAGTTTAATGGAAGTTACACCCATAATTCGCGCAAAGAGTCATGGGGCGTAGGAAGAACGTGGATAGCTTTAAAAAGACTCTTCAGAAAACTTTACAGGTTCTATGTCTTTGTCAGAGGCTGTAAGAGCATCTTCTCTAAGTCTCTTGTAAAAATATTTATAACTGTGGAACTCAATAAACTGCACTGCCTCCAAGTACTCATCTATCAAAAAACAGATGCTGGGATATGGCATGAAGAAACCACCTCACAAGTTCCGAATAGTCCTCTATATTTTTCATAAACTGATGTAAAGCACGGTACTTGCTGACATCAACCAAAACCTAGATTTATGCCTTCATAGTACATGCACATTTTTCTTTGGCAGAGCAGTCTCTTGATGCCAGATGTGGAAAAAATGGACCAGTGTCCGACCCTATTGGGAGTCTTATTATAAGTTATATCCCTGTTTCCTCAAGGTGTGTGCAGTCCCGAGGGTGAGCTGTGCCTGTGAACGACCTGGGCATGGGCTGTAAAGCAAGACAAGTCCGCTTCAGGAAAGCACCTTCACAGTGAATTCATCCCTGAAAACAGGGTCAGTTCACAGCAAAGAGAACGTACTTCTGTCAAAGTCCCTGAAACAATGAAAGGACTGGATGCGTCGAACATGTGCCGCCTTCTTGATTATTTTTTTAGGAAAATACTCGTTGGGCAGTTCTGGTCCTAAAATCAAGCTGCTACACCTCGTCTGCAATGGTATACAAATGTATTTCAAAAGACACAACCGACATTTAGCAATATCATACAAGTAAAGAGTATTGTTACACTGTATAAGCAAAGTTGTGATTTGGCGAGTTGTCAAGTCTTCTAAATGTTTTATATTTATGTAAGGAATAATTGACTCCGGGGCGTTGAATTATTAGAAAAATAATGCACACCCGAGGTGGTGATGCGGTCACGACGCGAAGCGGAGTGGCTGTTACACCTCGGGTGTGCATTATTGTTCTAATAATTCAACGCCCCGGAGTCAATTATTCCGCTTATACTACGGTTACCACACATCAAGACATCGATCCGATGATATATTTAAAGGGATTCATCCGGTTTTTGTACTTAAATCGCTCTATTTATTCTGCATCTCATCCGGCTCTTTTGCTAGTTCCGAAACATAATTTTAAAGCTAGTTGTGGAGGCTTGAGCCACTGATAGCAGACTAATGCAGTTATTAATGCAGCGAGTTATGAGAGAGAGAGAGAGAGAGAGAGAGAGAGAGAGAGAGAGAGAGAGAGAGAGAGAGAGAGAGAGAGAGAGAGAGAGAGAGAGAGAGAGAGAGAGAGAGAGAGAGAGAGAGAGAGAGCCTGCGTCTCTTTCAACAGCGTCAACTAATACGGAACTGTAAGAACAGGGCCTTTATTGACGTTACCTCGCTAGTGAGAAATGTCTGGTTGCTTTTAAGTTGCTAAACTATTTTACTGATAAAATCACATTTCTGTGCGAGTGTGTCCGCACTGTATGTGTGCGCGTTTGAGTGGGAGAGCAGAGAGAGCGGGAGAACGAGAGTAATGTGCGTTTCTTACATAATTAAACGTAATTTTGTGGAAATAAAACATGGAAATCATTTGTCCTTTTTAGCTTATTGTTTACCATATTTATCTGATTGGTCAGTGTCGTTGTGGGTTTTGGTTATTTGCTGTTGTAGGCTGTAAAGACATTTGAAATAACTGAAATCATTTGGCGAAGTGGTATGGAACTGTAATGCGGTCAAGAGAGCTGCCTGGAACTACGTTCGCTGTGCGTTTCCCAGAAAATAATTGCACACCTCAGAACGTTCATCAGCCAATCAGATAATAACAACGGGCTGATATTTTTTCATGAATGACTGATTTGAATTATTATAAAATGCAAGGAAGTTTATGGCAGTTTTGATTGACAACATACACTTGAAAACACTTGCATGTTGTGGAATCTGACAGAAATTAACTTTACAAAATACACCAACCCTCAGAAATATCCATTGGTGTAATTGTAAGTAATTGTAATGTGTGACTAACTAACAATTAGCCTTATATTTTGTTGTAGCTTAACTAAACTTGAGTTCATTATTGTAGACACGTTATGCCAACAACATATGATTTCTCCTAGCCTACTACCTGTTACTTACACATAACGTCCCCAAAAGACAACCCAACATACAGAGCCGGCCCAAGGCATAAGCGAACTAAGCGGCTGCTTAGGGCCCCCTTTGTCACCAGGTGGCCCCCAAGAGCACATGAAATGACTTTTTGCAGTATGTTATTTCATGATGATTGAAATCGTGAAATGGCCTTAAACATTTATAAATAAACTGCAAAATGTTAAGTTTTCTAATATATGCATGGATTGATTCTGACGTACAGCATTGCTCGCAGCGCCATCGGCCAGACACTATTCGTTACACTATTGTTAGCCAGGGTTCAAAGTTCAAGTGCGAAAAAACCAGCGCTAAAACGTAACATTACTCGTCAGTTGCCCATTAACCTTTTTATGAATGGATGGATTTGAGAATGTGATATGGTTTAGTGCGAATATCTTGTCTGACGTGCTGCATGTTTTGTACGGAGTACAGCATAGCTTCCAGTTTCTCAATAAATGTTTTTCCGCAAACTGCTATATCGTCCCCTTGGAATTATAAGTTGTGTAGCCTATATATAAGTTTTTATTTAGAAAATAAAAAGGTTCTTTCTACACAGTCGAATGGAATGTAACAAATAAATTTTTATTTCCGCCAGAATAAAAGCTCTGTTTAATGTTTGAAAGAAATCAACATTTCTTGTTTTGAAAAGAAGTCTCTTCTGCTCACCAAGGATGCAATTATTTGATCAAAAATACAGTAAAAACGGTATTATTGTGAAATATTATTATAATGTAAAACATCTGTTTTATATGTGAATATAGTAAAGTGTGATTTATTCCTGTGATCAAAGCTGAATTTATCATCATTACTCCAGTCTTCAGTCAGTGTTACATGATCCTTCAGAATTCATTCTGATATGAGGATTTGATGCTCAAGAAACATTTATGATTATTATCAATGGTGAAAACAGTTGTGTACAAATATTTTTTGGATATTTTGAAAGCTTTCTATTTCAGAGAAATGCTGTTCTTTTGAACCTCCGATTCATCAAAGAATCCTGGGGAAAAGTGAGCATATTCAGCATAAGAGACTACTTACATTTTTTTTAAAGTACATATCCCAGTCTGAACTGTAGTACAGCAAGGCTTTGAATATTAACACCTGACCACTCCTCTGGGCTTGCTACTGTTACAATTAAAAACCGTATAAAGGTAAAACCATTACAGCCAGACATGATGAAAGCAACACAGCTACAACTACTAAAATTGATACTGGGTGTGCGAATTATCAAGAATTGACAATAGTCAATCGTATTGGTGGCACCGAGGGGCCCCCCAAAAATATTCTGCTTAGGGCCCCACAAGGGCTTGGGCCGGCCCTGCCAACATACTGCAATCAGAAATTAATACCAGCATATATCCATTTTCTTTTCTCTCTCATTTTTTCCCCAACGATTTTTGTCTGACAGACGTTGCTGTGTAGCCAATCAAGTGCGAGGGTTTCTCTCCGCCCCGCCGCTATTGGTTGTTCTCTGGAGACTCGGGGAGTGTTCCGATATTAATGACCGCTGGGCAGACAGCGGCATGTCAATGTGACAACCGAACGAGCGGCTGCAGATGCGCCTCTGAACGCGGAGGAAGGAGGAGGTTGTCAGTGCGAGGGACTCTAAAAAGCTTCCAGACGGCTCTCACCTGCTGGATTTTGCCTCATTCGCAAAGCAAAATCTTAACGCTGTTTGTTTCTCCACCTGCGTTAAAAGAAGAACACGCGCGCGTATTTTCATTTGCGTGGCGCGCGCTTCCCTCTCTCTGGAGCACTGCGCTATAGATCAACGGAATACATGTCGCTTTATTGACCGGGATGACTTACGTTGAAACGGTAAGTTGGAATATTTGTCAGTTCAACCTCACAAATGTGTGAATAAATATAAATTTCAGTCGTTTTACTGCACATTCAAGTTGAGATATGCGTCAGAGTGATTCTTCCACTGCAAAACGAGCGTGAAGGAGCAGAAATGGAGGGGAAATTAATAACAAGCACGCAGGTAGTTGAATAAATAGGCATGTCAACCTGGAGCACTGCACGGGATTCCTGTTGCTGATGTCGCGGTCGGAGGACAAACGCATGTGTGCATCAGCAACAGGAAATCTGTGCTCCAGCTTGGCATGCGTATTTTTTGGACACAAGGCACGTCCTGGACGGATAGCCACAGGCAGTCTTGCATCTGGCTGTTCTCAATCTCCCTTAAATCACCCTGTTGCCGTCCAAGATGTTCTACAGCACCCCTATAGCACATGCATTTCAAATGCAGTCGCCTTGAGCATCCACTGTACAGTAAGTATCGTTAAATGAATGTATATCGCCTTGAATGGAGGCATTGTGATTCTGATCCATTCGTCTGATCTGCATTCATTGCTTCAGTCTAATTTATACCATCCACAGCTAAACACCTCCAATGCAGATGATGACTTTTCTTTTTTCTTTTTTACCCCAGCTGTTAATCACACAACCAGGGAGTTTGTCCTCCCACATCTCTTTGTAGACGGAGGCGGTGAGGAATCGTTGCAGACTGGCTTCGTACTTTCTGATACACAAGTCAGAGATTGCAAATAGCATTTTATGTGCTTGCATCATTGTAACAAATGCTAGGCAGTGCATCGAATTAAAATAATACATTAAGGTTAAAATACAATTTGAAGGAAATTAATGTAAAGTGCATGCATCCATCCATATATAAATATCCAAATATGACCCTGAGCTACTAGTAAATGTATACCAATTTGATCAACTGGTTTCAAGAGCTAACGTAATAGGGCCTGGAAGAAAATTATGGAAGCTCTGGGCTAATGTGTAGGCTTTACCATAGAGGACCTTAGTGGGACCACCCCGATCACAGGTCCTGTGGGACAACCATTACCGGGCCTGTGGGTTCACTGACGCTTTACAAAGCAAAAACGTTGAGGAAAAATATTGTGCGGCTTAATGGCATACAAAACACTTGAACCGTTTTGTGTCCTTTGAATCTCTTTCATGACAAACTCTCCAAACTTGGGGCTGAGCGGGCAATTCTTAATCAAAGATGTAATCACATGGGCCATTTGAAGCCTGCACTAATTAACAGACAATTGATATTAAGGATCTCTTAGACATGGCTTCTGTGTGCACACTGATTTTATTCCCTCTTTATATGACGAGGTGCTGGAAAATTGCTTTCTCTGATCGTTACCGAACAGTTTGAAACACAAAGCGATGAATGTGCGTTTGAAATGCAATTTATGCAATAAATATGTTTTCATGTTCTGGCAGACCACCAATATCATAGGCATATGTACACTACCGGTCAAAAGTTTAGAAACATTAAGGTTTTTCTTTTTTTTTTTATCTCACCAAGGCTGCATTTATTTGATCACAAATACAGTAAAAACAGTAATACTGTGAAATATTATCACAATTTAAATGAACTGGTTTCTGTTATAACATATTTTAAAATATAATTAATTCCTGTGATAGCAAAGCTGAATTTTCAGCATCATTACTCCTGTCTTCAGTGTGTCATGATCTTTCAGATCCTTCCTTATTAATATCTTGATAAACTGCTCTTCAAAAATAAAATAAAATAATTAATACTTTTATTTAGCAAAGGCACATTACATTGATGAAAAAGACCTTAAAGACATGTATGAAATTAATAAATATTACAAACAGTACTTTTTATAATAAATGTTATTCTTTTGAACTTTCTATTCATGAAATAATCCTGAAAAAAATGACAGTTTCCACAAGCAGCACAAGCGTTTAACATTAATAATAAGAAGAAATGTTTCTTTAGCACCAAAGCAGCACGTTTTAATTTCTGAAAGATCATGTGACACTGAAGTAATGGCTGCTGATAATTCACAGGATTAAATTTCATTTTAAAATATTACAACATAATCCAGTTAATTTAAATTGTATTATGTTAATTTAATTTATTTATCGTTCATTTAAATTGCATTATGTAATATTTCACAGTATTGCTGTTTTTACTGTATTTTTGATCAAATAAATGCAGCCTTGGTGAGATTAAGAGACTACTTTCAAAAGCATTAAAAAACCTTAATGTTTCCAAACGTTTGACTGGTACTGTATATATATCACGATTAATCGCACCTCTTTTAGCACACTTATGAAATTAAGCATACGCCATTATTTAACATGTTTATTTGGTCATAATTTGCAATATCCAGCAATATAAACCATCATATTCAAAAACTTCAGTCATTTCCTTTAATTGCAAAAACTTAAGACACAGCACAACTTAATCTGACATTTTAGGTCAGCTTACTTTTCAAGTAAACATTTAACCAGCTGCTATAGCGCACGAGTTTGCTAAAATAACAGGTGCCAGAGAAGCTCTCTTCTTGTGCACTCTGTGTCCTGTGAGTGGAAATAGTCTCTCACACGGCACAGTTGAAGCAGGAGTTGCTACATATGTCTGTGCTAGAGATGAAACATACAATTTCGATTTTAGCGAACAAAATGATCATGGTTGTCAATATTATCCCAGTGTTGTTAATGCGCTGGAAATGTTCAAAAAGTACTGATATACATCCACAAACTGAAATTATTTTACCAACTTTTAAATGAAAAACCAAAACACTGCAAATAAAATTAGGAGCACTATGCACTTTTTGTATGCATAAACATTAAAATAATAACATTTACAACAACGGCCCGATTTAAAATGAACGATCCATTTTGCTTGGGTTCCTGTGTGAGATTGTTGCTAACTTTGCTTAATGGTGGACAGTATTTACCGTGAGGTCATCTAGCTGTGTTACGAGTGGATGAGAGATAAATCATTGTGTTTGTTTGATAAAGATATTTTGCGAGCCCGATCATTTCATTTGCCGTTTCATTTGCCGTTTATATATATATATATAATGCAAAAAAGATAACCCCCTATAATGACTTATCTCTATTGTCTATTGAAAAGGTCACCACACTCCACATTTTCTTTCACCGTTTCAAAAGCCTAGATCTTTTTCAAAATATAGACTTTAATAAGATAATATGATAGCAGCATATGCTATCTGTGCTTTCAGGAGTAAACAGAGCAGAACCATCTGAGGAGCACTGCTGTGCTCTCCATCTGTTCTTCGATTAGACTGATACCTGTAAGAGGCATCCGGTGCGGTATAAAGCGCATACTGGGAGAACTGGGATCTCATTATGCAAAAACAGTCAGGCTAGAAATGTTTAGAACACAGTAAACCATGCACTGCTACACCAATACATTGACACTTGCTGTTGGGAATGAGCTTTCAATCAATCAGGCCCAATTAGAGTGAAATGCTGTATTTGTACCCTGGGGGATTTCAATGGTTTTCATAATTAGGTTCTTCATATAGAGTGTAGCTTAGTGATGCAGTTATCCTGTGCGTTGTGAACGGTATCCTTCCCTTAGGCTAGGTTATGTATGTTAGAGCGAACCGCAATGTTACATGTCTCTGTATGAGTAATCTGGTGGTATCAAAATAACATCGTGGATCAACTGTTTGGGTTAGATGAGTCAGAATGTTCTTAAAGCATATGTAGGGGGGGGGGGGGGGGGGGGGGGGGGTCGGGGGGTTGCTGGAAAACTTAAAAAAGAGAATGCTCAATTAGAGATGTAAAATTATAATAAAAATGTCTATCTGATGTAAAAATGATTATAGCGGGCGGCATCTAAATGTTCTGCATTCTAATTCATGTCAATGTGTTTTTTTCTTTTGTTTTTAACTACAAACCACATTTGCACCCAGAGAATCAGTTGAACCCAGACTCAATAGAAGCAGTAATGCCTTCAAATGAAGACTAGCTTTATAATAGTCAATAATAGGAATGAGAGATAAAGATACACTTTATTGATCCTTGATGGGAAATGTAGTAACTAAATCGTTTGCAAACTAGTTTATTAGTTTTGCAAGAATATAGGCACCTTTTAAGCATATTTAAAGGGGTCATGAACTGGCTTTTTAAATGTTTTTATACTGTTGTCTGAGGTCAACTTATGACGTTTGCGTGGTTTTTCCATTCAAAAACATCATAATGAATAAGTAATAGGCTATTTTCTACCCTGGTTTTGAGGCTCTCTCAAGAAACACTGGGTTTTTTGGTGCCGCACTGAAGACTTGGAAGTATACGCCCACGGCTAGGATTGGATAAGATTTGCATATTTAATGAGCTTCAGCTCCCCTGTGAGTAGGCTTCACAAGGAATTGTTTTGAAAGCGTGTGAGAAACGGCAAATGAAATGATCGGGCTCGCAAAATATCTTTATCAAACAAACACAATGATTTATCTCTCATCCACTCGCAATTGATTGGAATGTTATTTTTTTATTACTTGCCCGCCCGATCAGTGGATATAAGCGTGAACCATGCATCACACACACACACACACACACACACACACACACACACACACACACACACACACACACACACACACGTGTGCGCCAAATACCTTGCAGACTGCATGATCAAAGCTTCCGCGATTTTATTTTTCCTTCAAGTCAAGAGAGTGAACGCACATCAAGAAAGGAATGTTATTTCCATATTTAAGATGTTTTTGTAGCCCGTCTGAAAAACACATAGCCCCTGGACGTTGGGCTTTGCCAGCCCTTGCCCACAACGTTACATGTCTGAGTCTGATCCCGATTTGCATTGAACCAACAACACCACAAATAAAGGATTCTGCAGCCTTTGACAGCGTGCTAATGTTCAGTTAGACACGTACACATAATCAATAGATATCAAACGATCTGTAACAATGCAATACTATCACATAAATAAACATTTTTACTCACATAAGTGTGTTACTTCATTCATTCATGTAATCTCATCCTGTCTGCAAATCCAGTCTCTTGTTTACAAACTAATCCAGTGAAATGAAAGAACAGATGCACAAAGTGTTCCCCACGTGAGCTGGATATTCATTAAAAATAAAGTTCATCCATGCATTCTTAATATTGGAATCGGAATGAAACTTATGCGGTATGTTTATAAATTATATCCGGTTTAGCTACATGTAGGCCTCTGTTATGTTAGTGGCACGAGTCGGTGGGCGGGGCTACAGAATCAGGCGTTGTTCTTCTTTTGTTGAGGCGGTGCTTCACTACACTCTGACGTAATAGCCTGGCATATTCTGAGATTGATCGTTTGCTGGGCCTGGTGTCAATAAAAGCTTTTCTTTGACTAACAAGGAAGTTTTCAGATCTGAAAATTACAGGATATTCTTATATTACCATGACCTTTTATATATCAAAAGCTCAAGGGAAAGTTGATTTCTCAATTCACCACCCCTTTAATGACATTCCCCTACTTTTTCACTCTTCTTCTGCACAATTTTTAAGAAACATAATATTAAAATATATTTTAAAAATCATTTATGTTTACTGAATTGTGATTCCTTGTATTTCTTTGCATAGTGAATTGTAATTGGTCTTTTTGTTCTAAGATTTATTTAACATTAAGTATCTCTTAGACTGCAAAGACAGTGTTTTGTTGGGTGTGAGGTCTCATGCACAGCCACTAGAAAATAAGATGCATGCTGAGTGTCATGACAACAGCAAAGCGGTTCTGATGTGGCATTCATTTACACAGAACCGAAGCCTTACACAGAACCTAAGCCTGTGTGTATTTAACTTCACTACTGTTCTTTTTCTTGCAAGCATTATTTCCTTCAAACAATGCCGTTCTAGATAAAAAAAAAAATTCAGCATGAATTTGATTTTGTTAAAGGATTTTGATTTTTGCAAATCAGCATCAAACAGTCAGCAACAAATTTTAGAAATTGTCTAGGTACACTTGTATTCTTTGAGGGAAACAAACAATGGCGGTTGAAAAGCTGAAACCTGTGGGGTCCATTGGTTAATTTGGAACATTGATTCTGCATTAACCGTCGACTCAACACTGATTTTGTGAGCACATAGGAGCAGGTGCAAAGGGAAATGTTCCTTGTGCATTGCACTGGAAACATTATGCACACACATTGCATAGCAAAGCCTGTTTAATGGACTCGTCCCTTACCTTGTAATAGCAAATCAATGAAGTAAAGGGCAGGGGGAGGAACAGCAAAACAGACTATGCCACCCACTGAGAAGTCTATGCAAACTAGCTGGCAGCTAGGCCCTTTGCGTCTCCTCCGGGCCTGATAGAACGGCATACACTAAACATAAACGAGGAGGAAACAAAATTAAAGCTGCAAGGTGAAATACAAAAAGGAGAGAGAGCATGGGTGTAAGAGAAGGGGTGTCTTTCCGTAGATATTTGTGTGAATGAGCGAGAAAAATTATCGAGTTCATTTGATCTCTTCCCTCTGAACCGTCTCTATAACACAAAGGGCTATTTCTAAAGGAAGCAATTCCACCTCTGTCCTACTTTTCTGTACTTGTGATCTGTATGACAGAAGTTTTACTAGAAATTCAATTCTACAGCTACAACTGGCATTGTGTGTATATATATAAAACCACCCATGTAAGCTTGCTGGTCGTTTATAGGATTTTATGTTCTTGGCAGATATGCTCTAACCCCCAAAAATAAGTATTGACAATTAAAGGTGGGGTAAGTGCTTTCTGGTAACCAATGTTGATCTAGTTACAATAGATCAATAGATAGACATTTTTAATGTAAACATCACCCTAGACCGTTAGACTATTGCGCTTGCATCAAATCCATACTTTTGCAGAGTATCGTTCATATATGACACGGCTTTAAATGCGGCACTCAGGTTAACAAAAAAAAAAAAACATTTAAAAAAAGACCTGCATATCACGTTTTTAACAGCAAAAACGCGTCCTGTGTGAATGGCCCTAAACTGTTTAAAAGATAAACAGCGCATTTTTATTTCAGTGCTGTTATTTAAACAGTCAGCTTGCCTCGTACATTCAGTTTACAGAATCAACAGCAAGCCAAAAAGGGCAAGGTTTCAACTGAACTATGCATTTGCATTTTAAACACTTAGCTACATTATGTTAGCTCTGCCCATGCAATTAAATGCACGTTCTTAAATGAGCGAGTTTTTTAAGCTAATTTCAACTTGGCATGAATAAAAACAAATCAGAGCTGCATATTAATATTTACAAGATACATATTCACGAATACAACTCCTCGTAATTACCTTAATGGCACGCAAATATTTCTGCCCGTTTTCGTTCGTGTGACTGCAGCTGCAGCCTCTGCTTTTCTGCTACAGACTGAAGCACGCGCGCAGCCGCACCATTATTTTCAGTTAATAAAGGAAAAAATACTGCACATTTCTGGTGTTATTTTTGTGATTTTTTGGGGGCATTCTACAGCCCTTCATCAAAACTTTCAACACAGAGCCCACCTCATATTGTTTTAATCAATCCACAAATCTTAAAAACAAATAAGTTCCTAAATTCTGATTGCGTCGGCAAGGCAGACGTTTGGGTGGGCTCAACCCACCCCTCCCCATGCCTAGAACCGGCCCCGTGAACAACTCGATAGCATGAGCACGACAATCCAACTAACGAACATATTACAATTATGACAAGATTAGAGGGTTACATTGATCAAGAAGAGAGAAACCAAAGGAAACAAACATATATTAGGAGTATATTGTCTTACTTTTCGGACACACTTTGGGAGCTGACGCTTGAAACAGACAGTGAGGAGGTTTAGATGCTCCAGGCTTATACGGTGTGGAAATGAATGGGTAATTATCATCGCTGAAGTGAACGACAATACGATCGCAAATGGACAAGCAAGCTAACATGACACATGAGCATATTCAAGCAAAAGCCAGCATATATTAGTTCCGTGAATCAAAACAAAATTAATGTTACTCGCCTATCGAGAAGAAATAAAGCAACCTCGGCCTTCGCTCCTTGAGT
This sequence comes from Romanogobio albipinnatus, assembly GCA_023566225.1. Lineage (NCBI taxonomy): Eukaryota > Metazoa > Chordata > Actinopteri > Cypriniformes > Gobionidae > Romanogobio > Romanogobio albipinnatus. The sequence goes on along the minus strand of CM042245.1, from coordinate 50,287,905 downwards.
TCTCTCCAGCTCTGGAAAGCTGATCAGATATTTACACGGGTCCTATTTCTTGCCTGATCGTAATCCTTCTTTTGTTCCACAGACATCTTCCACATTTGTTTTTTATCTGCTATCTCTCTCTTTCTGTCATCGCTCGGCTAATGTCCGTCCTGTGTTGTGTCTTTTGAACAATGATGTGCACTGATGCTGCCTTCACGTGCGATCGCAAATTTCCTAATTCCCACTTTAGAAGTCGTGATTACGAGCTTGTTGCATTCAAGTGCTTTGTTGTCGGAATGAACAGGAATCGAGGTGGACACCAGGTTTATTCTTGCCTATTTATTAGGAAAATCTTATTAAAACCATATAAACATTCCAGATTCTGCCGATTCTTCTGTAATTTCAGTCAAATGCAGGCTATTTTCGCTGTCTATCAAACATACAATACGCTTCAAATGATTTTGATTTTACTCGCAAATATGCACTACATTAATTCCGATAGCACATGAAGGCAGCATGAGTGCTCTCTTCTCCCCGTCATTAGTAGGCACGCCCCTTACTGCTGATTGGCTATACGTTTGTTTTGGTACTCGGCCCGAGACACTTTTCTAAAGCAGTTTTGAAATACCACTTACCCCAGCTTTAATGAAAAATGACCTTTAGCTGAAGTAGTATGGCTAGGAAGTGTAAAACTGGTTGTTTGAGACCTGTAAGAAATAAAATATCATAAAATCAAAATACATTCTTTCTAGAAAAGTGTGCTTAATGTGTATAAAACTCCAATTTAGTGCTAATATAACTACTTTACAATGAAAAAAAATAGGAGGTTGTGGGAGTAGATATCAATCAGGTACAAAGACAGGGCAATACTGCTTGTTTCAACACATCTAACACGTTTACCACAAATTAAAGTAAAAAAAAAAATACACACACAACGATGAAACAGATGCAATAAATAAATAAATAAACCAAAAACAATGTTATTATCCCAAGAGCAGTTTGCACTGAGTTGCTACAGTTATTTTCCAATACCCAGAGGCGCTAGTTTGAGCTTTAAGAGGACCTCAAGCTTAGTAATCAGCCCCCAGCCCAAGATTTACAGCCCATCTCAAACAACTCGGCCCAAAGCAAACATTGGAGCCTGGCTGCCACCGTTCAGCCTGAGTTACTTCCCAGGGTCAGCAGGCCTTCTGCCCACCGGACACATTTATTCAAACATGCCCCTATATTTCACAGGCCCAATCAAGATGATGCTAGCTCTGTGATATCAGGTCTGGCAAATTACGACGGGCAACGATTCTCCAACTCCTCTCCCTCCAATTTCGTTGACTGACTCTAGTACATCAGGACGGTGATTAGAGGCATCCATCTTGAAATTCCATTTTCTCTGGTATTAGTTGCATTTCTCTCTGTCTCTGAAAGTGTGCCGCACTATGCAAGGTATTGCCACTTATGCTCTATGAGACACGGTGTTGTTCCAAGTCCTTACGTTTGTACATTCTCACCTACCCTTAACTGGGTTAAGCCTAATTTCCTTCATTTGTCTTTGACTGGAGTTTTTAATGGGTGTGACATACCTTTATTGCTGTTACAGAGTCAGTGGAGGTTAATACAGGTTTAGTTGTTTTAGTGTGTCTCCTCTCCTGGGAGTGTTTTTTTTGTGTGGATATTCTAACAGAGACGGTTTCTGAAACACAATTATGAGCCAGATATTACATGAAAAACAAGACATTATTTACCAGTGCAGAATCTGTTTTAACAGGTTTATTTCTGGTGGATAGTGTAGCGGTTTTGTAGTCTTAAAATGACTAAAAAGTGCTTTGATTTCCTCTCACTTCACAATATATATGCAATTTGTTACAGTTTTAGCTGCCTTTTTAGCTGTAGCTGAATAATAACTGTGTTCTTAAATAATGTGGACAAATCAAACAGTTGCAGATAATGCTGTGGAACTATGGAAACCTTGATGTAACGCATTCACAACTGTGCCAAATTATTCATGCCCCATTGAACTACGCCTTTATTGTGCATTGGTAAATGGTCCTATTCACTATGTGAAATTACTGAACACTGAAACTCTGGCCCTGCATCAAAAACATAACCTTGTCTAAAAGGGCAAGACAATAAAAACAATCCCGCAGAACAGAAAGCTTCAAAAGTCCAAAAACATTGAATGCAAACTGCCTATAATAAGATAAACAGTTCACTTACCCTTAAATTTCCCTTAGCACCCTTAAATTGTTCTATACTTAAATTAAATGCTAAGTACTAGTTTAAATCACTATTAATACTTGTAAAATATCTGGGAAAATCACAGGTCCTTAACTATCACAATATAGAAAAAGAGACTAGAAAGATCAAAATGTATTTTTGCACATTAACACTACGCTGTCAACAGGCAAGCATACCTACACACTGCACTATTAGTGAACCAGCACTACTAGAGAGAACATGCAGGTACTGAAGGAGCAGTGCTCCATTTAACACCTCAGGAAAATAGGCTATTTGTGTCAGTCAGGAAAACTAGATGCATTTTCCAGTATTTATGGCTGACACAGGTATTGTCAAGCATACATTTTCCAACCACTGTGAGAGCAGCCACAGACCTGAGGTGTAATAAACACCCAAATTTAATAGCACTCATTTACTTGCTAGACTTTACAATTTGCAATTAACAATTTGACTGTGTCTATGGGAAGAGTTAGTGTAGTTCCTTGTGTCTCTGTTTACAACAAATATAGTTCAGTGATGGAGAGACATTCATACTCTTGTAATCAGGATTACCAAAAAGAAAACAACTGAAACAGAGAAGGCCCTGAATGCCATATTCAGTATTTCAAACAGATTCTGTTGCCACAAATATTAGTCACCATGAAGATCCCTGTATTGAAGCTTCTTCTGAATGTTCTTGGCTTTATGAAGAATCTTGCTGCCTTGGAAAATCACACATTTCGCCCCCTCAAATACTCAACACACTCTCACCTCCACAGAGCATTGAGGGATGAACTCTGGGTTTCTCCTTGTCTGCAAAGCTTACTGATTACTTTGTGGAACCCTCACTTCCTCACCACCTTCCTTAGCCACTGAAGTTGAAAAGAGGGCTGATGATGTGATGTAACATTCTCTCTCTCTTTTTGTCTCGCTCACTTTCTTTCTGGCTATGGCTTCCATGGTAACCCTGGTGATGCGAAGAGCTCTCACAGAATGGCTTTTGGATTTTTTTCAAGGCTCTTCTGCATAGCAAAACAAAGAAAGTTGCTTTCAGCAGTGAAAAATAACAAACATTGGTATAGAAAATACTGTTGAGACAGACCGACATGACATTTGCAGATAAAATATCTTGTATTCAAGGCCATGGTATATGTTACTTATAGCCTAGTTGCATTATTTTCACTAAACTGGAGTGTAATGAGAATATTTTGTGTACACAGCTATATTTCATCATGGTGCTCTGCATCTGGGGAATGTACCCTTTTGAAAAATAAGCAGCAATATTAATGCCTATAACAAGTCAGACACGCTAAGCTTTGTAATTCCCACATTGTGGGAACTTCGGCTTCAGAATCCCAAAATAATATCTAAGGTGAAGGACACCCATATCCATATGTCAAAGGCTTAGCGTGCAAGGTACTGCTGAATAAAATGTCAGCAGACATCAGAGTGCTTTAATGTGGCTTTTGTAAATGTCAGCATGCCTCTGTCTTGCCTTAGTGATGCCCTTGCATTTTCCGGTAATTATATGCTAATATTTTTCATCTCTTCTTATTTTCCTCAGGTAGAAGTGGATTAGGATGAGGATGGCACCATCTATAGTATTAAATGAAATGAACAGCATTGCTTCTGCCTAGCTGAAACCACCACTACTTGAGGTTTAATGGTGACCTTTTCACCTTTACCTGCCCAGCCAGTAAAATTTCATATACCACCTTCAATCTGAATAACGGGAGACTTGGCAACTGGACATTGCATCTGTTGACAGCACATCGGTCAGGGCCTAGAGAAGGCCATCTGTTGGATTCAATAGTGATCACCACAAATGGTTGAATATTTTTGAAGTGCTTTTGCTGCAAAATCTTTAAAGACAAACTACTTACTGGTGGGAACTGTGCCAACATGAAGGACATATCAATTGCGGATTATTTGCTAGTGGGCCTTGCAGTGACTACCTTTGTTCTTGCTGCAGAAGAGAGAGTCAGTTGTCCCAAACTTTGTGTATGTGAAATAAGACCCTGGTTTTCCCCTAGCTCTGTCTATATGGAGGCTCCCACTGTTGACTGTAATGACCTTGGACTTTTTAACCTGCCCATGAGATTGCCATCTGATACACAAGTCGTTTTACTTCAGACCAACAACATTGCTAAGATTGAGCACCCTTTGGATTACCTGCCCAACATCACTGAGATTGATCTCTCACAAAACAACCTGTCATCAATAAGTGACGTCAACATTGGCCACCTCCCTCAACTCTTATCCCTACACATGGAGGAAAATTGGATATGCATCCTACCAGACAACAGCCTTTCTCAACTGACCAACCTTCAGGAGCTCTACCTGAATCATAACCTCATCTCCTTTATTTCTCCAGAGGCTTTTCGTGGCCTTCAGAGCTTGTTGAGACTTCACCTCAACTCCAACCGGCTTCAGAGTATAAGAAGTGAATGGTTTGAACCCTTACCGAATTTGGAAATTCTAATGATTGGGGAAAATCCTGTCCTCACTATTCAGGATATGAACTTCAAGCCTCTAAGAAACCTGCGCAGTCTGGTACTTACAAGAATGAACCTGTCACAGATACCAGATGATTCACTCCTGGGCCTTGACAATCTGGAAAGTATCTCATTCTATGATAATACATTCCCTAAGGTACCCCATGGTGCTCTCAAGCATCTTAAGAGCCTGAAGTTTTTGGATCTTAATAAGAACCCCATTGGGCGAATTCAAAGGGGCGACTTTGTGGACATGCTCCATCTCAAGGAGCTGGGCATTAACAGCATGCCTGAGTTGGTGTCCATTGATAGTTTTGCCCTCAACAACCTCCCAGAACTGACCAAAATCGAAGCCACCAACAACCCTAAACTGTCGTATATACATCCAAATGCTTTCTATAGGCTGCCAAGGCTGGAAACTCTAATGCTAAATGGTAATGCTTTAAGTGCCCTGCACAGGATCACAGTAGAGTCCCTCCCAAATCTACGGGAGGTTAGCATGCACTCTAACCCTATCCGCTGTGACTGTGTTGTACGGTGGATGAACATGAACAAGACAAACATCCGTTTCATGGAGCCTGACTCCCTGTTCTGTGTGGAACCTCCAGAGTATGAAGGTCAGCATGTGCGGCAGGTTCACTTCAGAGAGATGATGGAGATCTGTCTGCCTCTCATCTCTTCAGAGAGCCTCCCCACACAAATCAGCGTGGATAGTGGGAGATCTGTGTCCCTGCACTGCCGTGCCTTTGCTGAACCTGAGCCAGACATATACTGGGTGACTCCATCTGGGAGAAGGGTCATCCCAAATGCTGTTTTTGAGAGATTCTACATGCACCCTGAAGGCACCCTTGATATCTACGATGTAACTGAGAACGAGGCTGGATTGTACACATGTGTGGCACACAATCTTGTTGGGGCAGACCTAAAATCTGTCTCAGTGGAGGTAAATGGATACTTCCCACAGCCTGTCAATGACTCACTGAATGTCAACATCCAGTCTGTACAGACCAACTCTGTGTTGATATCCTGGAAGGCCTCTCATGGTAGCCTGGCACCAAACATTAAGTGGTATACAATGCCCAGTGTAAACCATCCAACTGTGGCATTTACAGCTAGGGTACCATCTGACGTGACTGTATACAATCTTACACATCTCAACCCTGCTACACAGTACAAAGTGTGTGTGGAAATTCACAGCATCCATCATAAACAAGACACCAAGTGTGTCAATGTCCTAACTAAAGGATTAGAACAAGCTGTAAAGAACTCTGAGAGGTGGGACGTGGCACTGATTGCTGCTTTTGGTCTGCTTTTCATTGTGCTCTTAGTAGCTTGCTTTCTGATTTATGTCTTTATGAGGAACCACTGCATTTATGGAGAACTGAAGCAATGCCCATCTAAAACTGCTCTGATGTCTGAGACCAGCCAGCAGTCTCCTTTTACAAGGCTCTGGATTTCTGGGAAAGGGATGCCAGCTGCTGTTGAGGTGAAAGCTACAGTCATAAATGTGTTGGACAATGCCTTTTAAGCTGCACATGCAGAGGACCACAAAAACTACAAGCAACTGACAAGGCAAGAGCAGCAAAATTACTGTTCCAACTTGCCATTTATCTTTTTGCCTTGACACAGACATCAAATTCAAAATGGAAGGGATGTCTGAAAATCTATAACTAGCTCTATAGCCCCTCATCATGAGCTGTCAGATGTGGCAAGTGGCAATGGAACAGTGGTAACTAGCGAGAAGTAGAGGGAAAGACTTGCTGCCAAAATATGCAGTGTGATATTTGTAGGCCATTCACTGAAAACAGATGAAATTAAGACATCAAGAAGGTGTTGTTTCTCATACCTGACTGTTACATGTGTAAAGAGTAGTGGAACAGTCTTTGTGGTCCCAAGCAATACCGTCTGTGCTGTACGACAACCATAGGCGCGTTAGAGACCCGACTGTTTGTTGAGAAGGAAATCTAGTAGAATAGAAGATCACGGTGATTATGATGTGAAATTTTGATGAAATATGTTGTTTTTCTATTTAAAAGCAGATCTGTCTTTTCATGGCTAAAATTGTTATATATTCTATCCAGAAATGTAACAGGTATCTTCTGTGCAGTAGCCAGGCAGTAAACAAGTGTGAATTACTTGCAGAATGAAAGATACAACTTAAGTAACAAGACCACACATTTGCTGAATAAAACACAAATGTACATTTTAAGGAATCTATATACATAAATATATTATATTTGATTATACTACTATCAGGACTGGATGTTGTTGAATGCCGACGCTTTAAAAGCATCTCTCGGACATAAATTGCTGAAGGTTGATCATGACAGGGTAAGTGCCTACTCCTGAATCTTACACCAGAAAAAAAGAAAAGAAAAAAAAAAATCACTTTTGAATGTTACTTCTAATGGTTTCCTGAGAGATCCCTGGAGAACAGAGCCATGATTCCAGCCTCACACGCAAATCTGTGCAAATACTATATCAGTATTTTTAGCATAAACATGGTTTAAAAGCATTGCGTCCTTGCTTTGAGTGTGAAAAAGCCATTTTTATATTGACCGTGCTGTCTGTTCTACCTTAAGCACATTAGTCAATGAGACCACTGTGCTTAAGGTAATGTAAAAACTAAATAAACGTCAGCATTTTTTTTCTCATGTGGAAATCAGGATGTTTACTGATCTAGTTTCTGGGGAATTCAGAATACTTTATATGATTTTTTTCATTGACCGCCATTAACAAATGTGTCTTGAGAGACTAGTTCATCCAGAAAGAACTTTCTGTCATCATTTACTCACCCTCATATTATTCCAAATCCATATAACTTTTCCCTCTGCCAAACACAGAATCTCCAAGCTGCTCCCGTCTATACGATGAAAGTGAAAAGGATGGATGCAATCAAAAAACAACAAACAAACAAACAAACAAACAAACAGGTGAACATGGAACATGCTGCAGTCCAAAAGAGAGCAATACACTTTACAAATATCATTGTATGGAAAAGAGCAGTTAAGACGTTCTGCTAAACTTCCTGCTAAAGTCACGTGATTGAAACAACATGAGGGTCAGCAAATTAACCTGCCCGATTCAAATCCAAAACAACCAAATCAGCAGCAAAAAATCACATTGTATTTGCTCCATTTAAGATCCAGGACAGACTCACGACCCAAAAAATTACAAACATGATGAATGCTTGTCAGCCACTGACTGACACAGAAGATTTGTCAGAAGGGTGTGCTCGTACATCAGCAAGGCTTTCAGTAGTGCAGACAGGCCTTTTAGTGGCCGGCTATCACTCAAACACAAGGAGAGCTAAATTATAACTCAAACTCTATACCAGCACTGGACTCAACCAGCCGTTGCCCTCGCCTTTTCAGTCACATTGCAGGTTGCTTCTAAAGCTACAGACAAGGTCACCATGTACCTGTACTGTATCAAAAGAGGAATGACTTACTAGCAGAAGTACTATTCATCTGAAATGGATTGTGGAAACCAGATAAGACTGCAATAATAGAAAGCATTGCCACAAGTCAAAACTCGTTGAGTAATTAATTATACATGATTATGATTGTCCAGATTCCTGTGAATTGAGCCAAATTACATTGTTCAGTGGGAGCCATATAACAAACATCTGCATTAAGAAAGAAAAAAAAAAAAAGTAAGCAAGGTGTCAATTTAAGTCTTAAAGAGGACAAAACAAAATGAAATGCTCAAATATATTTCACAGCACCTCGCACATGAAATAACTCCATAAGGCAATTTCTCCATAAGGCCATCTAATATGATATTCAAACTCATCTGTCTGCATATTAAACAATTTCTAGACGAATAACATTAAGAAAGGAGTAAGAAAGATTTTGCCATTGGAATTCATAGACCCCGCAAAAGCTAAGGGCCTAATGATATCTTCACAATTTCACTAAACACATTTTTGTTGAACATGATACCACTGTCCAGGACAAATTCAATTCCACAAGGCCTGAAAACATGTAATATCTCAGGAAAATTCCTTACAACAGTCATTTTTGCTTAGGTAGTCTCACTAAGGAGAGATTAAATGTCCCATAGTCCTGTTTGTTTATGAGCCAAACCCAGCTGGACATCCGAGTTATTGCCCTATTAAAAACTACATATTTGCACTCTCTTCCTGCTACAGGCCACCATTGCAATAAAAAGCTAAACGATAACAATCATTTATAATTCTTTCACAGGCACCCAGGGATTTGGATAATTATAGCACTAAAAATCTCAGTGAGCTCACCCTGATGTGATCTAGCCTGCGAAATGTGGCTGCGCCACAACCCTCATTAAAATACATATAAAATAATGTGTGATGTAGTGCTAACTAGTTCCCTGTAATACACGGGCAAAATAAAAATGCCAACAAAATTATAATGCAACTGCTGAAAAATCACAACATGCAGTTTTGGTCCATGCAGTTTACTTTTCCTTGAAAGGCAATCTTGAATTTAACCAGGCAGTTTTCAGTTCTGAGTGGCAAGCACTCTGAATGCATTTCCTGAAGAGACAAAATGTCAGGACAAATATGTTTCTCGCTTATCAAAGCACCACAGCCTCCAGATGAATTTGTCATGACAAAACAAAATGTTTTACTCACAGATAAGCAATCATGAAAAACAATAGTTCTATGAATGCACCGTAAAATGCTAATGAACACAACTACATTTTACGACATTTACGGATGCTATTTATCGGTTCATTCATTTTGACAAGCTTTCAAACTTCACCTCGATAACATTTATAATGGCAAAAACAAATAATATATGCACAGTCAGACCTGCTATGGCTCATTAATACTCCTCCATTTCTAAGAAAAGACTTCTGAGGGAAAATGAGGACAACATCAGACTCTTTGGGGAGCCCTTTAGCCAGTTGGCACTGAGATTCCTGCATGGATCATTGCTTTCCTGATCATTGATCGATTGCTTTGCCTTTTAGTTCGTGTTTGCGGAAAAAGAATTTCACCAAGGCAGCTGAGAAGCCCAATCAATGGATGAGCTAATGAGCTATTCACACCCGCGTCTGCACACAAAGAGATGGGCAATAAAAGAGATTCCTCACGTCTAGCTGGACAGAACCTACATAAACACGGTCATGGGTAGCGTCAGAAATTAAATATTTTATTTAGGAAGAAAATTTGCCTACATGGAATTGATTTTCAGGGTTAATTTTTACTTTTATGAGGGCAAACTGAACTGAAAACCCATCCGTTTATGCCAAATAAAGAATTAATTAGTAAAAAATCATAACCAGATAGGCCTGTATAATAACACATATCACTGTCTAAATATTTTAAATATCTTTTTGTCACTTTAGTACATTCCTGACCCTGGCCAGGGTCTCTTCCAAGTTATGCCAGCCTCTTCTATTTTCTTTTATTACGAGCCATAAGCAACAAACACAAGTAAATGGAGACAGCACAATTCTGTCTATGATGGTAACTGCACATAAAGGGATAATTTAGATTGCCCTTGTGATTTAAAAATGTGTATAGCAAATATCCACAGTGTTCCATTTCTCAGACTGACGATACAGAGGGCAGCTTTTAAGGCAGCATTGCCTGGCAACACCAATGAAAACGGCAAACAGTGTAAAACAATTTTTGCCAATACTGAGCCTTTTACGATTATTGCCTGCTGTTGAACTTTGCAGTTTGTTGTATGTGTCCCAGCATCATTTTCAAAGTATTGACCCGTGAATCAAAGTCTTAAAAGGACACACCAAGGAGGTCAATAATACCTGGATAAAACTGGCTATAAAATTCAGTACTGCAATCTTTGTTCATGGGCAACTTTGTGAGCCAATCATTTGTGCTGAAAAATTCCATTTGACTAATCACTTTAAAGCTGCAGGAAAATTACGTAGTGAAAATGTTCTGGCGACGCTAGAACACATATTTCTACCAGCAGGAGCTAACTGACCCACAGCACACACCCATGCGAGATAACTGGGGTCTTTTTCTCAGGAACATTGAGAAATTAAACTTTCCAATTAAACTCATTGATATGGGAGAAAAAACATTGCATGCTAGAAATGTAAACTATAAAACACCAGATTTAGAAGGAAAAAAAAATGTAATCTGTTATTCGCCAACTGGTTTGGAGTGTTGTTGTCGTTACATATAACAGTTTTGTAATTTAAAAAAAAATTTTTGTTGATTTAAATTAAGCTGAAATAAAATAAAATATAACTATTTAAGTGAAATACAAATAAAACAATAATGAGAAATGTAAAAAAGACAAAAGCACAAAACAAAAATATAACAATAACTCAAATAAGAATGGAAATATTAAAAAAAAGCTTCTAAATATTAATAAATGTTATAATAGTAAATCATACTTAACATGGGTAAGCCACAACATTTTTTGGATTGAAAAATGGGGAAGAGCTTGTTGTGAAAAGTAAAAATGTTGCTGAAATCTCCTTTTCTCTTTCTTTCTCTCTCTCTACACACACACATACGCACAATCACACAGAATGAGTGTCATTGATATAAACTGCCAACACTTTTTTTGATCAGCCTTCACGTCTTTATTTTATAGTAGTAATTTTTCTTTTATAGGTTTAATACAGCAAAATCGAAACCTTTTTAAGTACCCTCCAAGGAACATGTATCCCTGGTTGGGAATCGCTCAATTACACTATAACCTGGTTATCAGAGATATAAAGAGCAAATCAACTGTTAAGAGTTTGTGATCCATAAAATTACTATTGTGGTTAAGATGAAATTCCTACAGTCCATTAAATTCAAAATGCCGATAGTCATGACAAAGTTACATTAAAAATTTAGACAGAAGCCACAGCTGATCTGAACAGAAAGTTTGTAACCATTCTGACTGACATTTTTGTGTTTGAAAATGGTGAACATACAATACTTTTTAAGCTTTAATACATTCAGGTGTGACAACATCAGCGCTGCCTTTCATTTCCACCTTTAAAGCTTACGCATTCCATATAGTCCTGCTCCTTGTGGCACATCAGAAGATTAGAAATGCCATATTCCCTCAGTTCATTACACGCTTCCTTGAGAACTACAATAACAATTGCCTGCGCTGCAGAAAAAAAGTATTTGATGTTCATTATCCTTTCTGTTGATTTCTCCCTTACTCTTCTTTCCTCTCTCACTGCCTTTCAAGCTGCTTCCATTCATCCCATGTAAAATGAATCCCCTAAATTACGGCAGATCACTGCAAAAAAAATGTACTGCAATTTCATATTGATGATAATTGCATTCAGCATTAATTATCTATTTAGATTATTTTGCAATTCCGATGAGGCATGCTGCTAGTTAGCGGCTTTAACTGGTGACAGTCTGCGCAACTTGCTAATCTATGATTATGATACGATGTGTCATTCCATTAAGTTACTCTATAAGATACCTCAAAAATGATACACAGCCAATTCGGGAATTGAATCTGGTAAAAAGCTGCCAAACAGATTCTCTTAAAATACCCAATCATAATAATCTGATCCTTCGGTCACACTTTAGATTAGGGTCCAATTCTCATTATTAATTAAATAAACTCCTAATTACTGCTTATTAATAATTAGTAAGGTTTTTGTTAAATGTAGGTATTGGGTAGGAATTGGTAGGATTAGGGATGTAGAATATGACATTAATGCTGCTTTATATGTACTAATAAACAGTCAATATCATAGAAATATGCATGCTAATAAGCAACTAGGTAATAGTGAGAATTGGACCCTAAACTAAAGTGTTACCGACCTTTCAAAACAGCCCTATTAGATGAAAAAAAAAAAACAATGCCTGCAAGATTCAAGATTCACGGTGGTTTGCCAGTCTCAATTACATTGAGGGAGAGGCCTGTTGTCTATAGGCGCTTCGCCTCTGGAAGAACATCGGTGATAATGAGACCTGTCCAGCTCTCTCTGAAGTCTTTCAGGCCATTAGTGAGATCCGGAGCAAGCCTGGTTCATCACACATGGATCTTGGTGCTTAAGCCAGCACCATCATTAATATCAGACCTGAGCTGACTGCTTTCTAGCCTTTGCAGGAGCATGGTCCATCTCACAGTTAGCCACAGAGATAGAAGAATTCAACACAACCTTTAGCGTGGGTTAACAAGAAGGAAGTGAGATGTGCAACTGGAGTGCGTGAGAGTGTATCCATGCAGCTAATGAGAGGAATCAATCAGGAACATGGACGTCTCTAAAGCCAAAGGCACCCGCTCTGAGGAGAAACTGTCAGGAGCTGCTGTTCTTGGATCTGCCTTGTTCGAACTGACTGCTATAGAAACGAAAAATATTGCCACAGGGTAATTTTTCAAAATGAGCACAAAGCACATTATATCTCAACATTCGCCAACAGAAATACATCATATGGATGCACTCTCAGAAACAATCTCTTTGCCACGTACTGTTACAAGTTACAGCTCCACTTCTTATAAAACACCCCATTTTAAAAGTACATGGCCTACTTTTTCTATTTTCTACTCAGACATATTCTATGAAGCTGATGCAATGACTAGCATCAGATCTATGACTTGCAACCAGAGTTCAAGTCACAGAGACGCACACGCTTTGAATACCACAATGCAGCAGCAAGCCGCGAGCCAATGGAGCACTGAAGGACTTCAAAATCAATCCCAGCGATCCGGAGTGATGTCACTAGACACTGTGCTTTCACAGCAGAACAAAGCCAGCGCTGTATTTTTGTGGCCCTTTATTTGTGAGCCATGCAGAAATATTGATGGCCATGAGTGGAAATTAGCTCTGTCGTCAAAACAGAATTCTGCCAACGATTGTCAAAGTTTACGAAAGCGCATGATGCAAGCAAAAACATACCAAAATAGACAATGACAGGATACCAAACTGTCCGATTGGAAACAAATCAGTTTTTGTCCATGAGTGCTGAGCAAAAACACTCCTTCTGAATGCTCTTACAAAGTGCAATGATGAGACGGCAATACCATGGCACTTTGATATATCACTTTCAATAAAAAAAAGTATCAAACATATTGTTGCATTAAATAGTACTCCAAAATACTTCCAAGAACACAATGGTATGACCATGGTTTAAAAAAACATGGTACTATGTCAAAAAAAACATGGTACCAATACTTGCAAAAGAAAAAAATGGAAATTACAATCAAGCTCGATTAGCTGCTATTTAAAAAATGGTGGTCACGAGTTTGTGTTCGTCTTGTTGGTCACGGTAACCCCGCCCCCAGCCCCTGAAGCAAGCGGTTCTTACTTCTAGACCAGCAATATTTTGGTGCTACTTAAGAACCACTTTCCTGGTTCAGAGATGGTGCTTTGGGTGTCGAAAACCAAAGAACTGATTTGAAACTAGGCTCTGGTTCTAGACTCAAACTGCCTTGGTGGAAAAGGGGTATCAGTAGCCGTGTTTCCATTACCCTTCAAATTGCGCAAATTTAAATTGCGAATTGAAAATACGCCCAATGGAAACGCGTCAATTTCGCAAAAACTCCCATATATCGCAAAAAGGTTTTTACGCTCGCATGAGGTGGTTTTTCAGGCAATTCGAAAAAGGAAATTTTCGCAAAACTGCAATGGAAACTTTTTTGCATTTACAGGTCACCTGGTACGGTCATGCATTGCCCCCACATAGGGCCTACATATTATTTTTTTTCCACTCAAGTATGTCTAATAACGAGATCTTATGTCGTTAAAAGGACATATATTTTCTCCTAATAAGGAAAGTGGCGTAACTTTATAATGACGGACCCCGGTGTATCCACAAATATCATAACTATCTACAGGCTGACTGTAATTAAGACATATATTCAAAAAAATTATTAAAACAGAAAGACACTAGTTTCAGCCTTGCTCAAAGACTGAGGAAACAGGCCAGCACGTCAATCCATTCCCGACGATCTACAGCCAAATAGTTGATTAAACATTGATCAAAATTCAAATACAATTTATACAAAACGAAATTAATTTTATTTAACGAAAAGTTTTTCATTTCAAAAGCATTTCTAAATTCAGTTTATATTTACAACAAACGAAATTCCAAGCCAAAATAACGAAGAGGTAAAAAAAAACCCCTTTGAGTTACACCATCAAATTCAAACTTTTCGCTCGTCTCTGTGGCAATGCGTCACAATAACCTGGCGTATGTAAAAGTCTCATTCTTTATAGATGATGGTATGTTTGGACAGAAGACGAGTTCTTTATTAAACTTATAAAAAACAATAGAATAAAAAATGCCACAATTTATCATAACACCTCATGTGTGCCGCTCAAGTATAAGGTGCTTTCCTTGCCATCAATGCTTGGATAACACACACGTCTCATTAAAAATAACGGCGTGCGGTGGCTGGGATATACATAAACCTAACAACATAGGTAGCATGATTTTTGGAATGATTTATCACAAGAGGAAAAAAAAATGGTTTTAGTCGCATAACATCAGTTAATGGAAACGCCTTCATTTCGCAATATTTTTTTATCGACTTTTAGAAAATATCGCAAAAGTTTTGCGCAAATCTGTAATGGAAACGCGGATACTGACAGATTTTTTTTAGCACTGACGGTGATCTGATTGTAACTTGTAACTGTAATTCTCACTCCTGTCCACTTGGTGGCGAGTGCCCTCTTGCTTGCTACCAAGTTAATGGCTTTTACGTGACATTGTTTACAAGCTGTTTTATTGAAGTCTGCGGTTGAAACACTGATTGAGAGATTACATGAGAGACAGATTTCGGTGAGTTGGACTGTGTCTTTCAACCTATTTTCTAATGTTCATTCATGTTTATTTCATTCTGTAATGTAGTAAAGAAGAAGGTATAATCGCGTTCACTTGTGCTCCGCTTCGCTTGAACTGAGACGCTACAGTGATCTCGCGCGCCACATTATTGAGTGCCAAAATGGTTGTTATTTATTGTTTGAATTTGAAAACTTAGACTTTGCTTCATGTCAAAAGTTACAAAACACAAAACTTATTACGATTTATTGGACAAACATTCATGAAGAAACCTGAAAATTGACCCATAGTCTCTGTTCAACTTTCTCTTCAACCTATTAAATGGCTTATTATCATTCAAATATGAAAATTCACATGATAATAATAGATAGATATATAGAAATAGATAGAATAATAATAGATTATGACACGAATTCTACAAGATGAGACATTTATCAGACGCTTGGGCTTTGTTGCGCAATGAATCCTCCGCCATGGTCTTGTCAGTCATCTCACCTTACTCTCGTCAAGTGATCAGTGAACTGTGATTCCTGCTGCACTGTGTGCGACACCGCAGCTCCTGCTGGATGAGCAGAGTTTACATCAGCTTACAATTGAAACGGCCCTTATCCAATTTAATGAAATGGTTTTTATTTCTATAAAAAACAAAAGAGATCTCGTCACACCCCTATAACTTATAGTAGCATAGTATATTTCAAAGTACCATACCTGCACTACCATATATTAGCATCACTGTACCATGGTACACTCTAAAAATGCTGGGTTAAAAACAACCCAAAGTTAGGTTAAAAATGGACAAACCCAGCAATTGGATTGTTTCAACCCAGTGATTGGGTTGTTTTAACATTTAACCCAACTGCTGGGTTTGTCCATTTTCAACCCAACTTGGATTGTTTTTCAACAATTTCTAGTGAGCGATCACATCTAAATTGTTCAATTGGCCAAATTGAATTTCTGTGAATTGAATTTTATCCATTGTGGCAACAGTCTGTTAACATGGGCTCAATTAGAAATAATATGTTGAGCCAATGGAAAAATGTAATTTACCAACACTGTAAAAAATTTCAGGCCTCTCCAATTTAAAATTTTCTAGTGACCAATCACATCTACATTTTTCAGTTGCCCAAATTGAATTTCTGTGAATTGATACAATTTAATTCACAGAAATTCAATTTGGCCAACTAAAAAATGTAGATGTGATTGGTCACTAGAAAATTTTGAATTGGAGAAATGTTTTACAGTGAAACTGTGAGATTGGTCCAATTAAATGTTTAAAATTGTAGTCACAATTGTTTATTTCTCACTGCCCAAAAGACAAAAATGACTAAAAACATATCCTAAATATATTAAGCAAAATACAGAACACAGACAACAGGGTTGACATTTTATCACATTACTTTATTAACAAGTAAATTCCAACACAGGATATTTGGTGAAAAGACCTTATTTTCAATAAGGAAAAACTCTGAATACATTCATTAAGTCTTCTGCATAACATGATGTCTTAATGTGATGAAGAAAACGCAGCATCTGCATAGGCTAAAAACCTGCAAATAAAAATAAAAACTAACATTAATGACAAAGTTCCACTGCATCACATCTGGCAAATGACAGAACAGAAGTTCTTCATTATATAATGAGGATGAGACGAATGAATGGACGAATAAGAAAATCACGAGCTTGACGTGTTTGATATTAAAAGGCAATAACTCAAGCCCTGAAAGAGGCCGACTCCAAATGCAATCTAACGGCACTGGGTCGCATGGCACACATATCACACAAATGACTTAATGTACTTATTACCTATTGTTTAAGACATACAAGACATGAGGAAAATAAAACTATTGGCTACCATTAAAGAAAACGAGGTAAACGAGAACACACGCATGAAACCAATGAATGCATGAACACGTGATTCTACAAAATGTCTTTTGAACTTCATACCGGGTCAAAAAGCAAAACTCTGGAGAATAATTTCAGTGCTAAATACTCACCAACATCTTTGTGAGATGAATATCTCTATTCTCTTGGGAATGTCTGTTTCGGTCTTCAGCACCTGCTGGTTCGGCTCCGCTCGCGCTGCCGCTCCCGCGCTCCGCATTTGAAATCTCCACATGAACAGTTTTCTTCCAAGTGCATTTTGCTCATGCGTATACCGTTTTTCGGACGTAGGACTTGTTCAGCCAACATGGATTTTTCACTTAGACTTCATAGATTGACTGAGCACAATGAAGCTATGATTAGTACAATGCATCTTTTTGCATGGGAATAATTATTTGGAAGTAATTTATTGGGCCAATTTGTAATTTTCAATTGTCACAATTTTTCCCCCCAATTTTTTTTTTTACAGTGTACTTCATAGAATACCATGATACTACCATGGTGCTTGTAAAAACATGTACCTGAAAATGCACTGGAAAAACAATATCCTCACTCGTCTCTTGTATAGTTTTCCTCAGTCAAGATTTCCCAAGTCGCCTTTTTTAAGTACATCTCCTATATCTAACAGAAAAACAAAATTAGGCTGTGTTAGACAGGCCTGTGAGACATTTTGTATTTGTATATTGCATTTTGGATTCTTCAATTCAGAATCTGCTTCCAAGTGAGAAACAGCAAAAGGAATCAGGAATGGAATGGAAACAGCAAACAATAGCGTTTGATCAGGCGGTATACATGGGGACTTTGACTGGCCATCAGATTCAATCATCTTCAGCTATTGCAGACATTTTCATTTGCACACTTCAGTTGACAGCATAAAATACCCTTTCTTGTTTTCTCTGCACCATCCGGCAGTAATAGCATCTTCATCACAATCTAAATGGCAAGCAGAGGCATGATTGACTGTGCTTCTCTGACAGTTTTGTGTGTAGGCATGCAACCTGATTCCTTCTGAATTCCCACTCATAGATCAAATGTACCTTTTATTTGTATCATGATAAAGCAGTGAATCACATTCATCTGCATACTGGTGACTCCACCCATGCCACCGTATACGCTCTCCATGATTTCCCCAATGCTGGTCTATGGGGTCAAAAACACACTTTAGGAGAGAGGCAAGAGAACAACAAATTACACAAATTAAACATCCAGAGGATGATGAAGATGCAGACTCTCCGCAGAACTCTGCACCCAGTGAACTTGTTTACTTCATGATGCTTTCCCAGAAACCAAACAAACTTGTGCATAAACCTATTACAGTGCTAACCTTAGACCCTCAGTGAGCCTGTGATAATCCTCCCAGTGCACCAAACATGAGGATTTTGAAAGAATATCAACCCTGTTCTGCTGCAATGGCAGCAAATCAATCGAAATCTTATTTTGAACAAGCACTACATTATTTTTCTTCCCTAAGGGAATTATTTGTTGAGGCTATCCGTTAGCAAAACAACCCGATGCTGCTGCTGTTTTGTACCTAAATAGAATTGAACAAGGTAGTGAGGGTAATCAATTGAATTGAGCTATATTTCATGCAATATGTCATGCTAAATTAGCCCTGTAATCAATAGCCATGCTAGATAATTATACATCCCGGCATGGACCATATAAGTAATTTAGCAATCCATTACTTAATTCAGTGCAAAAATAACTCAATATCCAGATGCTGGAGCATACATCTTGTAGGCGAATAGCCATATTTTTTGCACTAACCATGAAAACACTGAAAGGTATTGTTTATAAACAACAGTAAAGACTATGCTAATGCTAAATATTCATATCTGCCACAAGTTTAGATGAATTCCGACCTCTACCAACAGCATATCACACCCTAAACAAGTCAAGCGACAATCCTCCATTTCGCTGTTGCTCCGTTGATTGACTAAAATGATGCGCATCTCAGTGGGCCAATCGGACAGTGCCAGAACCAGGGCAGTCCAACGCTGGCAGATGGACAAATGAGTGGTCAGGTGCCTTCAGTAGGCTCTTTGAGTGATGATGATGATGATGATGAGCCTGTGTTTGGCAGGTCACTCGCACAGATGGTGAGAGCCTCGCCTTCCCGCTGCTTCCCAGTCGGCTTTACTTTTTCATTCGACGCCTGACATCAGTATCATGTCTAAGTGAATCAGCTGTTCATGCGGAAGAAGTCGTCACAATAGCTTAGAGAAACATCGCTTGTACACACCTGCTCCCTACAGAGAGAGCTAAGTTTAGGAGGGAACAGTGAAGTAGCAACTTCTTAGCTTACAAAACGTGCAAAAACACGACATATCTTACCAGCTTGCCACATGTCGCACAGCATGTCCTATAAAAGAAACAGAATGTTCATTTTAAATTTCACTTATTGACTACGTGCTGGAAACAGTGACAGTGTTAGCTTATACACACATAAACAACCTCTCTATTCCCTCCATCCTAAACTGGTGTTCAAGTCGACAGACGACTAAATGACATTATTCTCCGCTGAATAGATGCTCCATCTTGCTCACATAATGACAGAGGAGCGAGGTCATTGTGCGCATCTTTGGTATGCATCAAATACAGTTCGGTGGGAATGGAGCTGCCTATGACTGGAATAGCAAATGACCTTTGTTGTATTGATTCTGGCGTGGGCTACACAAGGCTGTCAGGCCATCTCAGAAGCGCTGCGGCCCTTTAGGAGAACGAATGAAGCCGTGAGCCGCTAACTGAACACTCTGCACCATAGAGTTTTGTTGGGAACAGCTTTTAAAGGTGCAATAAAGACTTTTATGCACATTTTTACTGCATCAATTAAGCTTACAGCCCCTGTGCAATGCTCTATATTGGCATGTTTAACAGAATTATAAATTTATCCTTTACTATGCAAATGTTGAACCTTCAATTGATGGTCTCCAGGAAACATGACATCAGTTATTCCTCTACTTTTCAAAGTTTGGGAGAAAACTTTCATCTGTGAAATGACTCCAGGCATGGAAAAGTCTATGAAAGTAGTAAGATTTTTAAAAGTCATGGAAATCAGTGTACATTTTTTTTTCTGTTATACTCATCTCTAAAACATTTTGTTGCGTGCTTCTTTTAATAAATGGACTCAAAAATGGACACAAGCTACACTGAACACAAACTTTAACATAGATGCTTCTAGATACACTAGCTTAACCCCTAGGAGTCTGAGCTGTTTTGGGGCCCTTTAGAAGTTTTGACATGCTCTGACATTTGATTTTTTTCAGTTGCTTATAAACACATTAATGGCAAAAGTGTAATTACACTGTATTCAGCACAAACTGGGCTACCATAATATTTAAGCAACAAATATATTATTTTTGTATTTAAATATATTCTGTATTTTTGAGAGAAAAATGTTTATGCATGATTTTTGAAAAAACTAAAAAAAAAATTTTTTAAATTAAGGCCTCAAAACACACAATAGATATGTGTCCACAAGACTTGACCGATTTCAAAGCACTGCATCATGAAGCTTCGAAGCGTCAATTCAGAGGTTTGGATCGCCAAAGTCATGTGATTTCAGCAGTTTGGCGGTTTGACACGAATCATGATTCGACTCACTGATTCATAACGCTTCGAAGCTTCATGATGCAGTGTTTTGAAATCGGTCATCACTATATAAGTCGTTATTTAGGGGTGTTTTGCGCACAAACACTATTCTCGTCGCTTCATAACATTATTGTAGAACCACTGCAGTGAGATGGACTTTGTAACAACGTCTTTAGTACCTTTTATGGGTCTTGAGAGTGTAAAGTGCACTGTGCCAATGGAGGCCTTTCTGAGCCATCGGATTTCAACTAAAATATCTTCATTTGTGTTCTGAAGATGAATAGCGGTCTTACGGGTGTCAAACGACATGAGGGTAAGTAATTAATAACATAATTTTCATTTTTGGGTGAACTAACCCTTTAACTAATGCAGTTAACTAATGTTAACTAATGAACCTTACTGTAAAGTGTTTACCAGTATTTTCTATAAAGCAAAGCAAACATTTGAAGACCAATTTAGATCTCAGTAAATATGTTTATAGCTAGCTAACAAATAACAACACATGTAGATACGAGTCAAGATGGCGCCGAGGATGGCCGCTACGTCGCGAGCTCTGTTGAAACATTGTAGTTTTTTGTTTGTTCTGTTTATAGTTTTTGTGTTTTTTGTCTTGGATGTTGTCTGCCTTACTACGTACGACAGACAGACACTTTTGGACATTGGTTCGGCAATCGTACACCGAAAACCGGACTTTAAATTCTTCAGAGACGAACCACCGTTCACAAACACAGCAGCGGATCCTTTTGTCTGGGCGGCCCGACCGCGCAAACGCAGCCGGAGAAGAGGGAAGAGAGCCGGCGTGCTCATCAGAGTAAGACGCCGCGCAAACCGACCCCCGCTTCCCAGTATTTTACTGGCTAATGTTCAGTCTCTGGACAATAAACTCTGCGAGCTGAGAGCGCGGATCTCTTTCCAGCGAGACACGAGGGACTGCTGCATTATCTGCCTTACAGAAACTTGGATGTCTGCTGAGATTCCAGATTCGGCCATCGAAACCGCGGGGTTCTCCGTGCACCGAATGGACAGAGAAAAAGAACTCTCCGGGAAAAGCAAAGGCGGGGTGTGTGTTTTATGATCAACCGATCCTGGTGTGATCAGAGGAACGTACATTCTATCAAGTCTTTCTGTTCTCCTGATCTGGAACTTCTCATGGTTCTGTGCCGACCATTCTGGCTACCGAGGGAATTCACAGCGGTCATCATCACAGCTGTGTATATTCCCCCGCAAGCCGACACAGACCGGGCACTAAAGGAACTGTATAGGACAGTGAGTGAGCAGGAAACCGCGCATCCTGAGGCTGCGTTTATTGTGACCGGGGACTTTAACAAAGCCAACTTCAAGCGCATCGCACCTAAATACCACCAACATGTTAGCTTCAACACGCGAGGGAACCGTGTTTTGGATCACTGCTACTCCCCCTTCAAGGATTGTTACAAGTCCCTCCCGCGCCCACCATTCGGCAAATCGGATCACGCTTCCATTCTTCTCTTGCCCGCATATAGGCAAAGACTCAAACAGGAAGCACCCGCCCTCAGAACCATCCAGTGCTGGTCAGACCAATCAGACTCTATGCTCCAAGACTGTTTTGATCACGCGGACTGGGAGATGTTCCGGTCCGCCTCTGATGACGACATCGAGGTCTACGCTGATAGCGTAACGTGTTTCATCAGGAAGTGCGTAGACGACGTTGTTCCGACCAGAACAATACGGCTGTACCCTAACCAGAAGCCGTGGCTAAATGGGGATGTTCGCGCGGCACTCAATGCGCGGACCTTCACCTTTAACTCCGGTAATGCGGAGGAGCATAAACAAGCAAGTTATGCCCTCCGGAAAACCATCAGAGCAGCAAAACGCCAGTACAGGGACAAGATTGAAGGACAGTTCAACACCACAGACTCCAGAAGCATGTGGAGGGGAATTAACACCATCACGGACTATAAAGGGAACACAAACTCCACCGTGAACACCGCTGCCTCTCTCCCGGACGAGCTCAACAGCTTCTATGCTCGCTTTGAGGGAACTAACACCGCCCTCGCGGAGAGAGAGCTCGCGGCTGACGATACAGAGGTTAGTGCACTCTCCGTATCTTTAGCGGATGTAACCCGATCCTTCCGGCGGGTGAACGTCCGTAAAGCCGCGGGTCCAGACGGGATTCCGGGCAGCGTGATCAGAGCGTGCGCGCACCAACTGGCTGGAGTTTTCACGGACATTTTTAACCTGTCCCTCTCCCTTTCTGTGGTCCCCACATGCTTCAAAACGTCCACCATTGTGCCTGTACCTAAGCAGTCAAAAACCACCTGCTTAAACGACTGGCGTCCTGTTGCTCTGACCCCCATCATCAGCAAATGCTTTGAGAGACTAGTCAGAAACCACATCTGCTCTGTTCTCCCCCCCTCACTGGACCCACTGCAGTTTGCATACCGCAAAAACCGCTCCACTGATGATGCCATTTCATCCACTATACACACTGCTCTCTCCCACCTGGAAAAGAGGAACACGTATGTGAGAATGCTGTTTGTGGACTACAGCTCAGCATTCAACACCATTGTGCCCTCCATACTTGACATTAAACTCCGGGCTCTAGGCTTAAACAGCCTGTTATGCAGCTGGATCCTGGACTTCCTGTCAAACAGACGCCAGGTGGTCAGAATGGGCAGTAACATCTCCTCACCACTGACTCTCAACACTGGAGCCCCTCAGGGCTGTGTTCTCAGCCCACTCCTGTACTCCTTGTACACACATGACTGTGTGGCAACCCACAGCTCCAACACCATCATCAAGTTTGCTGACGATACGACGGTGGTAGGTCTTATCACCGACAATGATGAAACGGCCTACAGAGAGGAGGTGCACACTCTGACACGGTGGTGTCAGGAGCACAACCTCTCCCTCAACGTCAGCAAGACCAAGGAGCTGGTGGTCGACTTCAGGAGGAATGAGAGAGAACACCGCCCCATCACCATCGAGCACCGGTGGAGAGAGTCAGCAGCTTCAAGTTCCTTGGTGTAAACATCACAGAGGAACTCTCATGGTCCGTCCACACTGAGGCCGTTGTGAAGAAGGCTCATCAGCGCCTTTTCTTCCTACGACGGCTGAGGAGGTTTGGAATGAACCGCCACATCCTCACACGCTTCTACAGCAGCACCATCGAGAGCCTGCTGACCGGCTGCATCACCACCTGGTACGGCAACAGTACCGCCCGCAGCCGCAAAGCCCTGCAAAGGGTAGTGCGCACGGCCAGCTGCATCATCGGAGGTGAGCTTCCCTCCCTCCAGGACATTTACGCCAGGCGGTGTGTGAAGAGAGCTCAGAGGATCATCAGAGACTCTAGCCACCCGAGCCATGGGCTGCTCTCACTGCTGCCATCAGGCAGACGGTACCGCAGCATTAGAACACGCACCAGCCGACTCCAGAACAGCTTCTTCCCACAAGCAATCAGACTACTTAACTCTTGATCCATCAGTTCATAACACACACTGGACAGAATATCACTCAGCACAACCCACTGTAGATACACACACATTATATACACATTTATTTATCATACAGCATCTATTGCACTTTGGACTTCAATTTGTGAACATATTGTATACTGTACATTGTATATTATTACTATAGCTTAATGTATACTGTTATTGTTTAATGTATGTTTAGTGTATATTGTTTTAAGTATATGTATATTGTATATTGTAAGTATGTGTATATTGTTTAAAGCTGTGAGAACTACACTCACATTGTGTAAATTATTTATTGTTTATTGTAGTGTATACTGTGCTGTGAGTAATTTGTGTGCGCATCAGATGATGTAATCTGATGTTGCTTAAATGTTGTACATGTCATGTCATGACTACTATGTTGCTCGGAACTGCACCTAAGAATTTCACCTACTGTTGCACTTGTGCATATGGTAGAGTGACAAATAAAGTGATTTGATTTGATTTGATAGTATAAAATGGCACAAATACTTGAAGGTAACTATCGAGACTCTTGAGTACAATCAAATCAATGCTTTGCACAAGCTGTAACACAGTGGTTTCATTTAACAGAAGATAACAAAAGTACTGGTCCTAATTAAAACCAAGGTAAAAGCAGTGCTTGGAGCAGGTGACTTGTTTTGGTAGATCTCAAATGCTCGTATAGACCACAGGCAGAAACTAAATTACACAAACCTGCCTCAGACACTACAGAAATGTCAGAACAAGGCTAATCACTTTGTTGTTTATTAAACTTTGCGACTACGCTTGGAACAAAAAGAATGGGGAACACGGAGAAAGCTGCAAATTAAACCTCCGTCTGAACAAAGCAGTCTTCTTTTGTGAATATAATATTGATCTTTTGACCGACAGCGCAAAAGACTAGCTCGAAGCTTTAAACACCCCCTCCCCATTTTCAGTGCAGTCAAGACTTTGATTTCAAAGTCTTGGTGATTTCACCACCAACAAATCCAATAAGGTTCAACCTATTTATACACAAGCAGTCCTACAAATCAATTTGGTTTGGGATACAGCATGAGCGTGGTGAAACTCTACATGGATCAATAGCACAATAACACACCTGGAAGGAGCCCAGGAGTGACACAAAAGCAACATCTGAACTCCAGCTTGTTTATGCCGTCCAAAGAGATCAGCTGTCAAAAGCCTGTACGCGGATTACAAAGGAAAACTGCTGAGAACAATGAGGAACAAATGGCAAATGTGAAGGCAATGGTAAACACGTCTTCCACTTGAAAGACAGTCAGTCCTGGGTGTAGCCGTTTATTTACATCCCTGCAAACACAAGAATTCAAGGTGGACTCTTGACAGATTGCATGTATTATTTGCGATTCATAAATTAAAGATTTGCGTCTTTGTTGCTGCTTGTCTTGGCTGAGGCCCCAATCTTATTCAACAGAGAGGTGTTGAAGAAACAGTGGGTGTGGGTCGAGACATTGTTTGGGCGCACGTGTGACGGGATGCAGCACGTAAGCACAAGTGAAATGGTTTAGTCAAAACACAAACGTGTCTCTGCATGACCTAATAATTCAAAGAGAAATGCAATGGAAGTGTCCTTTGAAAGTAGAAAGTAACCCATTTGAAATTCTTTTTCTTCTGCTGTCTGAGCGTAAAAGTTTTGTAGGGGGAAAAAAAATCACATATTTATGAATGCAAATATATTTTTTTGGAGTGCCCTCCATTGGGCATGGATCTCGCTTGTGTTTGTTCATAATCTGCTTTGCTTCTGTACAAACAAGCTGTCTCGATGAAGTGAACCGTATTGATCTTCCTTGTTTCTTTTCATTCCCTTGTTCCCATGAGCCTTCAAAAGAGTGCACGATGTTCCATGCGGTGCTAATGAATGGGGCTACACCTGCATGTTCCTCTGCCCCGTGTCTCTTCGTGACCAGGGGGTGTTCCTTCAGGCTGAGAACGTCTTGTTGTCTCGTGCTTATCTTCCCCAGGCACTGCCGTCACGTGGGGACAAACCTTTCATCCGTCGCCTCACTCTGACAATGCGGCCATGCGCAAAACCAACCAAAACCTTGAGTCTCTGACGGTCCTCTACCTTATAATCATCTTGTTATCCTTTATCGTCACTTACAGGCGGATGGTGAAGTTTGGCCTTCGGAGATATCAAACACATGGTTACGTCAAACCGAGAGAGGTTTGCCTCCTGCGAGCAGTGGCCAGATACAACTTTCATCATTTCTTTCTCGCAAGACTATATGATAATACGAAGGGAATCGGAATGGCTAAAGGAGCTGATCAAAGGCAAAATCTATCAGGAGCCATTTATTTCAGTGCACAGAAACTCATCATATTCACTGCACATTATACCGAGTTAAAAGATCCATGTGTACTACAGCCAGTCACGTCGTTCAACACCCTAAAGCAAAATGGCTGCTACACATCAGCAAGGCCACGTGCCCAGTTTCATATCTCAGAATCAACCTGACAGGAATGTCTGAGTAACGCTGCTCTCGGTCGAAGTACAAGCACATCATCGAGGTCTGCTTTGGCCCTCAGGCATTGCAATACGATCTGCCTTCCACATCAGAGCGAAGCACATTTCGTTCATCTCTTTTCATCTGTATGCAGTAACACGTGGTCAGTGTACATTGGTTTTTATTCATTTGGTCAAGCTAAAAATCAAGCCAATTTTGCATGTATCAGGCCCTTTTATTGAAACGTGCACATATTCGTGTAGAAAATTCATTTCGAGCGGGTGTCAGAAGTCATTTAATTAGTAAAGAAGCTGGACAAAGTGCATTTATTAATATTCAGATTTGCTGTGCTGTTAACTCACTGATGGGGCTTGGACACACATTGCCATAATTGCACAGATCTGTCCTTCAAACATACAAACCATTATCTGGGCAAATCAGAGATGCATCAGACTTCCTCTTGGATACTCCTCGTCTGTCTGAAACACACAACAACACGCACACAATTCTAAGCCGAGAAATTAAACCAAGGAAATTGCTATTGATCCATATTTTCTGAAACACTGCCACATTATACTCATGATATGTAGCCTTCGGTCGTCAATAATGCATCCATGTGGAGATAAAATATGTGGCTGTTAAAATTCAGCAGGGTGTTCAATGTATATGCATGAAAGCTGAACCCTGTTGAGCAGTTCAGCCTCTTAACAAAACTAATGTGAGACAGAAAAGACAGTGAGGAAGAAAGAGCCAAATATGCATTATTATACACTGCCAGCAGCCACTGCTGAGCTCTGTCTGGGTTATAAGCAGATCTCCCAGTCAATTATGGGTGATAGAGAATGACAGAAGCACATTTCTTCATATGGCTATCATGGCATGACTGTACACTTTGTCTCTCACTCACTCTCTTATTACACATGCATGTGTTTACCTAGAGTGAATTTCACAAAGTAATGCCAGGGTCATTGTTCACCCTAAAATATTATTAATTGACATTTTCATGACAATTAAGCAAATTGTCATTACTGTAGTGACAAACGAAGGCCCCGGCTAAATTCAGTTGTCAATTCATCGCCTTTTAGTTCTTAATCCTGTTCTGTACACACACAGTTCAGGGTCAATTTACTGGAGGGACAAGCGCATTCTACAACCGAATTAACTCCCGAAAATTGCAGGTAGTGACAAATGCATTTACAAAGTGCAGTGTGTCCGGAACCAAACTGAATAACTAGTTGTTAGTGACGTATTTTAACTTGCATCAGAAATGTTTCTCACTTCTTAATATGCAGTGCAAGAAATCAAAGCGGTACGAGCCTTGACTCATTCGTGTTGCCAGATCTTGCTAGAAAAACAAGAACAAGGCCATAATAAACCTAAATAAATCCAAATGCTATATGCTGAAAATAAGACCAAAATATCACAAGCCGCACTTGCTCACTTTAATAACTCACCATGGCAATGCAAAGTAGACTCTAGAGCATTGGAGCAGTGTTCTCAGGAGTGACGAATCACACTTCTCTGTCTGGATGAGTCTGGGTTTGGCAATTGCCAGGAGAACGGTACTTGCCTGACTGCATTGTGCCAAATATAAAGTTTGGTGGAGGAGGGAGTATTGTGTGGGGTTGTTTTTCAGGGGCTGGGCTTGGCCCCTTAGTTCCAGTGAAAGGAACTCTTAATGCTTCAGTATTCCAAGACATTTTGGACAATTTCATGCTCCCAATTTTGTGGGAACGGTTTGGGGATGGCCCCTTCCTGTTCCAACATGACTGTGCACCAGTGCACAATGCAAGGTCCATAAAGACATGGATGAGAGAGTTTGGGGTGGAGGAACTTGACTGGCCTGCACAGAGTCCTGACCTCAACCCGATAGAACAGCTTTGGGATGAATTAGAGCGGAGAATGCGAGCCAGGCTCTCGTCCAACATAAGTGCTTGACCTCATAAATGCGCTTCTAGAAGAATGGTCAAAAATTCCCTAAACCTTATGGAAAGCCTTCCCACCCAGAAGAGTTGAAGCTGTTATAGCTGCAAAGGGGGGGCCAACTCCATATTAAACCCTACGGATTAAGAATGGGATGTCATTAAAGTTAATGTGCATGTAAAGGCAGGTGTCCCAAAACTTAGTAGTTACATAAAAAATTATATATATATATATATATATATATAAATGTTTTAATTGATTGTTATGGATGATATGAATAATGGATATTTCTAGACTGTTTTAAAGAGATTCAGTCATATAGAAAATCATGTTTATACATTCGTTTAATATCCTAACCTCAACTCAATGTTTTTTATTTTTTTATTTTTTTATGTAATCATATATCACCGCCTACATATTATCTGTGAGGCATGACTGATGTGCATGAAAGCTTCCTAAGAGCCAGTGAGGGAGGGATGACACATATACTCTAGAGCAGGTCACAGGGGCCGATAAACCTCAGCTGTGGGGAAGCGCTGGGCTTATCTGAAGACTGGCATAATGGAGAGCCATTCAGATCAAAGGTGACAGGATACAGCAGTAAGAGCGGAGGGGGGCTGTATAGCCGTCCTCAAAATAAAGCACTTCCTTTGAGTAACGGGAGGTCAGATCTGTCTGAAAACTGAACGCATACAACCACAAACAGGCATCAACATTCAGGTAAATAGAGGGTTTGAGGTTATATCATTTTTTTTTTTTTTTTTTTCAAATTCAATCTTTAGGACTGGAAATGGTTAAACAAAATGTTATTTCAATTTAATTTCGAATCTTATCTGTATACTAATTAGTTTTAGCTCTTAGTGATAAAGTATAAAAAACTCAGCATGGAACTTTTATTGCTTATGAATATTAATTAGGCAGCATCTAAGAAGATTACATCTCACTGTCAGTGAAAGCTAATTAATATTCATGGAGTACACAGTATTTACCATATAGTCATGTCACGACCCAACTATCTTTGCCCCTCCCTCTCTAAAACGCCCAGCACCGCTGACTATGCTGCATATCTACATTGGTTGCTATTATAGTAATAACATCAGCATCACCACAATGCCAAATAACATTATTGTTCAATAGCAGCAGCCATTAAGGAAAGAGGAAAGCATTTTTACCTCTTTTATTTTTATCAGCATGTGATGTCCATCGTTTTACCATGCCGCTGAACTCACGGGACCAACTCTGGCTTTCCAATCACCTAGAAAAATGGTTCAGATCAAGTTAGTAATGTGATTTTATGGATTTTTTTTTGTTCAGACTACAAAAACTGATTTGAGTGTAATGCCTGAAGTAAAAAAAAAAAAAGGCTTTTTGCGAGTATGCAGTAAGTGAGCAAATTCTTTACTTAATTGTCACACACATTTATCTGAACAAACTGTGCCACGTGTGAAATGTAGTGAATGTATTAAAGTCTAAGGAGTCTCATTACACTTAAAGAATGCTTACAGGTCAAATTCAGCTCATGCCTCTAAGTCAGGCGCCTGAATGCCTGTCCTCCACGTTTGTATTCGAAATTACCACATTATGCAATTTTATGCTCCATAATCAACTCCTCAGGGAGGGTTTTATTCGGCGGCATCGGCTTCTTTTTCTTTCCCAATACTTCCTCTATTTTCCTCTCTTCACTGTCCTGCCATAGAGGTGGATGAAACTGCGGGAGAGATCTGTAGTAATTTGATTCTGTCCGGTTTTGATCACTGATTGCTGTGTGATTTTACCTATCTTTTTTTCTTTCTTTTTGTCAGAGCCTTTCTCCCAGAAGAGAGATTCATTCCTCAGAAAATAATTTCACAGTTGTCTCACAAATCAAAGAGGCTCTCCTATACATTCAAGAAAATCACTCTCGGAAGACAGGCGATTTTACATCTTCCTGTTCCTAGATTGGAAAATAAAACCTTGCAAGATTGGTAACATCACTGGACATCTTGAATCTAAGCTGAACATTTAACCATTTGTTGCACAGATATTCAGATAACTCAGCAATGATTTTGGCATTGAGAAGATCATAACACCTTTTAATGTGACTAGTTTCACATGCTCTCATGATAAACGTTAAACATAAGTCTTACGTTAAGATAGAATAGCGTATTTTATCAAATTCCACAGCAAAAAAGACACTGGAGTTGGAACGTTTGATTCATTTCTGTGAACCACTTTAAATGTTTCAATAAATTGATTCAAAACTCCGATTCATCTATTCAAGTCACTTACAACGATTGAAAAAAAGGAAACTATATGTTTGGTTGTTTATTACTTTTCATAACGGTGCATTTAAATTATATTTACAGAGAAAACAGTATGCAAGTACGTATAAATAAATAAATACAGGGTGTTTTCTGATCTTCGGCACAAGGTTAGGCTCCAACATCACTGCAACCCTAGGAAAAGTGATTTAGATCATGGAAATAAATAAATATTTCTATTGTGTGTATATAAAATATATGTATACAAAAACACAACTAGGGCTGTGTGATTAATCGTAATTTTGGCCGCTGCCAATTTGCGGTGCTCTTTTGTTCCTCCCTAAGCCAAACTTAACATAAAAATCAGCCAAATAAAGTGGGTGTTGTAAAATGCAAACTAAAGCTGGGACTGAGATAGGTCTTATGCATGTTGCCCACTTGGGTCCCACCTAGTGGCAAGTGCAATCCTGCATAAAATCCACCTGCATAAAATCCATCTGGGCAATTAACATGGGGCCATTATGGAACCCACAGACAATCCTATATCCAAATGTTGGCTGGGGCGGTGTCATTAAAAGCGCATTAAGCTGCGAAAGAGACACTGTTCCCCAGGCGGCTTTCTCTGAGCGCACTCCGAGACAGAGTGGAACATGCATAAGCAAAGTATACTATGGACTTCGGATTTACACTAAAACGGTCAAATAGCCGGTCAAATAACTTTTTTTTTGTTGGTAAGTATCCTCTTAAACACAGTCGGTTTACAGTTGAGAAAGAAAACGTGTGTGCAACTGTATATTGGATCGGTGCATTTGGTCTACCGGTACCTATTCACAACCTGGAAGGTCACAACGGGCCTAATTCCGGGGTTCCAGCATCAACAGTTTTATCAATGTAGATATGCTTCTGCCTATCAGCCAATGTGTGGAAATTTACTATGATTATCTAGTATCTCTAAGCCAATCAGAATCCTTCAACATGCTGTAATGACATAGCTAGACCTTAAAAAGAGTATAATTGTGCTGAGAAATTTAATGTACGCAGAGCACAGCCTACAAACTCCTTGTGAGACCTGAAGCAGGCTTCTGCTGATGAAACTGATTCAGTCATTTTTTTTTCTTTAATTAAATAATTAATCGCACTTCTGATTCTTGGTCTCCATTCCTCAAATCTGGTCTTGGGTCCTAAACTGTCATTAATGTTAATCAAACAACAGAAGACAAATATAAAATCACTTACTGCTCTTGGACTTTGTAGCTATTTAATCTATATTTAATGTATACGGTGAATGCAGTGTAATTTTACACATAATCGAGCAGCCCTACACACAACCATCCAAAAAAAAAAAACCCCAAAAAACATAGCTACATGGCCCAATCCTTGCACCATTATGTCTCTCAACAGTTGATAACCGAGCTCAACCAGGTTTCAAAACAATCCAAGGATAAACAATCCCAAGGCAGGAGGACATACAAAGCAAATTGCCCTGAATGAATAATGTAAAGCATGTGTAATCCCGGCGCAGGTAACGCGTATAGGCAAAGCCTTGTGTCCTGCCAGCCTGAATTATCATCATGTGGGCCCTTGTTCTCTGATTAATCTAGTGCTCTTGTCAGAGTAAAGAAGAGATCCAGGGGTGGATGTGTGAATATTTGATGTGAGGTTGATCTTAGAAAGGGGCCTACTGGTTTGTATTCTGCTGCCGGGCTGAGGAGAGCGAAGTGGAGCGTCTTTGCTCATTTAGGTGGGGGGTGAGAGGGTAGCGAAATGCTCGCAAAATCGTCTAATGAGGCATGAAGGCTGGGCGGACTCCTGCAGAGCAATTACCCATTCCCAGGTAGCAACAGCTGCAAGCTGACTTAATGGAGTTGGTGATCCAGTGGCTGAATTATGATGACAGAGTGATAACCATTGCCGTGCCGGGCCACTGTCCACTTTAGGGGCCTCAGGGGGAAACAAAAAGTTGAATGGAGAAAGGAAAGTAAAAAGTAAACATATAAACAATACCTGCTGCTTCCCTGAGGTGTGTTTGCTTTTGCCAATGGAAGGAATAAATATGGTCCATTTGAGCTTTGGCCAAAAAGTAGCAGGTAGTGGACATCCTTTATGCCTCATGGTGTGCTTGATGAGCCATGGATGGATTGAGGCTATTTAGGAGGGTTTTAGCCCCTCTGTCTTCCATCTTAGCCCCTGTAAATATGTGATCTCTTCACTTTTGCTGAAAACAACAAGAAGATAATTATCTAAATGCAACCAGTCCTACTCAACCTGCTGAGAGCAGGATTCGAACCTTGGTCTCCTGCGTGGGAGGCGAGTGCACTAACAAGGATGCTAAAGACTGCAGCCTCCAGCGTCAGTTGTTAGTGAGCCTCTTGAGGCCTGGGGAGTGAGGTTTACACTCACAGCTCATACTGGCCTACGTCTGTTACACTCACCCCCCCTAAACCTCACTCAAATCCAGGTCAAGGCACCAAATGTAACCGGTCCTACTAGATCTGCTCAGAGTGGGATTCAAACCGGGGTCTCTGGCGTGGGAGGCGGGCACACTAACAAGGACACTAAAGACCTCACACGCTAGGGAAGTGAGGTTTACACGTACAGCTCTTACTGGCCTATGTCCGTTACATAAAGAGGTTATTTGCACCTAATCCTGTCATTATCGGTCATTAAAGTCCCTGTAAAGGCAATTCTGAGATTTGTTTCTAAACACATTATAAATGTTAGAAATGTATTGCTGAAACACATTACAAAGACTGTGAACTATGAAGTACTGAATTCAGAAGTTAGACCGTTAAACAGTTTTTCACCGTTGCTGTGTTCAGGATTTTCTGGGCGGGGCTAAAACGGTGGCATGATGACGCACTGAGCCTGACTCCTCCCCTAACACGATCATAACTAGAGCACATTCGCATCAGTTCGATCGCGAGTTACTGTTAGTACTGTTAGTTACTATAGTCAACAACTTGCATAACAGCTTACAAAACAAAAACGATGAAGAGGTGGATTAATTTTGTGAACAGCACCCTTGATGGAGAGAGCTGAGGATCATCACGACACCTACCTCTGCAGTGACTTTACACCGGATCGTTTTACAAACTTTCACCGGAGACAACTGGGATTCACTAATTATCCGCTGCAGAACCGACTATCCCCCGCCCAGGCCGTCATCCTCCCGTCCCACCGACATCTGGTGCGTTGTGATCATAGACGCTCGTGATCAGTGAGTGTTGTCTTGTGTGCTACTGCCGCTTTCCCGCGAGTGGGCGTGGTTTCGGCGCCGACAGCGGACACACCCCCAGCGTTTGAGAGCAGAGAATGCTGCTCATTTTTTCAGGTTTTAGATAAGCTATTTTATGTACTTCCCGGATTTTTTTATGATTCAAATTTGGCTGGGTGGTTAATAACACATTTATCTGTGGTGTGAGAAACTCAGAACACATGTTTAGTTTTGACTTTACAGGGACTTTAAACAACTTTAATGATGATAATATAACATTTGTTACATTATCCAACATTCTAGTCTAGTCAGTGGCAGACCCACTCAGAGGTGAAAATGTTCTGTACACAGCAGTGACAGACATGAATGTTATCCATTCAAATGAAATGACACCATAAGATACAGGCAAATAGGCCAGTTACTGATAAATCTACTTAAAAGAAAACTTAAAATCGGCATGAAACTGAATTTGCGAGAATTTTATTTTGTTCTCTATTGTGACATATATCAGAGTGAACGGCTTCTCAAACAAGAAAAAGACGTAGAGTGGGACTTGATTTTGTTCATCGGGAACTTATTGAATCCTTGGATCATTGTCATTTGCTATTGTTGCATTCTTATTTGAGGGCCCTCACACCAGTAAACGTCATTAGAAGAGATGCCGCTGCAAGTTATTTTGATAAAAGATTACAATTGTAAAAAAAGAATAATAATGATGTGCATAGATAAATCCTTCATAATAAGCCTAAATAGTACAATATTTCATTATGGATGGGATGGATGGATGGATAGATGGATGGATTGATATGGATGGGTCCCAAACTTTTGAAAAGCAGTGTATGTATCTAGACTAATAACTAAAGTATTGCATGTTTAAAACCCACAAGTTTTTGGGAAATCCATGAACTACCACCATTTTGCCTTTCAGCACACATCTCTATGGGGACTGACCTTGAAACTTGCAACCACAATGTTTCGTGGCAACTGTCGTATGAAAGTTGTAGAAACAAATTCCCCCAGGCCTAGCCAGTCCAGAGAAAGCAGCTACCACTGAACTAGTCAGGACCCTGTGTTCCAGTGCATTTGTAAAAGCATTTGACCTTCCTCTGCCCTGCACTTGTAAAACTGCCAACCTTCATTTAGTATCAGACTAACTCTCCAAGGCCAGGCTACACCAGTCACATTCTGTACAGAAACATTAAAACAGAAACATAGAAGTGCCTAATTTCTCCCCATTAGTGGCACAATTTTAACATTGCTTCAACCAGTGAGTTGGGTTTGGAGTGGGTCTAGTGTCTGAAACTAGTTTGTTTTTTTCCTGCTAGCGTCACAGAAATGAAACCGTTCATCTTTAGATTGTCACTGTTCTGAAATCGATATGCAATCCACATATCTGCCAATATCCCAACAGATATCCATAGGAGAAATCAATAGAGGCCATGCATTCTCCACTCGAGGAGAGAGATATTCCCCCACTTACAGAGTCGAGAGGTTACTCAAATGAGCAGAGAAAATTACATGGCATCAGAGCGAAGGGGGCAAAATAGCATGGAAATGAAAGAAGTGGAATCCCCGAGTGTTTTCACACTCCCACGTTCTACACCAAACTCCTGCAGTCTTGAAAATCTAAATCACCATGCGGAGAACAAGGTGGGAGAGCGAGTTTCTATTTCCGAACTCCACAGAGGTGCCGAGGCGGAGGAAGAGTCCGCTCACAGTTGCACGGATGGAAAGATCTCTTGTGCCGGGTTGACCAGACGCGACTGAGATGTTACAGTTTTCCTTCCTGATAGGATTTTAAAGCTCTAATAATGTTATGAAAAAATGGATCAAATCCCGTTTAAGAAAATAGGTCAGAGATCTGCTTTTTCAAACTGTAATCACTGCGGGGCAGGTGGGAAAATTGGCAATGCTGAATAAATCATATCTCGCAGGTATACGCATGTCCCGTGGGGAGGAATCAGCCTCAGGTATCCGAAGATTTGCGTGCTTGGCGAGGCTTCAAATAAGATTTTCAACCTAAAGCTTTACCTCTATCCCACAAACGGTCCTTGGAGGATGATTCCGAGCGCAAGCGAGATGCATGACCTCTGAAACCTTTCTCTTTAAATCAAACGTGCTAACGTGAACGTGGTGGTGTGTGGGAAGGTGTGTTAATTACAGTGTTAATGCAAACACTAGAAAGGGGTGGGTGGTATGAAGGAGGTGATAACTCTGGCTATAAAGCTGTCATTGCCACTGTAATGGTTGACCGTGTGTCCTTGGAGCCCACAGCAAGTGTTTGTGTGTGAGAAAAGATGCTTGTTTTGACAACCCCCCCCCCCCTCCCCGGGAGGTTGAAGGGTAAAAGAAAGCCTCTCAGATCACAGGGCTAGAAGAGATCTGCGCTGGCAGGAACGGAGTTTAAATAGATTTGTGGGGGAAATTGCACTGAGATTCAGATTTGGGGTCCCAATCATATTACTGCAACAACTAAAGGTCATATATCTTTAGATTGATCCATATGAAGGCAAACAAACACAGCCCCCCTAATGCACACAATATCTCATGCAATAAAGTAAATATACATCTTCCGTCTTCCCCAGTTGTGAAGATTGCAGTTAAAACAGAAAGCTGCGTGAGAAAATAGGCTTTGCTAATCCTTCCTGGGAGCATAGGGCTGTTTGCCACAGATTGCATTCTCGGCACAGCGCACAAGGGCATCATTGAAAGGTCCTAAGGAGACACTGAATAGGCTTCAAAAACATCTGATAACGATAGTGAATCCAGCCAATCAATCGGCTGATGCACTGCGGTCGTGGGTCAGAGCCAGTGCCGAGGGCTCCCACATAAACGCATGCTTATGACAGCAGAAACGGCAGCTTCGCTCCATGCCGCTCTCCACTACAAAAGACAACTCAAAACAGCTTTGAGGGAAGACCTGACTGATAACAAGAGAAAATAAATTAGCATACGCTGCATAACTTTCAAAAGAGCACCCACAGCAGCAAAGAAAACTAGACGAACCCATATGGTGCCCTTTCTGAATCATCAAATGCTTCGTAGTATTTCTATTTCTAGTCTAGTGATTATAAAGGAATATACCACTAATAAAAATGAAGAATATAAACAACCAAAAATAAATAAATAAATCCAATAGGTTATTCCAACCTGGAAATAAAAGAAGGCTGAATTTTGAACAACAACAAAATCCCCACAAAATCAAAAGAAAAATATTTGGCATAAATTAACTCTGATCTTTAAACTAGTCTATTCTTAGTTTGTTTATATCACAACATTATTTAAATGATTAAAACCTTAAAAACTTACTAAAATTAAAATGAAAAATATAAAATTAAAATCTAGTTAAAAAAACTTGAATAAATACTATAATAGAATTGAAATGATACAAAAAAAATATGTTAAATAGCATGAAGATGTCACAATGCAAAAAATCTTGATGGGCCAAAAAAAAAGGCTTTGTTTTCTTTATAAAATGCATTGATTTGGGAGTGAAATATGACTCATTTCTTCAAGTGATTCTCCCAGTATTATGGTAAAAAAAGATGTTACACACAGTGCTGTGACCTTTATTTTCTCCTAGGCCTCACTAGCAACCACACAATTAGCCAAATCCAGCTCGACCCCACACTGTCATTTGGACGACTGTGTTTTCAATGAAAGCGTAATCTGCTGAGATGCTACAAGCAATTTTCAACTTCCTCGATCTGAGAGCCTATTCATGAGGACAGGGAATGTTGAAGCAGGAGACGAAAATAAAAAAAGACATTAAAACACACCAGGATATCAAATGGAGAAAACCTCTCATGAGTTGGGCTAAATTTGAAAAAGCTCCAGTTTCCTGTAGAGTCTCCACTCTCCACCGCACACGCAGTGAAGATGGTGTGAATTCTTCATTCAAGCAGGCCACAGAGGAGAAATAAAAGAGACCTCATTCCACAAATCAGAATTGGTTTGAAAAGTCATGTGAGATGAGCGTCGTGAGAGAAGCTCGATGAGAGAAAACGAACTGTCCTCTTTTTACAATCGATGTTACCTCTGAGACTGAAAACAGAAAAGGCAGCTGATTTGTTCTGAGCAAAAGCCAGCATGAACAAAACCCACATGACAGGTTTGATGGGTAACGTTAATGGCCGAGCAGACAGGACGGACAGCGCTCCATTTCACATCAACTAGGATCAACTAAACTGCCATCTCCAGCCAGAGACGGACAAAACAGTTAAAATGAACTAAAGAACAAAGCAGATGAAGAGGTGTGAGGGAGTCACAGCCAGAGAGAAAGAAAGAGAGAGAGACGGAGAGAGAGAGAGAGTTTCAAATTCTCTAACCCTAAAACCTTAAAAACACTGGTGTGTAACTCATCCAACACAGCTACAGACATAAATGATGCTTCAAATCATGTGGCAATATTAAACAATATTAGATCTACACGATTAATCATTA
Organism: Romanogobio albipinnatus; assembly: GCA_023566225.1. Taxonomy (NCBI): domain Eukaryota; kingdom Metazoa; phylum Chordata; class Actinopteri; order Cypriniformes; family Gobionidae; genus Romanogobio; species Romanogobio albipinnatus. Next base: position 50,249,300 of record CM042245.1, on the reverse strand, counting down.
AAAGATCGCAATCTCGATCCATCCCGACAAAGCAGATGTCACGTTTAGATGTGAAAACAGCTTCACAAATGGTCTTTCAACCATACTGAGAGAAAAGTCTATATTTCAGATATAAACACTGATGTATATGGTCAAAATAGAGTAACTTGGCGCTTCAAATAACAATAGTATCGATTATATTGTGAATGAATCATTCATTCAAGAGATTTGTTCAAATTAATTCAGTAAGTGAAGTATTTATGAGTGAATCATTGAATCATTCCTTCAAACTGATGTTTTAAAAATAATTCATGCAGATTAATTCAACAATTTAAATAGACTGCATTAATTAATATTTTGTCAGAACGTCAGATAATTACATGCTATATTACTTAGTTGTTCATTCAGAATCAAATTGTGATTCTCAATCCAGAAGCTCTACACAATATTAATTTTGTAAGTGATCAAATATCATTAAAATGACAAAACAGGCAAATTACACACACACACAAACCTTTAAAAAAAAAAACACAAATGCAAAATTGTGAAAAGGCATTACTTAGAATTATGAAATCTGATTTTTAACAAATAGTTGAATTTGGCTTGGAATCATATGAAGAGTTTTTTGTTTCCATCATTCACCTTCCAGAACATGTTAAGGCTAATTCGCACTGCATCGGAATATGGTGACCAGTACGTAATTTCTGGCAAACACTGTCCGTTTTTCAATATTGATCATGTCTGTACTTGTGTTCTTGTGAAATGTCATCAGTCGCTGGCCAAGTACTGTCCCAGTTCAAAGTTCACATCTAGCCAAGTACGGTTAAATTCCCTGGATGCGTTCTTTAATCGAGGATGCATCGAGAGGTGCGGACTTGAGATAGCCAGGTATCCCAGAATGCATCTCGCACCAACAAGCAATAGTCAATGGCGGACGAGAATACCGGCTTAATTTAAAAAATACTACACTGAAAAAAATGATTCGTTGAATTTACTAAAAAATTTTATCGTAAGTGGTCAAATCAATTTATTTTATCTCAATTAAAACAAAAACACATGCAATTCCCATAAAACCAATTCATTTTTTAAAATTAAAATCAAAAAACTAAATTTAAATTATTTAAACAAGCACAAATTAATTATGCTTAATTTAATCGGCTTAATTTTTCAGAGTACTGTTATTGTGTCACAACATTTTTCAGGCGAGAATATAGTTGTTTACGGTTTCAATCTGTTGTTTATTTATAAAGATAATGCCTATTTGAAAATTAGTCCCAACGATTTCAGGGTTGTAAGATCCAGGCGATCAATGGGCGCTCAGCACTCATATACCCCTCCGAGAACAGCCTTATCTCAGCTAGTCATTCTGACGTTTGCGGCTGGTTCTGATGCATATGTACAACATGTTTATTCTGCTAAAACAAGCGTTGACCAATGGCGGCAGACGTAGACCAGGAACTGACAAAACCCTACAAAGTGTCTGTTGGTCGGCATCTATTCGTGCAGTGTGAATTGGGCTTTAGAATTCAGCCAGATCACCATAAAAACACACAGATCACCCTATTACAACAGCTAAATCACCCTAGTAGCAACTCTAAACAGCAACCACCTAGATCACCTTATAGCAACAACCCAGAACACCCTAGCAACCGCCCAGATTACCCTACAAACAACCAGAGCATCTGCTGTGATCTTCCTAATAATTGCCCAGGTCTCTCTAACGACCATCCAGATCACCCTAGAAACAATTCAGAATATGCTAGAAACAACCCATATCACCTTTGCAACCATCCACCCAATAGCAACCAACCATACCGCCCTAATAACAACTCGGATCACCCAAGGATCCATCGTGATCATCCTAACAATGGCTTGGATCACCCTAGCAACCTAACACAAGCAAATCTAGTCTTCCAGACATAAGTAGTTGTCTTGTGTTGCGTGAATCAAAGGTCAGAGCTCGACACTGAAGATTAGTCAATTAAATGTGTTTGTTGGATGAGGGTTGTTGTTTTTTAAATTCATTTTATGATCTATTCTAAAGACACTTTAGTGTCTCAAAAGACAGATAATAATTAATAATAAATACATTTTAATTAAATTAATAAAAACAATCAGCAGCAGGCCTTGAAGCAACATATTTGTTTTTGTGTAATTAGCACTAAAAAACCACTTGAATCAGTTAATTAGCCTTCGAGTGTTTATTGCTACAAGCCCGCTGTACTTCATAATGATTGGCTAAATCTGCAAAATGAATTAGACAATTCTAATAAAATCAATGTTGCATCGCAGGTCATTAAAAAGCACAATGCCAAAGGAGTCAAAAAAAAGATGTAAAACCTTGCAAGATGAAAGAGTGAAGTAAACGAATGACTAGCTCATCTCTTTCACACATTAACTTACTGCTAAATCTGCAGAACAATGTGCAATAAAATGTTTACAGGCCAAACAAATGTTTATTTGCAGCATGATTCTTTATTTAGACCTCACATAAGTGAAGACGTCAACATTCGACCCCATAGCACATTTCACTAAGGAGTCATGCAGGCAATCTGATTCAATTTAGCATGGACGCATGTCTCTGTAGCACGGCATGCACTATAATCAATAAAAAGGAAATGACATAGAAAATAAAATCATAGAATATAAAGCTAGTATGGAGGATGCTGGTGTAAAACGTGCTGTGGATACACTATTGCTCAAACAAGACCAGATGAAACTTTAGCAAGTTTTCTAGCGCTCCATTATTAGCTTATACACCAATTCTGCAATGTTTCAGCACCATCTCACAATCACAGTCTATTCATTATTTGCACCGGGTTACTTTAAACGCATCAATAACGCAATCAGGAGCACAGCTGAGAGGCGTTTGAAGCCATGTCCTTTATTCACCTCTCACAATGTAAAAATCACAGGACAAGACAAGCCCAGTCTCTAGCCAATCAGATGGGATTTTGCGTAGATGGACAAACAATGCTTATGTCACAAAGCATTATTAGCTCAATTGCTCTGATTGCTTTCTCTTGCTGCTGAACACTGGCAGCGTTACGAGAGACGGCAGCTATCGAGCGCTCAGTTACAGTCTGATCAAGAAAACACACTCGCTTACACACTCCATCTGCACCGTTCTGGGAGTAACTAGAAGGTGCTACTTACTGAACTACATTTCTAAGTGGCGTGAAAGTAGCTCAGCTGTTTTACAAATAATCGTGTAGTAAACAAGCAGCAGTGTAGCGTGATCGCCGTGCTCTCATAAAGTGTAGTGTTGTAAATATGATTCCTTTTAGCCAATCTGTTCATTTGGTTGATTCATTTCAATGAACCAGTTGAAAATAACAATACACTGATTCATTGGCATCATTAAGTTCATCTGCTAAAAAGTCCATTATAATGCAGAAAACATTCCATTATTGTTCTTAAAATGAGCCATATAGCTACTGTAACTTGCACTGATGTGAACTGAGAGAGAGGCCGCAACGTAATATGAGAAATATGAAATTAGTGGCTATATGTTGCCATTGAAATCAGTTAATATTTGAGCGGTCATTACACAAAAAAACATTTGACAGCTGAATGTCATAACTGACCAATCATAATTAAGTATTCTAGTGAGTAATAACCTAAATTAGCCATCACAAACCAATGCTTAAAATACAGGTACAACCAAAAACTGGTGCAAAGTTTCAAACTAGTTTCCTCAACATTTTAGCTTCCTTTAACAATGTCAAATCACTTTTGATCATGTATTTTCCCTGATGTTTTCCAGCTGTGTAGAATCACTAATCAATTAATAGCATAGTGACTTGTTTGCTTGTGTTATCAGGCTGGTTTGCAGACATAAATTACCCTTATTCCTGGGCATTACTCTGGCATGGCAGCTGGTTTTGTGCTCAGGGTCAGGCTGGTGAATAAAACAGCCTCATTAGGGAACACCTGCGATTACAGCCGCAAGCGACTAATATACACAAGGTTTTTGCATTTTGAAAAGACCTGGCCAGCATTAAAAGACACAAAACAAAACCTGCACTTAGATTGGTGTTACCTATGCATGTTGACTTGATAATCTGGTACTTATTTAGCCAGCGCTGCCTGCAGCGGCCCTGGCACAACACATTTCCCTGACGGTCAACCCTCAGGCTTTGAGCTGATATACATGTTCACAAACAGAAGATAGTGAGATCGTCTGGTCTTTGAAAGGTCTGTTTTCAGAAAAATATTTCAGAAACTAGCCTACTACTAAGAGGTAGTCTACAGTATACACGGATGAGCCAAAATATTATGACCACCTGCTTAATATGCTGTTGGTCGTGTGCCAACAAAAGAGCACTGACCTGACAAGGCATGGACTCTACAAAACCCCTGAAGGTGACATTAGCAGCAGATCCTTCTAGTCCTGTAGGTTGTGAGGTAGAGCCACTGTAGATCGAACTTGTTGGTCCAGCACATCCCACAGATGCTCAATTGGATTGAGATTTAGGGAATTTGGAGGACAGGGCAACACCTCGAACTCTTCATCATGTTCCTTAAATCATTCCTGAACAATGTGTGCATGGTGCATTGTCCTACTTCCACCAGGGATCACCATTGTTATGAAGTACCTGGTGTACCTGGCCTGCAACAGATTACATCTACATGAATGGCCGGACCAAGGGTGTTCCAGCAGGACATTTACATTGAATTATTTAGCAGACGCTTTTATCCAAAGCGACTTATAAATGAGGAGAGCAATAGAAGCAATAAGACAAAAAAGAGGCAATAGCATGCAAGTGCTGTAACAAGTCTCAGTTAGTCTAGCGCAGTACACATACATTTATTTTTATTTTTATAAACAAACAGAAAAATTAATAGAATAGTTAAGTGCTAGTCGTCATTGGTCAGGTGCTGCTGAAAAAGATGTGTCTTAAGATGTTTTTTGAAAATGACTACAGACTTGGCTGCTTGAATTGAGATAGGCAGGTCGTTCCACCAGGTGGGAAAGGTCCAGGAAAAGGTCCGTGTGCCTCTTTGGGATGGCACCATGAGGCATCGTTCACTTGCAGAACACAAGCTTCTGGAGGGTGCATAAGTCTGAACAAGTGAGTTTAGGTTGGTGCAGAGCCTGTGGTTGTTTGGTAAGCGAGCACCAGTGCCTTGAATTTGATGAAGTGGCTATTGGCAGCCAGTGCAAACTAATGAAGAGAGGTGTGATGTGTGCTCTCTTCGGCTCGTTGAAGACCACCCTCGCCACTGCATTCTGGATCAGTTGCAAGGGTTTGATAGTGCATGCTTGAAGGCCCGCTAGAAGAGCATTACAGTAGTCCAGTCTGGAGAGAACAAGCGCTTGGACCACGAGTTGTGCGGCCTGCTCTGATAGGAAGGGTCCTAATGTTGTATAATGCAAATCTGCAGGACCGGGCTGTTGCAGTAATGTGGTCAGTGAAGTTTAACTGATCATCAATCACAACTCCAAGGTTCCTGGCTGTCCTGGAAGGAGTTATGGTTGATGAACCTAGCTGAATGGAGAAATTGTGATGAAGTGCTGGGTTGGTTGAGACCACAAGCAGTTCTGTCTTTGCAAGGTTGAGTTGAAGGTGATGATCATTCATCCAGCCAGAAATGTCTGTCAGGCAGGCTGCAATACGAACACCAACTGTAGGATCATCTGGTTGAAATGAGAAGTAGAGTTGAGTGTCATCATCATGATAGGAAAAGCTATATTTCTGAATGACAGATCCTAATGATGACATGTAGATGGTGAAGAGAAGTGGTCCAAGCACTGAGCCCTGTGGAACTCCAGTAGCTAGATGTTGTGACTTTTCACCTACATATTAAAGCATATTAAACATTTCACCTCTCTACGACACCCTGAATCACCTACTTGGACATTGCCAAGAGCAATGCACTATGTGCTGTGACACACTCCTCCCATAACCACTCGTTTGTGGTTTGTCCCTCCTCTGAACACTGTTGGTAAATTCTCACCACTGCTGACCAGGAGCAACACACAAGCCTTGCTGTTTCAGAGATACTCTAACCCTGTCGTCAACAGATTGGCCCTTGTCATCGTCGCTCAGATCTTTATTCCTGCCCATTTCTCCTGCATCCAACAGAGAACTGAGATCTTAAGGCCACATATTAAGATCTCTACTCAGATCTTAAAATGTGGCCTTGTTAGGAGATGATCGCTTTACCTGTGACTTCTCATAATGTTTTGGCTCATTAGTGTACACAGCATATTCCCCTCTTTTTGGGGGAGCAAATATGCAAAGCAACATAACATTACTTAGCATGTTTTATTCTGCATCCAGTTATCAAAAAAGTTATTATGCCTACTTTTATTTATTTTGACTATATAATGCATTATGTGGTAACGTACAGTAAGAGTAATATGCTAGTATTCTATTCATAAAACATTCCATATACACAAGGATTCCAACAGATGAAGACACATTAGAAAGAGAAGGGCACATTTGCATCAGATGCCAAGGGATGCAAATATCTCCAGATTTATGAATGATGGTGATGGATTGTTTCAGGCAAACTCTGCAGCGTAAGCACACACAAGGCTCTAAAGAGTGATACCTGAAGCCTCATATATCACCGCACAGACAAGTTACCACAGACAAATAAACTCTCTCTGAGAGTTCATCCTTTATCTTAGTCAAATATTTGAGTTCTAAAACAATTGCAGGGGAAAATGTTTTATGACTCAAATATTTGACTATGATAAAGGGTGAATGTGATTTAATAGCTCAAAAAGCATTGTTTTTAAACCTACGGATGTCTGTGGTGGTATTCAGTAAATACATTTGCACAACACGCTTGCTCCGAATGCTACATTTCCCCTTTGGCATTGTATTCACTTAGGGAATTTTATATTTAGATTTGTCAAACTTGGACCCCTGCGAGAATACAAAAACACATAAACCATCAGAAAAAATCCTATAGAGAAGCCCCTTGCTGGAAAGTCACAGCGTGACAGAAGTGAAAAACAACAGAACTGTTGAAGCCTGCCACAAGGTCATAGTAAAACACGTATTAATAATCATTCATCGGCTTACAGCTCCATTTAACTGACTGATGCTTTTTGACAGCGCGCAGCGACAGATTCGGTTAGCTTCCCTGAAGTTCAATTAGAATGAAAGTTTAATGCCATAACTTGGGAAGCCTTGACGCCGGGTAAAGCCTGACCCCGATCGATCTGGCAAAACGAGGACACCTACAGCAAACCTCCATAGAGACCTTTTCCAGCTGCAGTCCAATTTCTACACAATATTTACTACCACACAGCAGCCCACGGCTCAATGTGGAGAAATTGGACTTAACTCTTCCTATATGAATATTTTTTTAAATAAATGATATATTATATATGTTTTTATTATATTTAAATATTTTATACAAACACTTGCCATCAGCTTTATAAATAATGCATACAAACTATAAGTGCATAAATAATACAACATATAGCATCTATGTAACTCTTAGGTGAACCAGGAACAAACAGAAGAATCAGAGGATTCAAAATCAAACATAAACTTTCATCTTCACTTTACAGGAACAGGCAGACAGGCAACGGAAACACACACTTAGGCCCCATCCACACAAAGCCAGAGCTTTCCCTATCCAATCCTTTTTTTCCCCCTCGTCTCAAGAAATATCTGCGTACACACGAAACCACTGAAACCGACTCAAAACGATGTAGTATACATGCCAGACCAGAACGTGGTGCTGTAATTCTGCCACAGAAATACACTAAAAACTGAAAAGAAGAGATGTGGCTAGAAGGGGTACAGCAACGGTCCGAAGTGAGGCAAAATCTCACGATAAAATAATAACAATAAATAAATGTGCTACTTACCAGTTTGTGTTTTTATTAACGTCTACACCTACCCTAACCCTACAACCTACCCTTACAATAATGCAAATACAGTAATTAAATGATGCAATATTGATGTGCGCATGCCCAGTGGCTGTAGCCGCATCCCTTCTAGTCTTTACCGTGCGTGATGTGTTGTGATGACATCACCGTTTCACACACGAAAATACACGGGTGTCGGTTTCAGATTTATCCACTCTGAGACCCGGTTTCAAAAAATACAGATTTCAGGCTCCTAAATAGCCGGATCCGTCTGGACGAAGCGCTGATACGATACAACATTTATTACGTATACCGCTAAATGCGTGTCCATGTGGACGGGGCCTTAGCGTAACGGGAACTAGACAAAGATTGAACGTGAGGGTGCAACTAAATAGAGAACAGAAACAAGATTATTAACTAAACACAGCTGAACCAAACTACATAACGAGGGTTACTAAGGAAACAGACAAGTGGCAGGAAACTGTGACAAAGGAACATTTGACAGAAATCAAATTATGATCAGCTTTATAAATAATGTATAAAAATGAATTATACTTCAACAGGCCTCAGATGTGTAGGCAGGTGGGAAACACAGACATACATATTCAACACACACACACACACACACATTGGGTTTTCATGTTTTAAGGGGATTTTCCATAGACAATGATTTTTATACTGTACAAACTGTATATTCTATCCCCTGACCCTAACCCTGTATACATATCACAGAGATCTTTCTCAAGAAGCATCATACACACACACACACTGCGGTGACAAGTAAGATGTGCAGCTGCCTGCCCCCTGTTTTCTTCTGCCATGACAAAGAGAAGGAAGTTGAAGGCCGAGCTGTCTGATGATTTGATGGCAGTGACAGGCCCATCCCCTCTCAATGGCTCGGGTCAGGCCACAGCACCCTCATCTGGCCTACCTGCACTTGATTTACACCTCAGGCTCATGCAATTACCTTCCCCTCCGGAGACCGAGCCTATTTGATTTAGTCTGGGGCAATTAAACTGAGCACTGCGGGGCTGAGAGAATGTAATATGATCAACGCAACGATAACGCCGAGATCTGCCTCTCCAGCTGATTCACCCGTAACCAAAATCCATTAGACATAGAGAATATTTGGAGAAGTTAATTTAGATTAATTAGTCATGAGCGAGTCGAGTATTTCATACAAGAATCTCCAAACTTAATTCATGCTGGTACATTCCTGCAAATTGCAGTGCAATGAGAGTTTGCTTTCTGAGAATTATGTTAACTCTGTCCCAGAAAACTCATATATACTGCAAATATTTACCACAGTAACCACAGATTCAATCAAAATACCGTGACTATTATTAAGTGTGCATATATGGGTCAAAATGCATATTAAATGCATAATCTTCATAGCACATGTAATTTTGGTAACACTTTAGTATTGGGAACACATATTCACTATTAACAATGACTTTTGTCTCAATAAACTCCTAATTACTGCTTATTAATAGTTTGTAAGGTAGTTAAGTTTAGGTATTGGGTAGGATTAAGGGATGTATAATATGATCATGCAGAATAAGGCATTAATATGTGCTAATAATGTACTAAAAAACAGCCAATATCCTCGTAATATGCATGCTAACAACTAGTTAATAGCAAGAATTGAACCCTAAACTAAAGTGTTACCATAATTTGAATGGTTAGATAACTGACTGTAAATCATTAGGGATAAAATTATATTCTAAACAGCTGTTTGCTTGACTATTTTATTAAATATAAATTAAATTATGAAGATAAAATAGATAGTACTGATCCTGGCTTCTGATTGGTCAATATCAATTCACAGCACCATAGCAGATTGTTATTTTTATTTCTTAGTTTATATTAGGTCAGATATTGTCTAGTTAAAGCATGGAATTAAACAAATTTGCTTATTAAAACAACATTTTAAGGAAACATTTTAGTGTATGTCTTTAATATTTCGATTTCGATGTCTTAAAAAATGTTTGTCAAGACAAACTTGGCCTGAGAAAGCCTGACCAGAAAGTTTGAAGGTTTTCAGTTTAAAGTCTGCATGGTTTTAACACATTGCTAACATGTTTGACAAGATGCTAACATGTTTTAACAGGCTCCAAACACGATTTATCATGTTGCTAGCATGTTTTAACACTACTAATGTTTTATCATGTTGCTAGCATGATTTACAGAAGAGATCATCTGGTCTTTGAAAGGTCTCATTCAGTCAATCACAGTGAACAAATCAGAAACTAACATTAGGCTATGCTAAGAGGTTGGCTAGTGTACAGTATACACGGGCGAAAATATGACCACCTGCCTAATGGCTTGTTTCTACACACTTTCCAAAATTTTTTTGCTAGCATGTTTAGCATATTGCTAACATGTTTCTAGCATGATTTAGCACATTGCTACCATGATTAGCATGTTCCTTGCATGACTTGCCAATAAAAAGCAATCTAGCACTTGAAGCTCTGCTTTATTGTGTTTGTAATCACTTAGAAATCTTTTGTGACATTATAAATGTACACTCACCTAAAGGATTATTAGGAACACCTGTTCAATTTTTCATTAATGCAATTATCTAATCAACCAATCACATGGCAGTTGCTTCAATGCATTTAGGGGTGTGGTCCTGGTCAAGACAATCTCCTGAACTCCAAACTGAATATCAGAATGGGAAAGAAAGGTGATTTAAGCAATTTTGAGCGTGGCATGGTTGTTGGTGCCAGCCGGACCGGTCTGAGTATTTCACAATCTGCTCAGTTACTGGGATTTTCACGCACAACCATTTCTAGGGTTTACAAAGAATGGTGTGAAAAGGGAAAAACATCCAGTATGCGGCAGTCCTGTGGGCGAAAATGCCTTGTTGATGCTAGAGGTCAGAGGAGAATGGGCCGACTGATTCAAGCTGATAGAAGAGCAACTTTGACTGAAATAACCACTCGTTACAACCGAGGTATGCAGCAAAGCATTTGTGAAGCCACAACACGCACAACCTTGAGGCGGATGGGCTACAACAGCAGAAGACCCCACCGGGTACCACTTATCTCCAGTAAAAATAGGAAAAAGAGGCTACAATTTGCACGAGCTCACCAAAATTGGACAGTTGAAGACTGGAAAAATGTTGCCTGGTCTGATGAGTCTCGATTTCTGTTGAGACATTCAGATGGAGTCAGAATTTGGCGTAAACAGAATGAGAACATGGATCCATCATGCCTTGTTACCACTGTGCAGGCTGGTGGTGGTGGTGTAATGGTGTGGGGGATGTTTTCTTGGCACACTTTAAGCCCCTTAGTGCCATTTGGGCATCGTTTAAATGCCACGGCCTACCTGAGCATTGTTTCTGACCATGTCCATCCCTTTATGACCACCATGTACCCATCCTCTGATGGCTACTTCCAGCAGGATAATGCACCATGTCACAAAGCTTGAATCATTTCAAATTGGTTTCTTGAACATGACAATGAGTTCACTGTACTAAAATGGCCCCCACAGTCACCAGATCTCAACCCAATAGAGCATCTTTGGGATGTGGTGGAACGGGAGCTTCGTGCCCTGGATGTGCATCCCACAAATCTCCATCAACTGCAAGATGCGATCCTATCAATTGGGGCCAACATTTCTAAAGAATGCTTTCAGCACCTTGCTGAATCAATGCCACGTAGAATTAAGGCAGTTCTGAAGGCGAAAGGGGGTCAAACACAGTATTAGTATGGTGTTCCTAATAATTCTTTAGGTGAGTGTATTTTTTGATGATATTTAATGCATCCTTGCAGAATAAAAGTATCGATGTCTTTCGAAAAAAATAAAAAAAAGAACTTTTGAATGGTAGTGTATGTAAACTAGGCCTATATTTAATGAATTCAAAAGTAAAAACATTTAGTTCCCAGTATTAAATTAATATGTGAACACTACATAAGAAACAAAAAATCTAACAAATATGCATTTAACAGTTAAACAAAATGATTCTGAAAGTGTTTTACACTGTTGGAGTTTTATAGTAACTGTTCTGAAGTATTTGGCAGAAACTACGGCTACCATGATGCATTTTTGTTATGGAAATGTAACTTTATATAACATCGAAATAAAAACATACATCTCACTAAATTCAAAGCACTCGGCTAGACAGTGGTGTGTCAGTTGTGTGACAGATGTTTGAGTCTTTGCTTCGACTCAGAAAGAGAGGAGGAACCATTTGATCTGAGTCACAAGCTAAAGAGCATCTCCCATGACACGAACATCTATCAGCCGCTGTACCTGCTAACCCAAGTCATTATTTACATGCATCGCACACTTCACAAAAAGAAAACTCCTTTAACTAGTCTGAGACATTTCTATCTTGCATTAAGTGACATTTGAAAAACAAGTCCTGTCCTTTTAGGGGGAGGGCACAAGGCATTTCTTAAAAAGCAGCATGAGTAATTGAACGAATCCCAGCTGTCTTTACCGAGAGCAGCAAATGTGTGGCTGTTCGCCCCAGTCTGCTCCGGGTTGCCTTGGTAACGCGGAAAACCTGGAAGTTGGTAGAAACATCCTAATACTGAATCAAAGACATATAGGTACTTGTAAGCATTCCCATTTAAATTCAACTAGGCAACTTCTCCATATTATTAAACACATTTATGGATTGAGGTGATGCATCGTAACAAATACACTAATTAAAACTAAAAACTAAAAAATAATGAATGTGGGAAGAAAAAAACACGGCAGACAGCGAGTATATAAAATGCCTTTAGGCTATCGGGCTGAATCCGCTGCAGGTGAAAAATGTGATGCCAAGACAGAAGCTCTGCTTAATTTGAGACTATCACATGTGCTAATTCGTTTTAAATGAAAACCTTCCTTGCCATCGTGTATGTCCAATTAGTACGCTGCATTTTCAGGATGAAGCACTTCCTAGCGCATTTGCCAAAGCAGACAGCTGAACATTACTCACAAGCTGTCAATTATCTCCTGCTCACGTCTTTCTTAAACGCTCCTTCCCGTGTGCCATTACATTCTGGGAATAGGTGAGAAATTAGCTACCTCTCAACATATTTTGTTTTTGACTGTTTTCACAGACTAAAGCCAAGCTAAGTTGAAAATGATGCAAGAACATTACAACCCAGATCTGTCTTTAGCAGAAAGCAGAACCCTTCAAAACCCAGACCAACATTACCAATATTTTTCAAGTGGTGCTCACTGCAGAGCGAAATGACGTCCAGCTCCACCTCTCTGGAAGTCATGTGTGGACCTACTCTCGCGTAGTCAGACCTACGGACTGACAGCAGAAGTTCTAAACTCAATAGCAGCTTTCATTGGCCAAGGACTGACATGTAAAGCAACCAATCGCTTGTTTTGTTCCGCATCGTGTTTAGGGTGAAAATGTAACATCAATGTCTCTACAATAACAGACCGGTGTGTAAAACTCAAGGACATATTTTAAAGAATCTATGCCACAAACTTTACATACAGTACTTCACATACATATGACAATCCAGCATTTAGTTGACCTTGATAAGCGCTCATTGTCACAGTTTTAAACACAACTGCTTGCTTCTTCCATAAGGGGGTTTGGCGTCACAATGGCTTAGTTTCTAGGACGACCGTTAAAGAATGCGACACACACGTCTGTCTCCCTGAAATCCTGTAGAATTCAACCAATCAGATAACGACTTCAGAACTCCTGAAGTGTTGCGCATTTTGGTTGCCAAATTATTATAATACATATTATTCTGTAATAAAGATTGGCTTGGTAACGGATATGGAAATGTTAATGTATTTGGTCTAGATCTGCTACACTGCTGCTGCTATAGAGCAAGTTCAGAGACTTGCTACTGCCAATACATTCACAGACATTGCTGTGAGCATGAAAGACATACATGAAGGCTGCTCGAAGATGCTGACATCGACCGTTTCGAGCGATTCTCGACATATATTCATGACATAAATCTCATTCAATCCAATCACTGCGCTGTAGTATGCATAAAATATAATTTAGTTATTATGCATGAGATCACTTCTGTCAGGTTCGTCTTCCATCATTATTGTTGAGACATGGTGGGGAAGTTTTTTGGAAGCAGCATGCGGAAAAGAGGTGTTGTTTTCAGCGTGTCGTGAAGGTGCTCCCTGGATTAATTTTGTGTGGGTAAAGACCGATAATCTACGGTGGAACAGCCGAGGGGGATGGTCGCGCTGATAGGGAGTAAGGGCACTGAGCGAGCTGTAACCGGGACACCGTCTGTGGAAGCCATTGCTAAAGGTTCGGTAAAGTAAAATGAACTTGAGGAATTGCACGGCGAACCTGCAACCGTTGACATTAATTTCTTAATTTATGTCAGGAGTGCAAAATAACCGATCTGTAGGTAATGAACAATATTTTGAATGAAATATCAACAAGTATCAAAAGCCACGTCTTCTCCGTTTTATGTGTGGTCACAGACATGCACTAACCCGCATGGGTTTGGGCTCTTAGTGAAACAGTGTGCATATTTGGACAAATATAGATTTATTCTAGCTGCCGGACAGCGCGGGTTGTCACAGGCACCCCATGCAGCGCGCGTCGCTCTGCGCTTCAGATGCACTGTCGATACTATGAAACCTCAAACGGGGTTGAGTCCCTTCGCTTATACCCAGATCTAGTTTATTTTCTGGTGCACCAGAAAAGAGGCTCCTTTTGCTGATAAGCCTGGGTGACCTGAGGATTACAGTGAGGCTTCCCCGCCGAGTACATCTCCGTGGGCCCCCCACTCCTTTATTGCAACGCAAGCATGTAGAGACTGTGTTCGTATTTGGACAAATATAGATTTATTATCACGTTTGCAAAATATTTTGTCATACAGAATAACATTTATTTTCATTTTATGCTGATCTGAAGAGCTGAATAACATTCAGAGCGATCTCTGTCTGTTCCTCCTGCTGCACGCCACTTATGATCTCAGAGCTCTCTCATTCGCTGTACTCATCCCTCATCTCATCTCTCTGTTGTAAAAAATTGCCAACGTGTGAACCAAGAACATGTCTCAGAACCGCTGTAACTGCTGCTGTTGGTATCGCTATCCATGTCCCCTGTGTCTGTGCATTGCCGGTTTGCAAATTAGCTCATTTTAATGCGCCTAATGACACTCCCCTATTTATGCAAACCATTCCCTCTTTCCACACAATACCCATTCCACCTTTTCGCAGTCGACCACGCCCCTTTTTGGAAGCCTTTTCAAATCGAAGGTGTGAGCAGGGGGGTTTCATGACCCTTTAATATTTTTGTGGAAACCTTTTTTTATTTTATATTATAAATGTCTTTACTCGTTTGAATCAATTTAATGCATCCTTTCTGAATAAAAGTAATATATGAATATGTTTTAATCTTACTAATCCCAAACTTCTGAATAGTAGTGTAAATGTACCATCCAAAGCACTAAAATGGAGAGATGGTGGTCCAGTGTGTTAAACCGTGGAACTGATACACAGAAGGTTGCTGGTTCAATCCCAGCGGTCACCACCAGTGTGTCCTTGAGCAAGGCACTTTACTCCATGTTGCTCCAGGGGGATTGTCCCTGTAATAAGGGCACTGTAAATTGCTTTGGATTAAAGTGTCTGCCAAATGCATAAATGTAAATGTAAATGTAATGTAAAATTCAGCTTTTGCTGCAACCATTACAGCTTCTTCAACTATAATAAGAACAAAAGTCATTGTGGGAGTCATTCAGGGTATGTTCACAATGTTCTCTTGGTTCTTTTGGTCTACACATGATGCATTTTTAGCTGAAAACTCATAAAGAGCTTATAAAATGTGTAAAGGAATCAAAACAGCGGCAGGAATCCATCCGTCACACACACTAACAAAGATCTGCAGCAAGGAGACAAGGTTCTGATGCCTGTATTGAACTGTGCTGGGCAACAAAAAAAAAAAGTTTTTTTTAGGTATCTTGTGACGACATTTCTTGATTTTGGTTCCCTAACATGTCTTTGGTCCGTGTTGCATTCATATTTCATTAAAACCGCACCAGAGTTCGTTGAACGAGACCCATCTTTCAGGGGCCTCTGTTTGGTGCGCACCAGGGTCCAGATGGCGTTCACACTTATTCAAATGAACCACACTAAGAGCAATCGCACCAGGGTTTGTTTTAATCGAACCAAACATGCCAAATGTGAACACACCCTTAGTGACAGAGATTAATACATTCAAGACCTCAAGACTCCAACTTTAGAGTAAAGTTTGTAAGTTTGCAACACATTTTACTTCCATTATCTTATCCTGTTTCGCTCTGAAAAATATATTAATTGTATAGTTTATCCAGTAGAAATCGATTGGCTCATGGAAAGTGGCTGTTACATACCAAAATGGAGCCATTTGTTTGAAAAAATGAGAGGGCTTGATGATGTCACCGGAAAAAGCAAGTAATTTCAGAGGGGAAACAAGTTACATTTACAGCAAATTACATTTTGATGAAATATTACAAAGATGATAATCACGTACAATAAAACGAGGAATGTGCATTAAATAAATTCATTTTTGATTTCATGTCGACTTTAAATGGTGAAAGGGTCCCGTCTATTTAGAGCACTTACAACATTGAGAATTTTGCATAATTTCTTCCACACTGGGTTTGGGAAGATGGATCGTAGTGGGAGAATTCAGAGTATTCTTTTTCCAAAGCTGGCACATGTCATAGCTCAAACAGCAGGAGAATTCAAGAAAATGTGTTTTATAGATGAGTGGGAACAATGCAAGAGAAAAATGAGAATGGATAATCCAAGCTGTATTTTCCTTCTTTCTTTTCTCTCTCTCTCTCTTTTGACAGGAGTGAATTCCCCTTACACATGAAAGACCTCGATTATGAGAGATCAGGATACAACCAGAGTGAAATATGTAAAGCTGAGAATACCTCAACTCTGAGTGGATTTCTGTCCCACTGATGGATGAGATGATCAGAGAGAGGTGTAAGTGAAAGAGAGAAAGAGAGATGGAGAAAAGCTAAATAATCAATGCAAACAGTGCAATCTGAGTGCAAAGAAACCTGCTGTATTACTGAGCGTACGAATGAACAGATTGCAAAAACAATGGATATTAAACCTTTTTTCTGAGCCTTTTTTTTCACAAACAAAAATATGAACAGTGTAAAAGAAAAAAAAATTGACCAGTGCGAGTAGTGTTTTATCTGCACAAAACTGCCTTGATGCAAATTTTTATGCTTATTTATTTGATCCTTATATTTACATTTTTGATGTGCTGTAAACTGGGCCTCTTAAGGGTTTTTTTCCCCCACCATTTTGGTCAATTTCCTAATGCCAATATCTGGTCATCTAAACAGTTGCATCTGATTTGTATTAATGTTGTACAGGACAGTACATGCATCCCACCATGAGTGACCTTTAAAGTGATCATAAAATCAAAATGGACAATTTTTTTTATGGAAAACATGTTAAATGATTCATCCGTGCCTATTTCATTTTTTTTAATTCATGTGGCATCAAAATATTTAATAAAAAAAAACTTCCCCCTCACTCTTGCAGTGACATCCCTTCTCTGATGACGTGTTTACTGGCACAAGGACGAGGCAACCTGTCACTCACATGAGATCAACCAGTGGTAAACCACAACCATCCAATCGATTCCCGATGGACAAAATCAATCCTGCCCTACATTTTTCTTGTTCAAGAAGCCATTCACTAGGATATACCTGACAATAGGGAAAGAAAAGATTGCTACTTCCATTTCATGTCGACTTTAACCTTCAATTACCACATTATATAATTCCCTATTCATTTCAGTGCAAAAATGTGTATGGAAGTATATGGGTTCCAAATGTTTAGAAACAATGTGCATAAAAGACAAACTTTTTACTAACAATAATGTTTTTTTTTTTTTTTAAAAGCTGTGCATAAAAGCAAGAACAAAATGAAGATTTGCTCTACAGATGCTTTAGATTGTTACTCTTAATTAACTCGATCAACTGACAAAATATGCAAATGATCGCAGTCATCAATACAAAACAAGAGCATTGTTTGTCTTTGATAAAGACTGTAAGATCTTCATATCCCTTTATAAAAGACACTACATTTTGGTTTGATAAGTTGCTTGGCAACCGTAAACACTTAGGCTACTGAACTACATTTATGGAAGAACTGTTTATTCTAATTATTATTAATTATAAATAATAATAATGGTATATTTTTCATACTACAGTTGCAGCTGTTAGTTTATTAAAGGGGTGGTAAAACACAATTTCACTTTTCTAACTTTAGCTAGTGTGTAATGTTGCTGTTTGAGCATAAACAACATCTGCAAAGTTACAACGTTCAAAGTTTAAAGCAAAGGGAGATATTTGCTTTTAAAGAAATCAATTTCTAAGGACTACAGCAAACGGCCGCTAGGGACTACAGACATTCCTCCAGGGTTGCTGACATCACCAGTCCCAATATTTAAATAAACCCCTCCTCCGAGAATAAGGGGGGCGAGGCCATTTTTTATTGCTGGGGAGAAGAGTTGTTGTGGTATTCTTAGATTTCACACACAGTCACACAGTGGCGCGGGCGCCATTTGTAGGACTGTATTGCAACATCCCATCGATCTGCTGTGCTGTGGGCTGTGAACAGCAAATCTGGTTAGTAAGCTGGAGTGTTGTTGCTGCAATGCCGACAAAAACGCTGTTATTTTCATCCGGATTGCACGTCCACTATGTTCAGGCTTCCTAGTGACGGGGGAGTTAGGGATCAATGGTTATCTCGCTCTCGGTGCTGCACATTTTACGGAGGAAAACTTCCACAATCTTCACGAGTTCAATGAAGGATTTGCACAACGGCTTGTCCTGAAAGATGGATTTAAAAACAGAAACTGTTTACGGGCCACAACCTGTAAGTATGATTTATTTTTCGTCAATGTGTTTTCTTGTAACAGTTCGTATTGTTAATTGTACGTTGTAGCAAGGAAGTACACAGATGACAACGCTGTTTGGCTCTGCAAACCAGTTTGTTAAATGTTCATTCATACTTAACGTTATCTGACAAACACCTAACGTTACAAACTTTTTTTAAATCTCAACAGCGAACTTAAAAAATTATTCTTTGATTAGAGCTTTTATGTAATGTTTATCTACAGGCATGCTAAACATGGTTCTGTGTTTGATTTGGATACTATAGTAAAGCCAATGTTTAGTGTTCGTTTTGAGTTAATCGTTCTTGCGGCAGATATTTGGCTATAATCATTAAAAAAAAACTAAAGTAATCCATTTGAGGATTGTAGTAGGCTATACAACAATAACTAAAAACAAACAATTCTGAAACATCGTTTAACAGCCGTTCTTGAACAGGTTCTGCTCGATCATCTTCACTAAAATTTTCTGGGTCCGATTCGGGCTCAAATTGGTATGGTTTTATTGACGCCATTGTTTCTAATACGACCAAAGCACAGTCTACCGGTAAAGGTAAGGGGCGTGATGTTTCCAAAAAACGTGCACTAGCACTAGGTGGTTAGCGAATCACAACACACTGGGCCAGCTAACCAATCTGAGACCATTGCATATTTTTGAGGGACCGGCTTCATAGAACCCGGAAACCATCAGACCGTTTTTACGAGATGGTGGTGGGTTAAACCATGGAACTGATACGCAGAAGGTTGCTGGTTCGATCCCAGCGGTCACCACCAGTGTGTCCTTGAGCAAGGCACTTTACTCCATGTTGCTCCAGGCGGATTGTCCCTGTAATAAGGGCACTGTAAGTCGCTTTGGATAAAAGCATCTGTGAAATGCATAAATGTAAATACACTCTAAAAAAAAAAAGGTTCTATATGGCACCAAAAATGGTTCTTGGCTCGTTATCATAGGGGAACCTTTTTTAGTGCTATATAGCACCAATTTTGGTGCTTCAGTGGTTCTTCACCGGTTCTTTGACTAAGGTGCTATATAGCACCTCTGAAGAACCACTGAAGCACCAAAATTGGTGCTATATAGCACTAAAAACGGTTCCCCTATGATTATGAGCCAAGAACCCTTTTTGGTGCCATATAGAACCTTTTTTTTTAGAGTGTAAATGTACAAGGAGGGACAGAGCAGTGTAGAATAAAGGTAAAATATATGAAAAATAATGATTTTTTTTAAAAACAAAGCATGAACACATGTTAAAGTGCACCCCACAAACACAATCGAAAGAATGTGTTTTACCACCCCTTTAAAGCACTACGCCACACATCAGTTACAGTAAACACTGTAAACTTGAGGTAATTTTAACATTACATTTCTTTAATAAACAATCCATCTGGGTATCAGAATGCTGTGTTTCACTTTTCATTGACGTGAACAAATGGCCGGTGAACAGTGTAGCGCAGCCACACTGAACTTAAAGGCTTGATTTTGCTGACTCGGCTCTCTGCATCAGTAATGATGCTGTTGATTAATGGAAAAAAAAAACTGGATGAAACCACATATGAGGTCCACAATAAAGAGTGTCATTTTTCAAGACGCTTAAGGCCTCCCCCATCCAGCATTGTTTAAAGAACATTAGGGTGAATCGAAGCATTTAACAAATTTCCTCTAACACACCATGGTCCTCAGCAGCTGTACATCATGGGACATTTTAATCATCAAATGCTCCCACAAAACCACTTCATCGTCAGTCGGAGGTGGAAAGCAAACATGCCAATTAAACTGTATTGCCGAAGAAAGAAAAAAAATAAAAACAAAAATGAGTTAGAGTCAGCAGTGTTCGGAGGCAGTGCATGTAATCCATCACGGAAACATTAATTATGAAGGAGGTTCTCTCAGGACACAGATGGTAATGAAGCGGCTGTCTACGGGCCCCTGGAATCACACAGAGCCTGTTTACACCAGGGAAACCCCAGCACTGAGGACCAACTGTCATCTGCCTGCATTTACTCCACAGATACTCTCATTATACGAGGACACGGTACCGAGAGTAAACCGCCTTCTGTGACTGTTCTGACACAATAACCGCAATCTCACGGCAGTCCTGAAAAAATGACAGTAAGGAGATGTGGAGAAAAAACATGCATGATATTGTCAATTTATTCTTCCGTGTCATTCCAAACCTGTGTCTTTCTTTCTTCTACTTAATAAAAAATTAGGAAAGGACAAATTATAAGTACTATTAGTAATGTTACAGTTTAATTCATTTTTACATCGTGTTTTAGGAGTCGGTTTCCCTGCGCTCTCAAAATACTTAAATATTTATATATATATGCATATTTTGTAATAAACTAAAAATATATTGTTTTATAGAAATAATCAACAACTTTAAATGAATAGTTTTATATTTCTCCTTCATTTTCAATTCGATTATGTTGTTAATTGATTATTGTAGTTCTTTCCCTCACCGTTAAGCACACAGTCATGTACCTGTGTCTCTTTGTCTGATTTTCAAATATTTTTTTACTTCAAGACAAAGTGTGCTATGTTGTGATTCACCGCGTATCTGGATGATTTGGTTCATGGCTTATAACACTTTAATGAGGAGTTTTTTAAAAAATCCTATGGGGAAAATTAATGAAAAAAAAAGCCCTCCAGAATCAGTGCTGCTGAAAAATAGTACTAATCTATTCTATAAAGTATAACAGTCGAGTTCCGGAAGTAAAGAAATCCATTCAATTTCTCCACAGGGAAAATGATTTTCAACAATAACTTAAAAACCTTTAAAGACAGACCTACTGTGAGGTATGAGGTTGCTAATCGATGGTATTTGCTTCTATTGCAGCCGTCAGCCTGCATTATATCAACTTAAGTTTTAAAATAATCATGTTTAACAGCAGAATTTGGGGTGAAAAACTACATTACCCATGATGTTATTAGCTCCGCCCACTCCCATGAAGCACCGCAAATGGCGTAAACGAGTCGTTCTCCCTATTTGCTCTCAAAATACTTAATACTTAATGTATTTTTTGCAATAAACTTAAAATATGTTGTTTCTATAGATGTAATCAACAACTTTAAATGAATAGTTGTATATTTCTCCATTGTTTTTAATCTGATTATTTTGTTTGCAATGCTTCATGGGATTGCAGTTCTTTCCTTCACTAAAACCATTAGTACAAAGTCTCGTCTTTTTGTCAAATTTATGAATACGTTTTTTTTTGTTTTTTTTTTAAACAAAGTGTGCAATGCTATGATTTAATTTGTGTAAAGTTTGGACGTGCCACAAACTTAAAACAAGGAGGTGAATGATTGCTGCTGTGACTGGTAGTCTTTATTAGCTTTTTCCACAACAACCACATTGCCTTTTCTTATTAAAGTATGTTTAAAGTATGCATATTCACATACTTGATTAACCATTTGAAGCATGTATGTTGTATGATTTATACACAGCGAAAATAGCATGTATTTGACCAAAATAGTAAAGTAGGATGTATGATTGACAACTATTAGTCAGGATCCATAAGCAATCTTATCTCGAATACATTTTGCCTTTCTTGTGAATGTTCTTTCCAACAACAAAGCTCTTGAACGTGACAAATTCATAAACTCATAACTTCAGAAGTGGGAAGTAGGAGATTTCCGATGACGCACATGAAGGCAGCATGAATCCCTTATGCTCCCAACAGGTCAAGACTCAACTAATGTGGTTAAACCAGGTTACTCTACCTCTCTCAGCATCTGATGTCCCTCAAGACACAGTTGAGCACAGGAGAGCTCCGTCCTCCATGGGTCATGCTGCTCTGAGGCTGGTGATGATGGGATTGTGGGGCATAAAAGCTATAACCTTTTAAACCCTTATCTCCATAAGAAGCGACCATTTCAGCTTCCCTTAAACTCACAAGAACCCACTAATCAAAAGCGCACAGAAACAACCACATAGAGCGTCCCCCGGGATTTACCAGACGGCCCGCTTTAGCCTTAAAAAGCTGAGTGAAATGCAAGTGCACCTGAGTGCAGCGTTTAAGTAATACACTTGTGAAAAGCATTGCATGAAAAATGAGCATATGACACGTGGAAATAAACAACCTGCCTCCATGCTGAAAGTTTAACGAGTGTCTGGAACACTGGAACGCGCCATGAAATGTGACTGCGGCAATATGGAAGTGTCCTTAAAAATGAAAGAAAAAAAAAAAATCCCTGAGTGAAATTAATATTATGTAAATGAAGAGAGGTCTCACGTGGAATGGCATTTCATTAATTTTGGTGCTTTGACATAATTGCAAGCTCTAAATGTATGATCGCTCCACAAACGCGGGCCCATGGGGAGTCTGACATTTATTGAGTTTCACCTTTGTGGCAGTGGAGAATGAAAAATTGCTCGCTCGCCAGCAAGAGAGGTAAGAAGTGCCGAAAATAGTACACATAGGAAGCGACCAAATGGAGGAGTCACGCCGTGAGGTTACACCACCTGAATCAGGGGAGGAGACTATATGGATTGGGGGAAGGTTTAATTAGACGGCTGATGTTGATGAAGGAGGAGACCATATGAGAAGCTTTACTGGAAGTGTTTGATGTATCAGAGGAGATTTATTTTTCCTCTCTGTATTTGGCTTAGTTAGTGAGGGGAAAATGGAGCACCTAAGCAAGGAAACTAAAGATTGTTGAAGAGTTCTCCATATTCATGACTCATTGGTCAGTTTTTCTTCCTCTTCGTTGTATTATAACGAGTCAAAAAGCTTCCCTTTATGCGAGTGCACCTTGGAAACAGCTTAACTGCTAATGTATTTAACTGCTCTTTACGTGTAAAATTTTATGGAGCCCCACACATGACGTGCAAGAAAAAAAAGTAAATTGTGCGCACGATTCCTTTCCTCAATTTATAAATCATGCCAAATTCGTAAACTCGTAACTTCAGAAGTGGGAAGTAGGAGATTTCCGATGACACACGTGAAGGCAGCATGAATCCCTTATGCTCCCAACAGGTCAAGACTCAACTAATGTGGTTAAACCAGGTTACTCTACCTCTCTCAGCATCTGATGTCCCTCAAGACACAGTTGAGCACAAGAGAGCTCCGTCCTCCATGGGTCATGCTGCTCTGAGGCTGGTGATGATGGGATTGTGGGGCATAAAAGCTATAACCTTTTAAACCCTTATCTCCATAAGAAGCGACCATTTCAGCTTCCCTTAAACTCACAAGAACCCACTAATCAAAAGCGCACAGAAACAACCACATAGAGCGTCCCCCGGGATAAATTTTATGGAGCCCCACACATGACGTGCAAGAAAAAAGGTAAATTGTGTGCACGATTCCTTTCCTCAATTTATAAATCATGCGCACAATTTACTATTTCGTTCCCTCGATTTGCTAAATCGTGCAGACGATTTACTACTTCGTTCCCTCAACTTGCTTAACCGTCCACACGATTTACTAATTTGTTCCCCCGATTTATAAAACGTGCACACAATTTAGCAAATCGAGGGAATGAATGAGTAAAGTGTGCTCACGAGTTGGCAAATCGAGGGAACGAATTAGTAAATCGTGCACACAATTTTGCCTACTAGTTTTTTCCTGCATGTCATGTGCGGGGCTCCGTACAATTTTGATTAGCCGGAGTCAGAATATTGCAGTGAGAAATGAATTCCTTGAGAGGGGTGAGAGGAAGGGGCATCTATTCTTTAGAATAGAATGGAATGGAATAGAATAGAAATTGATTTTACTGATTAGACGTTTTAATGTTTTTGAAGTCTCACACTCACTAAGGATGCATTTGATGAAAAAATACTATTATTTTTATATATTACTAAATATTTTCTACTGTAAATATGTCTTCATTGTCACATTTGATCAATTTAATGCATCCTTGCTGAATAAAAGTATTAATTTCTTCCATAAAAAGTCTTAATCTTTTTAATGGTAATATAGGAACCTCGGATTCTGGAGGAACAGTGTGGTTTTCGTCCCAGTCGTGGAACACTGGACCAGCTCTATACCCTCTCCATGGTGCTGGAGGGTTCAATTTGCCCAACCAATCCACTTGTGCTTTGTGGATTTGGAGAAGACATTCGACTGTGTTCCTCCTGAGGTTGCTCTTGGAGTATGGGGTCCAGGGCCCCTTGCTTAGGGCTGTTCGGTCCCTGTACTACCAGAGCACGAGCTTGGTTCGCATTGCCGGCAGTAAGTCAGACTTGTTCCCGGTGCATTTTGGACTATGGCAGGGCTGCCCTTTGTCAACGGTTCTGTTCATAATTCTTATGGACAGAATTTCAAGGCAAAGCCAGGGGCCGGAGAATGTCCGATTTGGGGACCACACGATTTCATCTCTGGTTTTTGCGGATGATGTTGTCATTTTGGCCTCTTCAGACCAGGACCTTTAGCACCTCCAAGTCTGAGGCCATCAGTTGGAAAAGGGTGGCTAACCCGCTTCAGGTTGGTGGAGAATTCCTTCCTCAAGGGGAGGAGTTAAAGTATTGTGTTTACGAGTGAGGGAAGGATGGGATGGGAGATTGACAGATGGATGCAGTAACACGGTCGATGTACCAGTCTGTCGTGGTGAAGAAGGAGCTGAGATGTAAGGCGAAGCTCTCGATTTACCGGTCGATCTACATTCCTACTCTACTCTCCCATATGGTCATGAACTAGACCTAGGACATGCTGGAGGGATTATGTCTCCCAGCTGGCCTGGGAACGCCTCGGTATTCCCCTGGAAGAGCTGGAGGAAGTGTCTAGGGAGAGGGAAGTCAGGGTGTCTCTCCTTAGACTGTTGCCCATGCGACCTGGCCCCCGGATAAGCGGAAGAAAATGGATGGATGGATGGATGGATGGTAATATAGGCACATCCAGTAGTACAAACTACATGTTCAATCAATCAATCAATAGGTTGAATTGTTCTGATATTGATGTGCAATATATTATTAAGCGTATTTGTATACGACATACAAATTTGTAAATAAAATAAAATAACTGTGCATTAGCTGTATGAAGTCAATATTATGAAGGATGGTACAATATTAAAAATAAAACTTATCCCCCCCAAAAAGCTAACCTATTTGAAAGATTTTTTTATGTGTGTACCTTTATTTTACCTTAACTTTATACAAATTTGTATTAAAGTTATTCATTTTTATACTACTATTATTATACTATGTATTTCAATGAAAACTGATTTCAAGTTAAGTTTTTGTTTGAGTTTGTGAACAATTTGTATTCCCTACTGAACAGTAAGTGAACACATTTGAGCAGTGGTTTATTCTTGCAGTCCCCCAAGCTCTTCGCCCTGGTTCACTACCCCTCACAGTCCCTCTTGCTGCCTTTCTGGCTATGATAACAGTCATTATCACCAGCAAGAGAAGCCCTGGCACCCCTGCGGAGGAAGACAGACACTCGGCATTGGCTAAAGGTCATCTAGTAGGGTGGAAGTGTGGGCCGCCCATGAGTATTTAGCGGTAGGGATATTGGTGCCTATGAAAACAAACCCACCCATTAAGCATCAGGTCCAAAAACCTACAATAAAACACACCTGCCTCTTTTTTTTACAGCCAGCATTGTAACTGTCAACTGTAAAAGCTGTTAAGTGCCTCATGGGTCAGACACATGCTGACTTACTAATGGAGGTCCCTTCCAATGAGTGAGAGTCAACCTTGGCGAAACAACAATCCGTAATGAACAATAAGCACCAGCCATTTTCAGACTGTTTTAAATCTATCCATACTGTATAGAAACAGAAGTAATATGCAACTATAAAAATAGTACTCTACAGTGTTGACCTGCTGTGAGTGTTCATTTTGAGTGTTCATAGGCGTCAAAATCTGAAGCATGGTCAAGTGCCTTCCGCGTCACAATGAAGACGCTAAAGGTACGCCTAGGCGTCACTATATCGATGCGCAGGGTACTCCATTGATTTCAGTTGTTTTCCCAATGCGTCAGATAAAGCATTTAATTCTTTGCATTTGTAAAAGCAGACATGATTATATGAATATTTATAGGCTACTTTTATACTTTGGAGCAACTAACCCCTGCCCTAAACCTACCCACTTCTAAACAATATAAAACACATAACAGGCAAATACAAGTACAATCACAGGTATTTATTGCAAAAACTGACCAAAACAGTATAAAAGTATTAACTCATGTTGCATTCGAAGTCTTCTGAAGTCATACGATATCTTCATGTAAAGAACAGAATTGATCTTAATGTTTTAATCGCTGAAATGACGATCCCGTCTCTCCATGAACACACGCACGCACGCACTCAGTCAGTGATATGTCATTCAAATGATACACCCGATACACTCTTTAGCATAACGCTATCTGTCACAAGACACACGAGAGCCAAAGGCATTTTACAATCAAAGCTGATGTAATAACGCAATTCACGAGATATACGACAGTCATTGAGCCATTTCACTATGAAATCTTACGTAGCGTTTCTTCGGGTGGCAATTTTTTTTATTTTTTGAATGTGTACATGATCTTCGGCGGATGGAGACGCTGATCGCTTTTGGGGAGTTTCTTCACACAAATCAATCGTTTGGCCTCGGAACACTTGGAGTATTTGTACTTTTTGAATAAATTGTGGCTGCAGTCGTGTCTGCCTGTTATATCCTGTATTTTATATCATATAATGCACAAATGGGTAGGTTTAGGGATGGGGTTGGGTTACATGTTCAAACGTGTCTAAATAGTGTAAATAAATGTAAATAAAATTATGCTGGCTGATTAAATTGAGCATTACACTCCAACAAGTCATAATGGCAAAATCATAACCCAATATATAATTTCATCATGACGATAACGTTCCTATGCCCAACACATCTGTGTATGACGCCAATGGTTTCTCATTGAAATCAATAGAGCACCCTGCGTGGCGAAAAATGGCGTACCTTTAGTGTCGCAAGGCACTTGATCATGCTTCAGATTTTGACGCCTTGGGAGTGAGAACGGGTTGTAATAATAGTATTTTTTTTAATAAAAAATAATTTTATATGCATCAGTTCATCTTGGGAACTTCTTTTGAATGTGTATGAAATATGTATTATTATAAACAAACAAATATACAAACAAATAGTAATGATTTAGAAATGCTTGCATGTAAACAAACAAAGCCAGGTGTTAGAACTACAGACTTTGTTGGCACTACACCTCAACAAATATATATTTATTTTGTTCCACACAAAACCAGTTTGGACTCACAATCGAAACCTCACCCTAGTTTTTTTTTTTAATGAATAATGCTTGTTTGTTTAATGTAAATGGTCAAATTTAACACACTAACATGCATTAGGTGAGGTTCATCAGATGCATATCTTAAGTTTTTGCATTCAAAAAAAGTGGAATGCTTTGGAAATGGCAAGACATCCACACACAAAATCTGAGTTGGAACACAATGGTCAAATAACTCTCTGGAATCACAAGACTATTTATTTCAAATAAGTATTCTCAGTAAGAATACCTTGGCTTTTTTGCTTTTTACATCACCACCTGCCTTGAGTTGGTCTGCACCATCTCAGCTCAGGAGAAGAGTCTCTGCGAGAGATCAGATCTTTCAACTGATAAACACTCTTCCATCCACAGACATTCTGCGTAAAGTTAAACTACACTTAAAGCCTGCAGAGTGAAATGTTTACAAATCCTTCTCTGGCACTTCCCTTGTCCAGAATCTCTCCATCTCTTTCCTGGTTCCTGTACCTCTCAGCTGGATGGATAAGCTGATGAACAAGCCCGTCGGGACAGAGAAAAAACAATTTGAAGTTCTCTTTACCACAGGGCTCTGTGCAAGTGTAACCAGTCAGGGGAGTGAGGTTTGCACACACAGCTCTTACTGGCCTACGCCCGTTACACAAGATCAAACAGAAAGCCTTCAGTGCATGTGTGGAGAGAGCTGTTTGGGGGATTTATTTTCCTGAGGAAGCTGCAGTCCTCTGCAAGTACCTTGGTTGATTGACTTTGAAAAAGGTCTTCGTGAGATGCACTCCTGACTATCTGTGTGCTATCCATACTACATGGAAACATGGAATTATGCAACAGTAAACATTTTAAACTGCAGTCCCCTACACTGTTGGCCTGCAGTGGTGGTGCACAGATTGGAAAATAAACCTTAAGTGAAGAAACCTAAAGAAACCTTATGTAGCATTTTAAATAATTTAACAATATTTATATATTATTAATAATATTAATACAACAACAATAATAATTATAATTGTTGTTGTTTTCGTTGTGTATATACAAGTTTGTATATAAACATTCTAAAGAAGTTTCCAAAATAAATTAAATAAGGCTGATTTTGTTTAATACAATTTATGGTAAATTAAAAAGCAAACTAATAAATATAATCAAAATAATTGCATTAACAAATTTAATAATATTATTAAAATAAAATATTAAAATAATATTTTAACAACAACAACAGCAATAATAATAATAATAATAATAATAACATATTTGTTATTATCGTTATAAAATATAAATGCAATAGATGTTCCTATATAAAAATTTGAAAGAAGTTTCCAAAACGAAATGATGCATCAAACCAATATTACTTAATAATATTAATATTACAAAACAAACAAAAATAATATTTATTATTTGTATTAATAATGTTAATAATATTATTACAATGAAATATCAAAATTCTTTAAATAATAAAATAATTCAACAATACAACATCATCAACAACAATTATCATCATCATAAAATATTTAAATGAAATATAAGTTTCCAAAATGAAATGATGCATCAAACTTAATAATACGTAATAATATTAATAGTATTATTACAAAACAAACAAATAAATAAACTGACAGAATGCAGTAGAAGTGTGCAAATTTGGATGCAGCGTAATGCTGAAATCAGAGAGAGCAATGAGAGGGTGTTAAAATGTGAACCACCTCCATCATAAACATTTCTAGTGACTAATAAACTTTATGTACATCTGCCTCTCATAAACGAGTTCATAAGATGCCTTAATTTCAGACTGACATTTAAAAGTGCCAGCATTTATGCAAATGATGCATCAGGTGAAATGCTGACATGCCAATGTTGCTCCAAATGTAATAAATAATGTAACGTGAGCAAAATTTGAAGTACTGACCAGGGGTGCATTAGCCAACTATGGTTGCAAGTTCCATCGTTATCAGCATAGCTCAACAAGTCAGTGTTTCCTGAAACCATAGTTCCAACAAACATTTGCAAACAGCATCAAAGTTGTGTGGTTGGAGCGACAGCTCAAGACCTGTGCTTAGAAGCAGTTTCTTGTTTGCACGACATGCATCCTTATCTTGAGCAAAATAAGTAAGATCACATTCAGTACAATCTATATATTTTATTTCAAATACATACTAATGTGATTTACGTCTTTTAGTTTGTCAAGTGATTTAAAGCGCCGTTTTTGAAGAGTGTGCATGTGCATACGTGCTCTAGTACGTAAAAACGAGCCTATGATTTAATCTAGAAATAAAGCAAAATAACAGAGAAAAATGAGAATTAGTTCTCAGATGCCTTGTCCGTAATTTATAGTGAAACGTCAAGCATTAATTCGATCTCAAACGGATTCATTAAAAGAAGACATCAGCAAGCAACGTGGTTGAACGACAAATTTGCTACAATACGGTTTTGGGAAACAGTCTTGACTATGGTAGTTAAGCAGCGAGTTACATCGTTGTACGGGAAACTCACCCCAGATTTGCAAAGTAGTACTTTACACAAACCACAAAACTCAAAAAACTAAAACTCACCAAAAAAAAGTAATTACTGAAATGAATATCTAATTATGGTTGCATCTCTGAGGTTTGATAAAAACTTTCTTCAAAGCTGATCAATGAGTGAAAAATGTCTATAGTGGGAATTTCATACAATCCAGTGGCTTACGTAAAATGAAGAATTTATAGAAATGGTGGAGATCATTTATCAATAATATATGCGGGTATAATCCCACATGAAGCCTCAGACGTTGCCAAAATGAGGCGTCACGGGCCTCTCAAATTGGAAACAGGTGTACTCCAAGATTCTTTTACCTATAATGGCATGTCAGATGAGCAGCTGCTTTGTATAATTCATCCTGATTCCATATTTAATGTGGAGTGGGAGCAGATTTTGCAGTTGAAGGCGTTTTTGGAGAGCATTGAGACCTGCCTCCTGTAGTGGCTCCTTAACAGGATTAACTCAGGAGAAGTCGGATGTACCATGGCAGAATTCACAAACAGCAGCACTTCAAGAGGATAAAGTATTCGGTTCATTAGCATAAAGCTTTTGTAATCAAAGAATCATTTGTGATGTACAGCTAATTTAAGCACAGCCATGACCAGGGGGTGCTATTACCTTTTTTATAAGTTATTGTACACCATGTTGGACAGGAGTTATATAAAGCAGAGGTCTAAACCACTTCAGACCAAAGACCAAGCCAGCAAATACATTTTACCTTTCCATACATTTTTAACAATAAATAATTCATATTTAATTGCTCAATTTGGGTGGGTGGGTGGGTGGATGGATGGGTGGGTGAGTGGGTGGATGGATGGATGGGTGGGTGAATGGATGTGTGGGTGGGTGTATGGATGTGTGGGTGAGTGGATGGATGGATGGATGGATGTGTGGGTGGGTGTATGGATGGGTTGATGATGGATGGATGGATGGATGGATGGATGGATGGATGGACGGACAGGTGGGTGGGTGAATGGATGTGTGGGTGAGTGGATGGATGGATGGGTGAGAGTGGATGGATGGATGGATGGGTTAATGATGGATGGATGGATGGATTGGTGGGTGGGTGGGTGGGTGGGTGAATGGATGTGTGGGTGAGTGGATGGATGGATGGATGGATGGATGGATGGATGGATGGATGGGTGAGTGGATGGATGGATGGGTGGATGATGGATGGATGGATTGGTGGGTGGGTGGGTGAATGGATGTGTGGGTGAGTGGATGGGTGGATGGGTGAGTGAAGGGATGGATGGGTGAGTGGATGGATGGATGGATGTGTGGGTTGGTGTATGGATGGGTTGATGATGGATGGATGGATGGATGTGTGGGTTGGTGTATGGATGGGTTGATGATGGATGGATGGATGGACGGACAGTTGGGTGGGTGAATGGATGTGTGGATGTGTGGGTGAATGGATGGATGGATGGGTGAGAGTGGATGGATGGATGGGGGGATGGATGGATGGACGGACAGTTGGGTGGGTGAATGGATGTGTGGGTGAATGGATGGATGGATGGGTGAGAGTGGATGGATGGATGGGGGGATGGATGGATGGGTTAATGATGGATGGATGGATGTGTGGGTTGGTGTATGGATGGGTTGATGATGGATGGATGGATGGATGGATGTGTGGGTTGGTGTATGGATGGGTTGATGATGGATGGATGGATGGACGGACAGTTGGGTGGGTGAATGGATGTGTGGATGTGTGGGTGAATGGATGTGTGAGTGGGTGTATGGATGGGTGGTTGGGGGGATGAAATATTACTTTAATTCCCAAAGAATAAAAAGTCTAGCCCTAAACATTTCTCACTGAATATCCCATTTAATTAAGAAATACATCAATCAGATGCAATTTTACTTTACTTGACCTAATGGCAGTTGATGCCTCCTTGATATGAGCTAAAAACCACAGATTATTAGAGATGAGCCTTTATATCCCCATGTTCTGCAAATTCCCAGTGATAAATACAGAACGGATCCAATCTTTCCTCCAATGAGAGCATATGGGGATGGAAGGCCTAGATTACAGAGATCAACTCAATGTCTGCCAATGTGTTCTCTAAACCCGTATTATAATGCTAAAACTCACTTTTTTTCTTCAGAAAGCTTAATATTAAACTAAATCAGAACTAGATTTGAACGCTCCATGTGCATCAAGCAAAGCAGTGATAATAGAAGCAGGCAGTCACACAAACAATGATTAAAAGCGTGTTTACATTTGCTCCTTATAATTACTACCGAGACTCCAAACCGCATGCAAATTTCAATCACTGAAGAAAAATCTCACCAGCGTAATGTTTGTTAATGCATATTAGCTGCACCTGTCCCAGATGATATTAATTAAACAAGAGGGTGAAGAGGCACACGAGTCAATAGTCTACTTACTGGTACTTAGTTACTTTTTATTTTGTTTCATTTTATTTTCTTCACTTTTATTTTATTTTATAAATAAATCTAATTAAATGGTACTAAGTATGTGACATACAGTGGTGGGAAAAATTATTAGAATACTTGGCATCTTGGAGTCGCCTGGATTTATTTCCCAAGAGGAAAATGACCCGAAACATTCTTCTAAATATTGCCGGAACCACCTGTGACGGAAAGAATCTGCTGGAACATTGAAAATTATGGACTGGCCCCCTCAAAGTCTGGAACTCAACCCCATAAAGCACATTTGGGGCGAGTTGGAATATAAACTGGACAGATCTTATTGTACATTCAAAGGAAAGCCTTTGGCTTCAGTTTCAGAAGACATGGGATAACATTAGTGTTGAAGTTCTCAGAGGAAAATATATTGACACTATGCCAGAGAGATGTGCTGCAAAAGGTGGACAAACCAAATATTAAAGTTAAAAGTGGATAAAAACAGTATGACTCACTTCATCTTATATTTGATGGTCAGAGCGACCATCTGCATGTTTCATAATGTTTTGGAGTCAAAAAAGGTCAATATTTTCAGATCTGTCAGGTGTTCTAATAATTTTGGCCACCACTGTATGCATTTCAGCATGTATTCTATAATGTACAAGGGAATGGGTTTATCATGAAGCTAAACTCTACATTTCTATAGCATGGGTCTGATTTCCAGATGAACACTCCTCATCCACAGCACGAGAGTCCTTAGAAGACGCTGTCATTTCCTGAGCAAACGGCACCAAGCAGTTTGAGCACTCGGTTTGAGCTCAGCCACCTGCTGACATCAGCAGATGTGTTCACAGCGGACTCAACGACTCCGACTAGCGACTAGCGTACATTAGGGTAATAATGAAGCTGTAGTTTTGCTGTTACTTGTTTGGAAACTCATGCAGTGACCTATGCATTTGCTCATCCTCTAAGTTGTATCATAATACGACCCAGAATGCCATGCAATGGGCGCTATTAAAATGGAACCTCATTAGGGGCTCTATTTACCTAACCTCCCCTGGCCACATAACGACCTCATTTAAGCAGCAGATTATCATTAAACCATCTCTTTTTTCTGCGTTTGGCACAGGCCCATGTCATCTTTTCTCGCAAAATGTCATAGTCTAACCTCAGTCAATTCAGAGTGGCCTATCGAGAGAATACGAGAGGGGGAAAAGCCTCCATTCTGCTCCTATCAATCGTGAAAAGCTTTTATAGATAATTACAGCTTGCATGCATTTGCTGCCGCCATACCTTTTTTTTTTTATAGTGCTTGTGGGTGTAAATGAGATTGAGGTAATTAAAAAAGCTTGCTGGTGATTCACACCCAGGCAAGAGCCAAAAAGCATTTCCCTTTTGTGAGGTCCAGTCGCACACTCGAAACGTCAACGTGATGGATGAAAGTCAAGGTCACGTATGAAAGGCTGTTTAAAAAGCAAGAGCTGCAATATGAATGATGGGAACTGCAGGAGGTGGGAAAGTGAAAGCACTTCGCTTAAAACCGCCCGGTGGCATGTAATAAATGTCGGCGGTCAGTGGTCTACGGCGTCGAACCAGAAAGAATCTCATTCACAACGCTGGAGAAGCTGAAACTAGAAGTCAGAAGGTGACACCTGTCTTTCCACAGGAGCATAAATGCCGTGTGAAATTCACGTTATAGGCTTTGTAATGAAATGTCATAAAGCCAATTCTTATTACCGCTGACAAGTAACTTATCCTCTGCTGTAATAAGACTAGAGGACTCGATGATGACAGTGCTTCAACTGAAGTAATATGCTGTCATGTCAATCAACTAAAGCAGCAATGAGCACTGTGTGGGGAATATATAAACTAGCCTGTTGCAAAGCAAGTCTTTTCCTATTGACAATGAAAGACATGGTCAAGGTAGCCTGAATGCCAGCCGAACTTACATTTGAGGCCGGGAAGTTCGGTCTGGACTTGATCCGTTGTGGAGCAACTATGCTCGAACCAGAGCTGTTCGGACCAATCAAATTGTCAGGGCGGGCTTAATACGATAATGGATGATCCACAGTAACGTAATCATCCACGTCACCAAAAAGCGCTTGGGTTGAATTTGTTCTAATCCTAAACGGAGAACTTGTTCGTATATGCACTCACCTTTACTATTTCTCTCAAAAATGATGATCGTGTTTATAAGTGCTCAGTGTGTCCTTAAATTCTTTTTACAACACCTGCAAAGATTGTTTACACTCATCTTCTTCTTCTATTTCTTCCAGCGTGCATGCAGTTGAGTTCTGTTGACAACTATGCGTCGCTCAACATATGTCACTTACTCCGTTGCTGTGATTGGTTGTTGGTCTATCCAATTGAGTGCAGAGGCATTTTCTTTCCTGGTTCAGTTGAAACACGCCCCATAATCACAGCCCAATGAAGCAGTATCAGACTCATATTCTGACTAGAAACTGAGTATGATGACGTCAGGCTATATTCAAGATCGTTTTTGCATCCGATTGATATTCGAATGATTTGGTACTTCTGCTCTGGACATTGTTGCGTTGGTCAACAAACTTGAAAAGACTCCTTTGATTGGCCTCAGGGAAAGCCGGAGATAAACTTTTTCCAGGAAGCCATCAGCCAGCTTTTCCTTTCCCTGAAAAATCATGGCTAAAATACTGCACACACACACCAAAAGGAAGTGAGAATGTCAGAAAGAAAAAAGGACTGAAGACACCGGCACATCCGTCCGCTGAGAAATGTCACTTTCCAACAGAATGAAGAAAA
Organism: Romanogobio albipinnatus; assembly: GCA_023566225.1. Classification (NCBI taxonomy): domain Eukaryota; kingdom Metazoa; phylum Chordata; class Actinopteri; order Cypriniformes; family Gobionidae; genus Romanogobio; species Romanogobio albipinnatus. The sequence goes on along the minus strand of CM042245.1, from coordinate 50,213,799 downwards.
TGGCAATGGATAAGTCTCAGTGAAAAAAGTCAAGAATAACGTTAACGTATCACACACCACTGTTCAAAAGGAAGTACTGTTCATTTCAAATCCTTAATCTGTCAAAGAAAGTATAATGCTGCATAAAACTCTACCTGAAGGCTGATCTTACATGAGAGCAAACTGTCCTTGGCACAAGTCAATCTAAACAATGAACCAGCTAGTGGAAACATGCTGCAACCCAAATATGTCCCCATCTCCCTATAATGAATATGCTTTGCACCAGAGTGAAAGAAGCCTTCAGAGTGTGTTTTACAGCTCCCTCATGTCGGCATGAAAAATAAGTAAGAATGCTATTCAATTATCCCCCTCTGTACTCACGGAGCCAAATAGCCTTTCTCAAATTGAAGACGCTGAGAGTTGATTCAGGCAAATGGACTGAATCGCACTCAAGTATTTAGAGCTTCGAACGGTCTAGTGTACATCCTCGCGGTGATGTAAAACTGTTATTTAGCCGCGAATGAGGACACATTGCTTCAGTTGCAAAATTACTAGCTATAATACCAAGAAGCCAAATGAAAAACACTGCATTTTCTCACAATGGAGATTTGTACTTTTCAGTGTTATTTTACATTTTAAATCCGAAGAGTGACATTAACCAAATGAATTGAGTTTTTGTCACTCAAATATTACTGAAAGTTCATTACCTAATAGAAAAAGTTAAGTGAACTCTGAACTTAAACTGAATGAATGCAGTAGAGTTCTAGTTCCCAGCATGCTTTGCATCAGACTGCATTGTATACATGTTGAAATTAAGTATTATGTTGTGTTTAAAAGATTTGTGTTTAAAAGCTAAGATTAATATAGGGAGAGATGTGTTAGTGTTTAAGCGTCAAGGTGTTTTTGCGTCCGGTTGATGATTGAACGATTTGGTACTTCTGCTCTGGACATTGTTGCGTTGGTCTGGAAATGTTGGGACAAACTTGAAAAGACTCCTTTGATTGGCCTGAGGGAAAGCCGGAGATAAATCTTTTTTTTTTCCTTTCCCTGAAAGATCATGGCTAAAATACTGCACACACACCAAAGGAAGTGAGAATGTCAGAGAAAAAAGAAAAAGGACTGAAGACATCTGTCATGTTGGGATTTCAACAGAACAGGTGAATAGTAGAGCCTGTGATTTGCACTGTAAAAACACTGCCTTGAATTTTTAAGTACAATCAACTTGGATATTGAAGTCATTTGAACTTATGATTCTGGAACCAGACAATCACACTCGATCGCTGCGAGCCCCCAGATATCAACCAAAGAGCGTCGAGCCCCACAACCACTAAAGACTGTGGGCCCAGCTCGCTCTGCCCCTCCTCCTGTGAGATTTCTTCGGTCACAACGCCAGGGCACACACCCTCCTCCATCTGCAACAAAAATAACTGATACCAGCTCTCAGTGATTTGTTCTGGGTCCTCCCAACGTCAACAGCAACCTTATCAAATGTTTACAAAACAAGCGGGAACCCATTGTGCCTGTCTCTTTCTCTATTTCTGTTCTGTTACGTGATAGAAAGTCTAAGGCCTTCTCAGGCCGTATGGCAAACCCATCTAATCTGCGGCCTGTTACTTGTCAAACTAAGATTACTGTGGGGGAAAAAATTAAAATGAATACTGTTAAGTAAGTGAACGCATATCTTGAGACTAAAGGTCTAAAATCAAAAAATCAAGTCAGGAATCTGGGTGTGATTTTGGAGTCAGACCTGAGTTTCAGTTGTCATGTCAAAGCAATAACTAAATCAGCCTACTATCATCTCAAAAATATTGCAAGAATTAGATGCTTTGTTTCCAGGCAAGACTTAGAGAAACTCGTTCATGCTTTTATCACCAGCAGGGTGGACTATTGTAATGGTCTTCTCACCGGCCTTCCCAAAAAGACCATTAAGGCCCTTTCACACTGAACGCGTAAACGAAAAAGCGAGGCGGAAAAGCGAATTTTTCGCGTGCGAATAGTTCGCGTCAAAACCATTCACATCAGCCGCGACGCGAGTTTGCGATGTCTGTGACGTTTCAGAGCTCCAACATTCCAAAACATTCGCGGCGACAGTAAACATGGACACTTCATCATCCAGTGAAGACGAACTTTTCATTTTATTTAAAAGACCAAATAGAAGGTTTTGGGTGCACCCACTGAGTCTGAAGGGGAGTATGGCAATCTTGTACAGGAGCTAAAACTTTATCATGGCCGATTCCGCACTTACTTTCGGATGTCCGTGGGACAATTTGAGGAGCTCATCCAGTCAGTGGCACCACAACTGACGAGACAAACCACAAACTTCAGGGAACCAATCGATCCGGAGCAGCGTCTGGCAGTCTGCTTAAGGTGAGCTGTCAAATCACTGATTGTCATGTCCAAATGTTGACATATGTTGACATACGAAGGGTCAATTGAGTCACAATGTAAACATTTAAGTGCCACAGTACCGACTTTCCGTGTTTGTGATTGGTTGAAGCCCTTTCCGTCTCCGCGAAAGTAAAAAAAAATCGACATTGAAGCGAAAAAAAAAAATGTCGTTTTTTCGCCGCAGCACATTCGCGTTTGGTGTGGAAGCACCCATTGCACATACAGCTGATCGAAAAATAAAACCATCGCGCGAATTATTCGCGCGTCAAAATCGCGTTCAGTGTGAAAGGGCCTTTAGACAGCTGCAGCTCATACAGAACGCTGCTGCCAGGATCCTGAGCAGAACCAGAAAATATGACCATATCACACTAGTTCTCAGGTCTTTACACTGGCTTCCAGTTACATTTAGGATCGATTTTAAAGTACTATTACTTGTATATAAATCACTCAATGACCTAGGACCTCAATACATTGCAGATATGCTGATTAAATACAAACCCAACAGATCACTCAGATCATCAGGATCAAGTCAATTAGAAATACCAAGGGTTCACTCAAAGCAAGGAGAGTCTGCGTTTAGCTATTATGCCAGCCACAGCTGGAACCAGCTTCCTGAACAGAACAGATGTGCTCCAACAGTAGCCACTTTCAAATCCAGACTCAAAACACATCTGTTCAGCTGTGCATTTACTGAATGAGCTCTGTGCTACTGTACATCTGACTGATTGCACCTTATCTTATGCTTTTACTGAATGAGCTCTGTGCTCTGTCCGAACTGCTTGCACTTTAATTATGTTTCAATTTAACCCGGTTTTTATTTTTAGTGTTAATTATACTTTTTATTTTTATATATATATTTTTTCTTTATTTTTAACTTCCTATTATAACTTTTATACTATATATATTTTTATTTTTATTTTATTCACTTATGAATATTTTAACTTCATTTCTGTGTAAAGCACTTTGAATTGCCACTGTGTATGACATGTGCTATACAAATAAACTTGCCTTGCCTTGCCTTAAATTACATTAAACTGACTTAAGAAATGAGTTGAATCTTGTATAACTTGGATGGATGGAAGCAATGCAAAAACATATGTTGTCATAACTTATTGATCATATTAATGTTGTGGTTGATGGACTGCAATTTGGAGACTATGTATATGGTATGTTGTGTATACTGTAAATATATAGTAATAGTCCTTTTACCTTGATGCCTTGTTTTTCTCTCTCTTGATATCAGCTAATCAGCCGCCAGCAACCCTGAATGTGCAAAATATACAACAATTACTTAAAGCTATTGGTGTTAACATTATCATTATTTTCCAATGATCCAGCATTGAAATATAGCCATATTTCACACTATAATAACCTGAAAGGCTTTTTATGTCGACCTCTAAGGTGGATTTAGGAATTTAATCCTCCAACATGATTTAAATAAAAAGCCTCTATAACACTGTACTGGCCTTTTGTGCTTGTAGGTCTCAGATCCCCCTTTCTTTGCCGATTTTTCTTCATTCCTGCTCGGCTGAGTTTAACATGGCTGAAAACGAAGCGGTGAAAGAGGAAGCGGCTCCCCTCGTCTCTAACCAGCACATCTGTCATCTCCGGTCTCTGGCTCGCCTCACCCTGCCCCAACCTGGCAACCATTAACAACCCTCCATTTAGGAGGCCAAAGAATGACGGAGAACAGGAGGAAGCGAGAGAGATAGATGCACGGGACCGTCCCTCAACTGGAGGCCTTTGCATTCTTCCTCCCCATTCCAGATCATTACTCCTCCTCCTCATCCTCCTATTCCGGCTTTGCTCAAGTCTTCCATTTGTTCCTTTATTGGACTGGGACTGAACGAGCTGTAAAAGAACATAAATACGTGCAGGCGCTGCCAGCATCAGATGAGAGGGATTGTGACGTCTCCCCATTTGAGGGGAGAGAGGGCAATTTATTTGCAGAGGGGAGGTGGGTAAGTCATCCATGCATTGCTGTGGAACAACAGGGACATGATGGCTATAGATCACCTGCGGCCCACCTGCTTCCGTGGAAACGGCAGAGACATTACCAGCTCCCTCACATGCCCAATTGCTATTCTGTTGAGGAGAATTATGGATTATTACAGTATGTCTGTGACACATTGCAACAACCAAACAATGTAAATGGCTATAAACCATGGATAAATGGCTACCTTGAAGTAGCGCTTTCCATAATACAAAAACAACATTCTGGACTTCATTTCCTCTGATGCATGTACAAATGTGCTTGCTAGCATTAGATGACATTGCCTAATGTTCGTAAACAGAAGAAACACCAGAAACTTCTTGAAAGGAAGAATGATGTGCCAATGAAATGTTTATTTATTCACCTATACACTACTCTGATTTGGAAGTACACTACATGGCCAAAAGTATGTGGACACCCATGGTTGCAACTTTGGCTCATTCAAAAATCATGCCTTTACCTAGAAGTGCAAAATTCCAAAAACATACTTATACAATTCACAACAGTTTCCAGCTCCAATGAACACTAGTGGCAGTAAAACACCACCAACAACTTGTGGTAAAACTATTTCGATGGTCCACTTAGACATTTTACTAACTATAAGTAACTTTGCAACAACATGTCAACTAGCAGTCATTATTAGTAGACTGTCTGCTTAATATCTGCTAACACTTTATTTTGATGGTCGACCAACAGACATACTGACTAGAAGTAAGTTTGCAAGGACATGTCAGCTTATTCTACTGACCCCAACCCAAACAGTCTACTAATACTCTAATGAGAGCTTGATATGTAGTTGCAAAGTTACTTATAGTTATAACCCAGATTTTATTCCTTTTCACACAAATTAGGGGCTTACGCACTGGGTAGTTATAAGATCTCAGTTATAGGAACTAGCCACCAGGGCGATCCCAAGATAACTAAATGTTCGCCTAGGGCCATTTTCCTGGTTGCATTCACACCGCCAGTAAGAAGTCTGATGTGACATAAGCCGGCCGACAGCAATGTCATTTAAGCACAGCATTCAACAATGTCAACAACTACAGGATGGAGGATGCCGTGAGCGGAGCTGTGTTTTGGTTGTATGTCATGGGTTTCTTGATAACGGAGATGGAATGTAGACATAAAAGTTATGCGATTGCAAAAGTGAGGGCTAGGAGACAAAATCTCAAATGACAACTCACAGTACATTTCATCGAGGCTGAGAAAAAACACAATGCCGCAGACAAAAGCGAAAATGCAAACTATCTATCAAGTTTTCATTGTTCGTGGAGTTAGTTTGTGGATTAAGTTTATGTAAACTGTATGTTATGGCATGCGTTCGGCCAATCAACGTACACTTACGTAACTGGTAGTTCTTATTGTGCTGTGTTAAACCCCACTCTGAAGTAGGAAGTATTTAGTCCCCTCAAAAGGCATTCCTAAAGCTAAAATCATTCCCAGTTCCTGAGGTGCAAACACCCCAATAAGCGGGTACTTACGGCAATAGTAAGGAACTATGAAAATATTCCTCCGTTGAAAATGATTAAGGGGCAGATTAGACGAGAATAATAAAGACTTATTTAAAATGTGCATTAAAAGGAAGAGCCGCAGATATTAATACACAGATTCTGCTGGTCTGAATACATCAATCATCATCTGCATTTTGGAACGTCCAACAAGAAGGCATGTTTGAATGGAAGTCAATAAGCACGTTTACTGCACACACGCACACACACACACACCGATATGCTGATAACTCCTAAAAATCAGCTTATTGAATTAACCCATTGTCCCGGTTTACATGTAAACCAATAACCCAGCTTTATTTGGTTATTCCCCAGACCTAACGAAACCTAATCATTTGTGTATCTGACTCTGAGTATTCCATTTTAAACGCATAACGGCATATGCATAATCAAGAACGTGCATGAAAACATGCCCACTGAAGATGTCTGATTAAACTGCTTTTGTTGTTAACAGTTCATCATATATTAAAGCAGCTGCCTGAAAGCTAATCTAAATATATTGGGCCTGGCATAATATATTAATTAACAATGTAATTATGTTATTTATATTATTACAAAAAACATACAAACAAACATTACAAGCAAACATATTACGGTCGATTCTGTATCAGATTCCTTGCAGACATCTGACATTTATGATCACTAGTCCCACTACTTCAATTAGGAGCTTAAAGCATTCGGGCTGTGCTCTATGATGATCAATATCACTTACAAGACTGTTTTGCCAATACTCCTTTTAATTTTGAATTTTATATGATCTGCATTATGCAGAATTACCTGACATGTATGACAAATGAAATAATTGGAAGAGGCTGTTGCTGCCTGTTGCAGATCACGTCTGTCAATTCACTTTACAGGCAGATTTTGACATTTCCAATATGGCGGACATACACATATGTTAGTAATCAACAGCTGCTAATGTGGTATCTATGTATTCCGATCTATGTTTGGCGCTCCCTTTGCTGTGATAAGAAGATCCATGGATGCTTAGCTGAAATTGCCAAACTGCTAATTATAGGCAACATTTGGCTGGTTACTATAAATTGTGAAGTGAACAAATCAATTGTGGCATGCAACAGGTCAAACAAAAGAATTGGGATACATTCACAAGCTTTATCCCAATTAAAAGTATGCCCTTCTCTGGTGATTCAGTATGTACTATTAGACAGCATGCTACAGTTATAACATTATAACTACTACATCCAAAAATGCATCCTGATAACAGAAAACCCTTTGTGAAAACTGATTGCGTGTAGGCTTTAACATCTTGTAAATGCATTGCCTTAAATTTATCACAAAATGTGGCTGATCACATTTCTCACCATATTTTTACCATTCTCTTTAAGTTAAACAAGAATGATTGGAAATATCATTTTGTATATATACACTGATCATCAGGCATAACATTTTGACCATCTTCCTTATAAAACAGCCCTGACCCATTGAGGCATGGACTCCACTAGACACCTGAAGGTGTGCTGGTGTATCTGGCACCAAGATATTAGCAGCAGATCCTTTTAGTCCTGGTGGGGCTTCCATGGATAGGATGTGTTTGTTCAGCACATCCTACAGATGCTCGATTGGATTGAGATCTGGGGAATTTGGAGGCCAAGTCAACACCTCAAATTTGTTGTTGTGCTCCTCAAAACATTCCTGAACCATTTTTGCTTTGTGACACGGCGCATTATCCTGCTGAAAGAGCTACCAGAGGCCACCGCTTCCATTAAAGGGTGTACATGGTCTGCAACAATGCTTAGGTAGGTGGTGCGTGTCAAAGTAACATCCACGTGGATGGCAGGACCCAAGGTTTCCCAGCAGAACATTGCCCAAAGCATCACACTGCCTCCGCCGGCTTGCCTTCTTCCCATAGTGCATCCTGGTGCCATGTGTTCCCCAGGTAAGCAACGTACACACACCCGGCCAGTCACATGACGAAAAAGAAAACGTGATTCATCAGACCAGGCCACCTTCTTCCATTGCTCCGTGATCCAGATATGATGCTTAAGTGCCCACTTGTTGGCACTTTCGGTGGTGGACAGGGGTCAGCATGGACACCCTGACTGATCTGCGGCTATGCAGCCCCATACACAACAAACTGTGATGCACTGTGTATTCTGACACCTTTCTATCAAAACCAGCATTAACTTCTTGAGCAATTTGAGTAGCTTGTCTGTTTGATTGGACCACAAGGGCCAACCTTCGCTCCCCACGTGCATTAAAGAACCTTGGCCGCCCATGACCCTGTCGCAGGTTCACCACTGTTCTTTCCTTGGAGCACTTTTGATAGATACTGACCACTGCAGACCGGGAACACCCCACAAGAGCTGCAGTTTTGTAGATGCTCTGACCCAGACGTCTAGCCATCACAATTTGGCCCTTGTCAAACTCGCTCATATCCTTATGCTTGCCCATTTTTCCTGCTTCTAACACATCAACTTTGAGGAAAAATTTTTCACTTACTGCCTAATATATCCCATCCACTAACAGGTGCCGTGATGAAGAGATAATCAGTGTTTTTCACTTCAGCTGTCATAATGTTATGCCTGATCGTGTGTATATGTATAATGCAAGGGATTTCATTGTGCAACATTTATGATCACTAAGAATGCACGGAGGCACACTTCAAAAATCCTGTCGAAAATCTTGGAGTACATGCATCATATTTTAAATTGTTCATACATAAACTAGAATTTGGGACATTTTCCAGTCCCATTGTCACAAACTTAACCGTAGCTATGTTTCCATCCTTAATTTGAGAATTTGGGTTAACGCATAAATAAAATTGATGGATGAAAACCAAGCAGCAACCTCCCCCAGTTTCTCTTGAAGCCAATACGGAAGTAACTTAAAACTGCAATTCATTGACTAGCCGCTAGAGACAGGCTCCAAAAGGGAGTCAAATCTGTATCTCCCCATGTTAAAATGCCCAACTTTACAGCAGAAAAAAACATGTTTACAGCCTGGTAAAAATTTTGGTTTTGGTCTATACAGCCAATTTTGCCCTTCATGACAACTGTGAGGGGGATGATTTTGTTTTATAACTCATTTTTTAAAATTATATTACGCCTTAAAGTTCTGCATAATTAAGGCCATGGCCACTTTGATTGACAGGTGGATTGCCGATGCTACTAGCCGATTGTCTGCCGATGCTACTAGCCGTTTGTCTGCTGTCTGTTAGTCATCCGACTGATGCTGGAGGCTGCGGTCTTTAGCGTCCTTGTTACATCTCCCACTCTTGAAACCCCAATTCAAATCCCACTTGGAGCGGGTCCAATAGGACCGGTTACATTTGGTGCCATGACTCGGATGGGAGTGAGGTTTAGAGGGGTGAGTGTAACAGACATAGGCCAGTAAGAGCTGTGCTTGTAAGCCTTACTCCCCTGGCCTTTAGCATCCTTGTTAGCACACCCGCCTCCCACTCCGGAGTCCCCGATTCGAATCCCACTTGGAGCAGGTCTAGGGTTGCCACCTTCAGTGTGGCAAAATATATATTTTTAAATGTCATAAACTTTATATGACAGGATTATTTATTATGTATGATTATAGCCTAGCTAAATTATAAATTAATAATAACATTTATTAGGCTATAATCTATTAATTAACCTGTCTAAAAAATTATAATTCAGTCTGCCAAGCTCTGATAATGTATGGAATATTATATTAATATATTATCCATAAAAAAAAAAAACTATAGGCCTATACCTTTAGAAGCACAGATGTGTCTGTTAGCTCTGCTGCTTTAAATCAGACAGTCTGAGCAACTGAAATGCTTCTCATAAAGTGTGCAGTTCGCCTGAGGTTCATCATGAGTTACTGGACAGACCCATTGATACCTTTTTGATATTCAGCTCTATATCTGAAGATCCTCTTGCGTTCAAACGGTGGACGTGACGCGAGCTCGACATGTTTTTAAAAAACCGTGCAAGTTTACAGGCACACGGCACAGCACATGTTCTCGAAACTCCGCCGCTATGGCAACAAAGCCGCTAAAACGCAATCACGCACAAATGAGCTCCTGTACTACTTATTGTGAAATTGATTTCTTTATATTTGCTATCAGTATTCTCCACACTGCAAAATCCGTATGTGTTTATTGAACTATGTGTGGACCTATGTAAAATACGGGACAAATCGCGTCCCGTATTGGTCTGATATGGGACGCGTCAATTTGCTTGTAAATACAGGACAATTCCGTATTTTACAGGACGGGTGGCAATCCTAAGCAGGTCGAATGGAATGTTACATTTGGTGCCGTGACCGAGATGGGAGTGAGGTGTAGGGGGGTGAGTGTAAAGGACATAGGTCAGTAAGAGCTGTGCATGTAAACCTCACTCCCGTGGCCTTTAGTGTCCTTGTTAGCATGCCTGCCTCCCAAGCCGGAGTCCCTGGTTCGAATCTCGCTTGGATCGGGTCGAATAGGACCGGTTACATTTGGTAACGTGACCAGGATTGGAGTGAGATTTAGGGGGGTGATTGTAAAGGACATATAGACCAGTAAGAGCTGTGCATGTAAACCTCATTCGCCTGGCCTTTAGCATCCTTGTTAGCACACCCGCCTCCCACGCCGGAGTCCCCGATTCGAATCCCACTTGGAGCGGCAGGGTCGAGTGCCGGTTATACTAGTATGGATACTATATGCAAAAAAGGAATCAGTTTATCATCGGCTCTGCCGGCTGATGATTCATGTTGCTTGTATATCTCTGTACTACAGCAAACCATCTGTGAACAGTGAGTTTAAATTGCATCATCGCTGTTTACTGGTTGCAATAGGTCACAGGTAGCTTTACCTAGCCCACATGATGGTATGAAATCACATACTTCAAATGCACTAGAGATGGTTCATTCTGCAGGATGATTTTGTTAGGAATCAGCTACAGATGGCACAAACAGACTCTCTGTGTGGTCGCCACTCAAACTGCGTCGTCCATTACCACATACTCCTCGCCCTCACATCGACACAAACTCTAGTTTCCTTTTTCTCTGTAATTACAAAATGTGATAACAGCGGAGTGTCAAAGCAGGTGGCCTTTCCACTGTTCAACTGCAACTTAAACCAAGAGAGGCAGAGATATTAAAAAAAAGTGTGAAATTGTTTTGAAAACAGTGTTCTGACTGACACAAAAAAAGGAGAAAAATTTAAATAAAGCAGTGAAGAAAAGCTTACACTGAAGGTGTGGTTGCACGGTCTTCACTGTCGTGTACCTCGGCAGTGCTAATGGGAAGAGTCAGGTGGAAAATGTAAGGAGCAGCACTGTTAATTGACCTGACACAGGTTCTTCAGCAAAGCTGTTGAGACGAGCAGGCGTGTGGTGCTGACACGGGGAGAGGTGTGGATGCTGTAAGTGGAGATAGGGAGACAGAAAGCCTTGATGGCAGCTTTTTTTTTAATTTTTATATTACATTGTACTCAAGCTATGCAGGTGGCAGTATCAGAGCTTAGCATTAATTGACCCCAAACTTTTCAATGGTAGTATAAACACCTTTGCTAATTCTATAAGCATTCAATACACTCAAGCTGCTTAGCCCACCAAAGAGACCTCTGATTGGTCCATTGTTTTAAAAACTGACAGTGACTCGCTGTGTTTCATGTTTGAACAGCCTTTAGAGAGAACATTGTTAATGATAATCATGACTGCCATAAGCATTTTCTTGGACAACATTTTTTATACGCTGTTTGATGCCAAAGTACAACAGACTGAACTGTACTTCTATCCTTCACAGCCTCATTTCCATTAGCGTCAAATCACATACGGCATCGACTTTGACTAAAAAACTTCTTCGACAACTGTTCTCACATATGAAGTGTTACTTTCAGAGTAGCCACCATCTGGATACTGTGCGTGTCTGTCTGTTTATTCATGCGACACTCACCATTCATACCCCTTTTTTTAAGTTTATCAGCATTCTATCTCCCTGAGTACAGCAGATCCATTTGAATGTGGGAGAAAGCCGACTAATCTGGTTAAAAGCTATCTGGAAGTTGAAGTCGACCACCTTGTCTGCTCGGATAACATCAGCTCGGCCATCTAAATGCATTAGAAATGACTCCTGCATCTGCAATCCTTTCCTCCGAGCTCTGTTTAAGTATACATACGCCCAATACAGTTATTATGAAAAGATGAAACATCCACGTTGACACATGAGCACTGACATAGTAGAAGCATGTGCACACGTTTCAGTCCTCTCCCATGAGCACACATTTATGCTACTCAGGAACATTAACCCACATTCCCACTCGAGTAATTTAATTTAGAAAGTAATTTTCGCTTTTTACATGTTAAAATTCAAGATGTCAAGTGCACAAAACCGCAAAGACGGTATCAAATATAACCCGGAAAACAGGCCAATAAATATTTCAGTGACCTTTTAAGAGACGAGCAAGCAAAGGACACGACTCCCAGCTCCGCTCGCAGCGGGGGAGATTAGACACAAGGCCAAATCGTCACCTTTTAGCTACGCGCACACACAATCAGTCATTCGCTGACGTACCGAGCGTTTAATCAAGAAAGTGGAGCTGTTTCTTTGAACATTTTCAATCAGTCGCCTGCTGTTCACACACATACGCACACACACTAATTCTTCCGATTACAGTGACATTCTCACACTCAAAGGTTTTATACTTTTGATCAGCATGTCATGTGACTCAGCATTGCCTATATTCGCTCCGTAACATTTTTTCTCACTGCGGGGGGTATAAATCATTATCGCAACACGTCTTTCCCATGGAGGGCGCTGTAAATAGCGGCACAAAATGCCATCAATCACGCCTGTGCAAACAACCTTGTGTTGTGTCAGTTTCATTGAATACAAAGCGCTCGCTTTTGCAGCACATTAATCAATGAGCTCTGCTCATTATTGCCGTATAGATCTGTGCTGCTGATACATAAGGCATCACTCATTTGCTGCTCTCATAAAACCGGATATGGAATAATCCTTCTGCGTGATTGAGGGGGAACATGCATCACATACCACTGTTTTCCTTGATTTTGCAAGGCAATACATATTGTTCCAGGAACAACATTCCTGCCCGAAAACATAGTCCTGCACAAAAACATAGTCCTAAACCCTACCCATAATCTATCCCTAAAATCAGACGAAAAGTGAATAAGAATGGCGTAGGACCCCCCTAATCTTGACATTAACTATCCCTCAAAACTTATTTGAAGTACACCTTTGCATACTTTTAAAGAGTAGCTACTTATTGTGAAATTAAAACCTATACTTTAATATAATATACTTAAGTGTGAATTGAATGTAATATTTTTGGATACTTAATTGCATGATATTTACAATTACATGAAACAGTATCTTATTAGTATAGTTTAAATTAATATAAAAAGCAATTAGCTAAACTTATGTGCTTTTTTAATAAAGTGCATCTGTATATGTAGTTTCATAATTACTTGTCTTTCAAATATGTGACCCTGAACCACAAAACCAGTTGCACAGGTATATTTGTGGCAATAGCCATTAATACATTGAATGGGTCAAAATTACCTATTTTGAAGATATTTTGTACATTTCCTACCGAGAATATACCAAACATTTATTATTAGTAGTATTATGCATTGCTAAGGACTTCATTTGGACAACTTTAAAAGCAATTTTCTCAATATTTCGATTTTTTTGCACCCAGATTTTCAAATAGTTGTATCTCTGCCAAATATTGTCCTATTCTAACAAACCCTTCATCAATGGAAATATTATTTATTCAGCTTTCAGGGGATGTTATTGACCCTTATGACTGGTTTTGGGGTCCAGAGAATTGAGAAGTTGAAATTTTGCACATTTTAAAATATATTGACATTAATTGTAATATTGAATAATAGGCTACATTTCAGTTCAAATTCGAATCAAGTACTTAACATGTGCTTTAGTATGTTAGTCAACACATCAAAATAAGTGTACTTCTTTAACCCTTTAACTGGCACCCATTTTTTTTTTTTTTTTTTTGCTTTTATGACGGCTCGTTTTAAATGGGCTCTGGTTCAATTGTGCGTTCGTATCCGACACGCCACGTGGGTCAGAATGGCATCTGGATAAAAGACCTTGGTGTTCATCTATCCGTCATTCCATAAATACGGCTCCTTTAGACGACCGAGTGGAACAAAACAAGGCGGCCGCGATGCTAATGAGGGTTATTTTTACTCACATTTTTAATTATCAAATGCCACACGGTATGCTTTTAATGACTTTGTTTTAATAGAACTGCAAATTAATCGCCTTGGCTACCGCAACCACACATTTAAACTGTTCTGGGAATTGAAATAATGAAGAATCAATGAAGCAACATATTAGGTGTAGATATTCATCAATAGGAACGGCGACCGAGGGCCACCCAGAGAGCGATGCTAAACATCGGAGCAGGAAGTGAGACTCGCTAATCATAAAGCAGGCACATGGCAAGAGCAGAGCACATCTTCTGACTTGGGAACGGAGAGCAGAGAGGAGGGGGAGGGATTCTCTTAAAGAGAGGAAGGCTGAGATGCACCTTCATAGAGCTCCATACATATTTCATTGGGGAGAGAAAGGCTTTACTGCTTATCTTGGGAAGCAATCCACCTGCGCCTATTGCTGCCATCCAAGAACCCTTGACAGATCGTATTTGTTTGTGTCTGGGCCGTCTCATTTCACGCACATGCCACTGCAGCATTTGGATTTCCTGGTGTTGACAGGACAACTGGAGAGAGGAGAGGAGAGAATTTTTTGAATTATACTTGAAAATGAATAGATTTGCACTATTTTGCCTATTCTAAATGTCTCCAACAAGATAAAATGGCATATTTTGAATCACTATTGAAATTCCAATGACCTAAAAAAGCATATATGTACGTAAACAGTGGTATGATTATGATTCAGGCAGCATTACAGGTCAGAAGTCAGATTGGATCGGAACATTCCGAATATTTATCCAGTTCCATCTGGTTGAAGATCGGGCTCCCAGAGAGTCGAATCACGCCAGAGAGTAAACCTTGGTATAAACAGAGAGACCAATATTAGCGTAGATGCCATTCTTCTTATGATGCAATGAGTACATCGGGTGTCATAGCGTGTTATAATTTATAATCATATTATATAGACAATAGACATATAAAACAAATACATACTAAATATTTTTATGATTTATTTATATAAATTCATATTTATTGAAGCATAAGTATTATATATTATTAAAGCTGGAAATCAGCCCCTCCAAGTCCGAGGCCTTGGTTCTCAGTCGGAAAAGGGTGGCTTGCCCACTTCAGGTTGGTGGAGAGTTCCTGTCTTAAGTGGAGGAGTTCAAGTATCTTGGGGTCTTGTTCAACGAGTGAGGGGAGGATGGAACGGGAGATTGACAGACGGATCGGTGCAGCTTCTGCAGTAATGCGGTCGATGTACCGGTCTGTCGTGGTGAAGAAGGAGCTGAGCTGTAAGGCGAAGCTCTCGGTTTACCGGTCGATCTGCGTTCCTTCTCTCACCGATGGTCATGAGCTGTGGGTCCTGGATACAGGATCCCGGACACAGGTGGCCGAAATAAGCTTTCTCCGCAGGGTGGCTGGGTGCTCCCTTAGAGATAGGGTGAGAAGCTCGGTCACTCGGGAGGAGCTCAGAGTAAAGCCGTTGCTCCTCCATATCGAGAGGAGCCAGCTGAGGTGGCTCGGGCATCTATTTCGGAATTCTCCTGAATGCCTTCCGATGGAGGTGTTCCAGGCACGTCCCACCGGGAGGAGACCCCGAGGAAGACCTAGGACACGCTGGAGGGATTATGTCTCCCGGCTGACCTGGGAACGTTCCCCCGAAAGAGCTGGAGGAGGTGGCTAGGGAAAGGGAAGTCTGGGCGTCTCTTCTTAGACTGTTGATATTAAAGTTGGCATAAAACAGAAGTTGCAATCATCTTTTCTTCCCTATTGTGACATATATATGAATTAAAAAAATTAAGAATGATTAATTTTAATTAAAAAAAGAATGGTCAATGTTGAATTAACGGTGACTTTAAAACGTATCTAATTATAGTAATTGCAAATTATTATTATCAATTTATTTTCTACATTCATTTCTGCGCTGATTTTTTTAATAAACAAAAAAGAAATGTCCATTTTGAATTAATGGTGATATTAAAATATGTAATTAGTTATAAATGTATTGCAAATTATCATTATTACTATTATTATTACTATTTATAATAACAATATTTTATTTTCTACACATATATTTATACCTTTTTAACATTTCAAGTTAGTATTATATGATCCTAGATGCTAAATTGCTGTTTAGAAAGTTATAGTTTCTATAATGCATTAGCTAATGCAAATTACTTGAATCTTTTAAACATTGTATGCATTTTCCAGTTAAATAAAATAACGTTTCGTCAATGCATCAAGGGTATTCGCTTCAGATTGGCAACTCTCATTGAAAATGGATGTTGCTGTCAGTGTACAGCATGTGACCCTTCATCCTTCTTGTTTTTGTTACCGTCATATTGTCATACCGTCTAGTCTGACTAAGGTCTTTGCTACAGTTTCATAATTCATGTCCTCAAGCCTGATTGTGTGTTAGACCTTCATATCGTTCAGATTTTGCAAGCACTGTGGTGAAATTCAGCCTTACTTTTGGTATAAAAAAACCACCCAATCTCTAACATTTTAAAGATTCACTTCAGGAATGAATTTATTCCAAAGATGTCCTTAGACAGATGAGATGTTCACAGGTGGTGCTAAAGTAAGATGTATTCACCAGCAGAGGGCTGTTATCATTTAGACGGCTGGTAAAATATTGCTACTACGGTGCAGCTCAATAGCAAAGGATGATTTTACAAGCTGCAAGATTGGGCTATAAAAGTAGTTGTATGTCACGTATCAGAGTGACCTTAAGGATGTTTGGTGGCAGATTGCCTATGCGCTGCATAATCGCGTTTTAAGCACTTCAACAGCAAGAACAGCTTCATTCTCTGACATTTCCACCCACCTGCAATTTTCAATCCATCAGTCCAAGTGCTCTTGCACAGATGAGAACAAAAGCATGAACACACGCTCTAAAATAGCACACACAAGGCCTAAAACATCTGTGCATCTTACCAAAAATATCCTAGTGCTAAGCAAACGAAACGCTGAGCTATTGCAATATATCTCACTTTGCGTATCGTCTGCCAACAGCTTCACAGGAGGCCATTAAATTGAGAGGGTTTTTTTTTTTTTACATAATCACCAGGCAAGAATGTGGACGGAGGCTTTCAAGCTTCATAAAGGACTCAAAAAATAATAATTCACAAACATAAAATTTTGATAAAAGTAGTCAATCTATGGATTGGTCGGTTGGTTGATTTGATTGATGGACTGATTTGGTTGGATAAAGTTGGTTGGTTGATTTGATTGATTGATTGACTGATTTGGTTGGATAAAGTTGGTTGGTTGATTTGATTGATTGACTGATTTGGTTGGATAAAGTTGGTTGGTTGATTTGATTGATTGACTGATTTGGTTGGCTGATGTTCGTCAGTCGGTCGGTTTGGTTGGTTGATTTGATTGATTGACTGATTTGGTTGGTTGATGTTCGTCGGTCGGTAGGTTGGTTTGGTTGGTTGATGTTGTTTGGTTGGTTGGTTAGTTGATGTTTGTTGGTTGGTTGGTTGGTTGGTTGGTTGGTTGGTTAGTTGATGTTTGTTGGTTGGTTGATTTGATTGATTGACTGATTTGGTTGGTTGATGTTCCTTGGTCGGTCAGTCAGTCAATCATCTAAGATTCTATTAGTGATCTATTTTTATGGAAAAATCTGTTTTTAAAAAGATAAACAATTCATTACTCATGTTTAAGAGATAATTTTCATATATAAAAATCAAAATCTATATACATTTTTAGGAGCATTTGAGATAAAAACCCAAGGTTTCCATTTTTTCATTAAATAAATTATTACTAAATAATAATAATAATAATAATAATAATAATAATAATAATAATGATAATAGGTTAACTTGTTTGTGAATGATGCACAGTGATTAGCCTTTCCTCTCAAAACTCGTTCACCTTCATTCAAGACAGCGATAATAGATCTTGCTAATGATAAGTGGCCCTTCAGGCCAGTACGAGGCACAAAAAGACGAAGCGATTTAGAGGAGATTCACGACAGTGCCATCTAAAGCCCTCCTTTCAGCGGAATCCTCTTTTACAGAGAGGAAAATAGGTGGAGAGGGATGCAAATAAATAAATAAATAAATAAACAAAAATCACCTATTGATACTGTGCAAATGCATTTCTTACCTCCCTCAGCATGGGCTGTGACAGAAATTGATGATTTTTATTAAGGGCCCTGGCTTTCTATCTACAGTATCATATATCTCCTCTAACAGTGAAGGCCGGGAAAAGTGAGAGAAAAGAGAGGGACACTTTTTTGGGGAAAGCAGGCTGCTGCTTTAGATTCCTGTCAGGTGACATATTCTGCAAGGCTTAGAGAGCAGCTTTTGTTTTTGCTGACGCTTTGTTTTGGGTTCTCCAGGGCTGAACTGAAGACAAAAGTGCCATTTAGCCTCATCTGGTGTGCGGTGTCATGTTTGCTCATCTAATGGCACGGCTTTCAACTTCCACAGAGTTTCTGTGAGCTTGATGCAACTGCATGCTAAACCAGGTCAGATGTAAAGCAAGTGTATTCAATTGCAAGAGTATTCAATTAGGAGTACGTTTACACAACAACTAGCTATGTGCTAAAAACAGAAAGTTTGCGTTTCCTTTGCATTTTTGAAAAGTTCAACGTACAGATGACAACATTGTCAAAATGATCCCAGTTCACACGGATCTGTGAAAATGTGCTAAAATTCTGTATTATGCATGCCAGGCCAGTAGATGGCGACTTTGTAAAGAAACACATGCCAATAGACTAAACAGGTAATACACATACACATGATGTCATCGTTTTTGATAATGATAAAGCTTGCACTTTGAAACACCTTTTCAATAGTTTCCGTGTGAAAATTGGGTCTCCAAAACTCCTTTCCAGGCAAAGCCTGAACAAAATAAAAGTCCAAAATTGAACACTGTTTCTGGAGTCACTATGTTGTATCGCTATGAAATTAAAAAAGCAATATGCTTTAAATGGGAAGTCAATGGTGGCTTTACAAAGAATAAAATGGTGCCTTACAAACCCCAGTGAGCAAACCAAAGTCTGTGAAAAGGAAAACAAAGGTTGAAAAAGAAAAATCATTAAATTACCATAAATAGTTTCTAATACCCACAGCCTCTGAATAGCAATAGCAAGTAGGATGTGCATCACAGCTGTGAAACAAACAAAAGTATATTGACCCCCAAACACAGATAGGAATGCAAATTGCATCATTTTTATAATACATCAATAATATATTACTTTGTCTGGGAAAATATCTAGCTAGTTATCTTGTTTACTGATCAACATTAGTGCATCAATGTGTCTCCAATGCAAGACAGAAAAATGAACACTGGCAAGAAAGAAATGAAAGTGTGTGTCTACAGGCAACAACTTTAATCACAAAAGGTAATTCTGAACAAATACTAGAAAAATATAATTAACTAAACAAATATGTACTGCCCTGAAGCAACAATGCAATAGAAGTATTGCATATGTTGCGTCATTCTTTGGGTTTTTCAGATATGCATATGTACATTTACATATCTTTCTGTTTTGAAACATATGCCAAACATTTGAAAGATTATACATGGCTATGGCCACTGACATAGTAAATTATAGCCTTAAATTAAAAATAGGAATGTGTATAAAAGGATTTCACTTGCTACTCAACATACTCAATTATTATAATTCAGACACACATGAGGGTCATTGAGTATGTTTACATGCATCAGACACTGATTATGCTTAATATGTCATTTAAATGCTTTAAATAATGTTGCCTGTCTGTTTATGGTTTGAAAGCATGATTATATTATAATGCAAATGTCACTTTGAGTCAACAGCTTTTTGCTGTACGTGTAAATGCAATCAGAAAATGTCAAAAGAAAATGTAACAAACTTAATTTCTTCAACGAAAACTGCAAAAAGGGCACAGGCTCACAGACCTTTTCTCACACAACAACAATTTACTATGATGCACTTTGAGCTCTAACAGCCATTGTGTTAGTGTTCGTGTGAGTGTCTCTGTGTGTTTTACGGCAGAGTCGGCCGCAGGTACACACACCTCTGCTGCAACACACAGCTGGATGCTGAGCGGTTTCATTTTGCTGAAAGCTGCAATAAATTGCATGCTTGGGCGAAGTCTAAACACTCAGAGAGACAGAGATCTGTCTCTGTGAATCTCAAATCCTCTTTACAGGCACACACACACGCTCAAAAACACAAACG